>CM068830.1:29159784-29759784 GCA_028554795.2 Sinohyriopsis cumingii | reverse complement strand
AGTCCGTAGTTTTCAGCGCTGACTTCTCTGAAATGTTCCAAACATAACTGTGAGAAACAACACGTTTTTGCAGCCGAACGAATCCCATATCAATTTAGCATAAGCATAATCATCATCACTGACACGCTCAAGATTTAACAGAGAATAAAACGCATCTTTCTCAGGTAAACTTGCTTCATCAAATCTGTCCCTGTCTTCAAGATACTCATAATGAAAAAATCCTTTGCTTGGTAACAAGTTTGATTTGTCACCGAAATGCTTAGTTAAATTATCAAACTTACCGCAGTCTTTTACAAGCTCATTCCACAATGTTGCCATAAACTGCAAACTATCAATAAATTTTAACTTGCCAGGTGTCACTGACATGTATTTTTTCGTTTTGTTCGGAATACACTTTTTTTGTTTTTGTTAATTTTCATACGGTGTATTGTATCCTTAATACCGAACGCCTCAACGATGATATGAGAATCATGACCACGAAAATTGTGAAAGACAACATGCACACAATCTGGTGCGGTATATTGTAAATTACATTTGTCATGTGCTGGTTCGTGATACTTACAAGTTATATGACAGTAATTTTTTACGCGATCTTGAGGCGAAAGCGCCTGCTCACAAATATGACACGTTTCTGCTGCAGCAAAATTAGCTTCTTGTTTTTTTCAGCGGTTCCATCTTTTTTGTCTTAGCGAGTAACATCAGGATAAACTCAATCTTGTTGATAAGGTATTTCAGAAGCCAGACAGTAGGACTTACTCCACGATACAGTTTTATTGATTTTGATAAACTTTTATCAACAGCATAGAAAACTTCATATGTTATTCCACAAGGAGTGTGTGCTTGAATTTTTCTTGTCAAAGATTTATCAGGGTTATTTTCTACTGCTAGCGCTGGAAGTAAAATAAACTCAAAATCTGCGTAAATAACAAACGGCACTTTCATCTTGTGTCTTCAATTTATAAATTGTAATATCTTTTCATCTCCGCCAGGCATATATGTACGTTGTACGTTGTACGTCAGAGTAATATTTCGAGATATTGATGAAGCACTTGCTGAGTCTTACAGCCTTGCAAGCATTTGAAACAGAAATATTTCTTTTTTATACTTGTTCTACTGACCTCAGCCGAACCTGTTAAAGCTCTTGATCCAAGGATAATGATTTTTATAAAACAATAAATTCATTGTTGTTTGTGATGATCGAATGCGGATGTATCTTGTACACACACACACACACGCACACACACACACACACACACACACACACACACACATATATATATATATATATATATATATATATATATATATATATATATATATATATATATATATATATATATATATATATATATATATATATATATATATCTTGTGGTGTATCGACTCCAAAAACGTTAATACCTCCTATTAAGGATCATATTTAACTAGCATATTCACATACTTTATTCTTCTGTTTTTTCATTGTTCATAAATATCTTGACAGCGTCGACTAAGAGGTTCATATTTAAGATTGTAGCTCTGACGATGATCCTTATTTCATCTGACATTTTATTACATTAATGATGTCCCTTATGAAAAGGTTGTTAGGTCTTTACTCTGATCTCGATCGTGATACTGCAGAGAACAAACACTCCGATTGTGAATTACATTAGGATTGGAAGAATATGCTAACAGTCCAAAAGCTGTTAACAGTTAAGATGTAAGGCATCTCGATATTGCTAGAAGTATCAAATTCGACCTAGAAACGTATCTATTTCCTGTCATCGAGGATACATTTGCTGATAAACCAGGTATAGTACCTCAAGATGAACAATTTTATGTTGCAGCAAAATCACGGTGCAGTGTAAAATATAATCTTGCTAAAAGTTTCAAAAGTTTAAATTTACTATCTCTGAGCATCAGATATTCTGGGAGATGTTAAAACCGTTCATGAATTTTGGAGAGCTAGAAGTTTATGGTCGTCAAAAAAAATATAAAATTTAATTTTCTGTTTCTTATGATTTTTAACCTGATGACGCATCTAGCAACAACACGAAAACAACATTTAATATCTTTGTGCAGACCAGTGCAATGTAAATCTGTCTTTTAGAAATACAAACGTTTTACTGTGACTAGATCACTAGCGATTAAAGATTTTTTATTTCACTAGTTGGTATCCATTTGTTAAAACTGTCACTATAACCTATCCATTTAACCAGACTTTGCTTACCTTTTCTTGTTATTACTCGCTCGATTATGAATATATCCTGCTCTGTCCGCTGCAGCTCCTGTTCGTAGAAACTTCCAGGAATTTCTTCTCCTGGATTATTATCCCGGGCTATATCTTCTAGTTTATACGTGACAGGTATTGTTGTTAAAATTTGATCTACAACATATACTTCCTGTGACCAATTTAGAGTAAATCCTTTATCGAATGTTTTCATTACTAACGAAATTCTTACTCTATTTCCTGTGTTAAACTTGTGTCTTCGGTACAGAATCTCATTCACCAGTATTGGATTATAGACTGCTTCGTAGGGCGACATTCCAAGAATGTTATGTTTGGTGTTATTGTAAACCGACACAATCTTTAGCAGATCATCAATATACATGTTAGTGTTTTAGCTGTGAGTTGATTATAGATCGTTCCTTTTAATCTGCGGTTAAATCTCTCCACAGTAGCACTTTTTTCTTTATTTCCAGTGACGCACTTGATGATGTTATTTTGTCCTAGTAATTGCTCTAATTGCCTATTTAAAAATTCCGCTCCGTGTTCAGTCCATACTTTATGTTTTCTGTTGTGTTGATAATAATATCTCTTAACGCTTTAGTTATAGTCTTTCCTGTTTTATCTGCAGCAGGTATACTAAACTCGTACTTACTAAAAAAAATATCAATTACTTTCATCAGTTACCTTTTGTTGTTGTACTGTGCAATGTTTGACAAATCGCAAGATATATCGCCCAAACGTCAACAACTGCGCTTGCGACGATTTTTCGTCGAGGAAACGTTTTTGGTTTGTGCTGTTCGTGTGAAAGTACATCTCCGAGCGGCATCGTTGGGTGCGATTGCACAACAATGCCGAGTTTAAATTGTGCTCAATTAATACCTTGCACTAGGTTTCGATCAATTCGCTCTCGTATTCCGTTCAAGCGTAACACGATCACAACTAGATTTAGCAGCAGGGGGGGCGAATCGGACATTTTGTCCAATCGTTATTTTGCTTAATTATTACTTTCTGCACTCAACGATCTAGTGTCGTCAGCGCCTGGTAAAAAAAAAACGACGACGTCGTTGGGGGATCGTCGCGTCGTCATTTGGTTTAATTAACACCTTCTGCGCGTCGATCCCCAGCGTCGTCAGCGTCCGGTAAGCACATCGACGACCGCGTCGATGTCATCGCCCCCCCCCCTGCTGCTAAGTGGTTATTTACAATGAAAATTATTTACAACTAACCGAATATTTGGTCAAGTCCGATACGATATCGTGTCCGAGGATCATGTAAATTTATCGTTACGAATCCATGTGGGGTCGACTGAGCATGACTAAAAAAGTTTCGAAAAACATTAAAGTCCATGTCACCGCCGCACCATGTCTGCCAAATATTTCGTAGCGTGTGTGTATCAACGCCGTTGAACACAGCAAGAATATTACAGTTGTCTCTAATTACTTTTGGAATCTGAGTGTATCGTTGAGTGACATATATCACGTCAGTGTTTTTATGCCTGCCTCTGGAAAATATCCTAGCTGGGTTTTTTTGATTGTCTAACATAACATCATCGTACACGACTAGATTGTTAACGTCGCCATCAATATCATCAATACCCGGTGCATCATTGATATCCGTAATAAACTCAATAACATTTTTTTTAGCGATCGCTGATGCATTCTCGTTGAAATCTTTCAACACCTCGTAGCATCGTTGATCATCTACGCTAGGAGCAACCAAATACAACTTATCCCACTTCATCCATCTCATTATTAAATTGAGTAACAATTGCGTCTTGCCGGATCCAGATGGTCCGATGATAATCATCCGGATCGAGTTTGGTAACGCTGCAACATGCTTAACTGGTTCTCTTGTTTTAGTCGCCGAAAAATCAATTATATTCATATCTCTATACATAAATTATGGATCTATATTGTGTGAAGTGTAGAGTACGTACTGGCACAAATGATATGACAACCGCTACAACAAGAAATAACAGATCGGCCCTTACTGGCAAGTGTGTACAATGCGGTACAAAGAAATTTAGATTTATTTCTATTAAACCCGGGGATGTTTTAAAAAAAAGCGAGGAGGTGATATTGCAGCCAGGTTATCAAAACTCCCCGGAACACCGTGGGCAAAGTATCCAGGAGAAAAACACCTCCCAGGATATAACTACTGTGGCCCCGGAACACGATTAGATATTAGACTCGATGATCAAAATCAACCCAAACCCGGTGAGTACCCAATAAACGCTATCGATAAGGCGTGTCATGCTCATGATGTTGCTTACAAAAGTAGCGATCTGCAACAGCGTCATATCGCGGACGTAAAATTAATTCACGCGCTAAATGCTATTCCTGATAAATCCTTCAAAGAAAAATTGGCCTCATGGTTGGTAAAATCGGCTATGAAAGGTAAATTAATGATTGGAAGCGGAGCTTCTGGCGCTGGTAATTGAAAACGATAGCGTTTATAATAACAACATGGAATCCATCTATTATTCTCCGAGAGGATACTGGAAGGGGAAGGCCGCAATTGGTAAGCTTGCAAGCGCTGCAAAGGTAACAAAGGCCACTGCGGCTAATTGGTTATCCAAACAGGCTATATGGCAAATCTATCTACCACCGCCTAAACAAATCAACTTCTCGCGCTTTGATGTCAGCGTACCTAATGAAGTTCATCAGGCTGATATACTATTTCTGCCGCATGACAACGGTTACAAATACGCGTTAACCGTAGTTGATGTTGCGAGTCGATACAAACAAGCGGAACCGTTGAAAACAAAGTCAGCAACTGAAGTAGCCGATGCGTTTGAGCGGATTTATCGAAGAGGTCCTCTGCGCTGGCCAAATCTATTACAAGTTGATCCCGGTAGTGAATTTCGCGGCGCTGTTTTATCAACGCTGAAACATCATAGCGTCGCGATACGACGAGGTCATACTGCGCTACATCGTGATCAGGCAATTGTTGAACGATTCAATCGGACTGTCGCTGAACGGTTATTTGGATATCAATACGCGAAGGAATTCATCCAGGAAAAACGATCTCGTGAATGGGTTAAAAGGTTGCCAGGTGTAATTGCAGCGTTAAATAACGAGATTACCCGAGTAATCAACATGAAGCCCAGCGACGCGATTAAATACGAGTATATACCCGGAAAATTAAAAATAAATAGCGTTTCCAAGCCGATTCTCGGCGATGTCACTGTTAGATATCTATATGAACCAGGAGAGCTTGAAGGCGGTAAAAAAAGAGCTACTGATCCTATTTGGAGTGTTACCACACATAACATATCAACGATAACACGATCAACTGGTAGACCACCGATCTACAGACTGGATTCAACTGCTCCTCAGCGCGGATTTACACGCGAGCAACTACAAGTGATACCTGACGATACTCAATTACCCCCGCGTGGTCTTAACTAGCGCCGTTGCGTCTATTGCACTCAAGACAGGTCAACCTCACATTGTTTTTGACATGACCGAGACTGTTATCGATCCTATCCACGGTAAATTGGCGAGTGTCTTTATCCGAATAACGCCAACTCATTATACAATTGCAACTCGCGCAGTGATTATTCTGTTGTTGTCGTAGCGAGATTATTAATTCGGCATCAATATCAAAACGCCGCTGTTTTTTTTTATCCTGTTGGCGGTAACCCGAGAGTTTTCTATCAATGACGCTTGCATCGATGATGTCGTTGTCGTTGGCGACTCCGTCACCGGCTCCGTCAACAACAATTCTTCGAAGCTGATTTATCCTTCGTACTCTGGACACTGCAAGATAGACTAGATTTGACCATTCGATGCGATTATCAACTATCCAAACAATTGTGTCCGTGATGGTTAGTCCCTGCGAGGAATGTATTGTTGTTGCGTATCCTAGCGTCCACGGGGATTTATCAGCACGTAGCGCGTCCTCGACGACGCTGATATCAACGAGCACAATATCATTCAGCACGAGAATTTGTTTTTTTGTCCCCGACGCTGTCGGGGCTGGAATTTCAACTTCAATGTTCTGCCGCCGTGTATCCGCGGGTCTATAACATAACGGCACTGGACGCATTGGAAACTTTTCCTTATGCAACGCAAACAACCTCCGCTGAAGTGTGTCTCTGACTATCTTTCTGCTCGCTACAATTAAATCGTTTGGTCTCCATGTTTCCCAGAATTCATTTAACGGCGTTTCCGGAATCACCTCGCGGATTATTTCACATTGAATTCTATCCGGCTGTAATCTGATTAGTTTTTTAACCTCGCGCAGTTGTTCATCAAGTGCTCGGTAATCAGTATCGGTTTCTTCATAATAGTCCACAAAACCCTTTAACCAATCATGTGGACCCTCGCCGACAAATGGTGGTGGTTGGCCATGGTCGCCACACATGATTACTGCTGTATTCGCGCGCAGCAACCACTCAAGAAACATTTGTAAAGTATCTAACGAAACAGTACATATCTCATCCCAGATGATAATGTCGGGAATAAATTTTTCACCCATTCGATCAGGAGTCCACTCACCGCCGCTGTATCGAAAAAAGCTGTGATAAGTAACGGCGTCAACATTTCGTTGTTTTATCTCTCGCGCTAGTCTATGGGTCGGTGTAAGCACGATTATACTTGCCCGCGTTCGAAATAATTCAATTGCCCGAGTCGTCTTTCCTGACCCGCCACAGCCGCTTAAATAAACCGTCTTGTGTCTACAAATTGGATCAGAACACGATGGTGCATTAGACCATTCTGACAATTTATCACCGCGTAAGTAGTTGTTCTCAACGGTGACATCTGCTGACGGGGAATAATCGCGTCGTATTTCATTTTTAATTCTCCATGTACCCCAACTCTCGTCCGGACTAGTAAACTCGGCTACGTTTCCCTTATACGCTACGTCTATATAAAACGAATCAACGGCTACTCTAACCGCGGTATCGGGGAATCTATTTATCATCGAGAATAAATTGATAGCGGCGTAACCCAGCATAGACGCCCTCAAATGTGGATATGCCGGGCTGTCTCCATCGCTGTAAGTAACAACTGTGCCCAACTTTGTTCCATTGGACAAGAAAGCTGTTTTGCAGTTCACGTATCTATTTTTGGCCACTGCGTCCTTGATTACGAAATCATATTCTGCGTCATCTATAATCAGCCGTGAGCAATATCGTTTGTAGTCGTGGTTTTTTCCACCTTGTGTGAACTTACCAATTATTCTTCTACCGAGATCTTTTGCCTCGCGGTTTCGTTGGTTGAATATCCTCCTGGACCATTCGATGATATATTCCTCGTCGGCATCAATGTTTTTTCTGGACTCGTCAATTATGCTATCTAGACGCTCCGGTTCTGGTAACCAGACTTCAGTCTGCGCTCGGTATGATATAATCGCGTCACTGACAATCAACGAAACTAGCATGCTACAATCAATCATATACCGTAGCAGCGCTATTGGCAGCCACTTCTTTTCAGCCATGTGTCTACCGATCCAAATATAGCAACAGCGATGGAGTCCTGCCGCGAATTCAAATGATACTATGCGAGCGAATCCGGTTAAATCAAAATCAGGCAGTGGTCCATTAATAGCAACACGAGTCATTTCATGACTGGGGTGTCCAAATCGTCTAAAGTACTCGGCGGCGGATCCATACCCGAGAAAACTCGCTGGATAACAGGCAACCATATCAACCGAGATCATAGCGTCGCGGTTGTATTCAGTGTTCCATAATCCACCGTGATAATACTCCAAACAACTGGATTGTACATCCGGCAGAAATTCCTTGCGCGTTGGTCTCCACGCATTTTTCCTTGCTGCAACATGAGCTACAACCGATGGAATCGTAAAACAATTTGTTAGCAGTTGTTCATCATGCTCCTCAAATTCCATGGCGGTTTTTTTCATCTTGTTGTGAAATGCTTCAGTGCGATATAATTCACCATTTGGCCTTACAAACTGATCAAAGGTATCCGCATCGTTTTCAGCGCTGCGAAGTAACCACACTGATACAGGATCGTTTTTACACAAGTAGGCAATAGCATCAAATAGTTTCCTCTCCGCGAGAAAACCATCCCGGGAGAATTCTTCTCCCAGGAATTCTTCGGGGATATACTTTACTGTTCTATCCCGTGGAAATATTGTGATCGCGGGCGTCCATGCGTGTTCGTTATGATCGATAATTTTGATTGGGGCTCCCTTTGATTTGTACTTTGATTCGTGTAATACTTCACCGGTTATCGTTGTAACGGTTATTGGAAATCTCAGCGATGTTTCTAATCTCGCTATGTCGCTGATGGTTGCTCCACGCTCTTTTACGGTTAGTTCCCACTGGTTGATTTTGCTACGTCGTAAATCAGTCAATTTGTTTCCTCGACACGCATTTGTAAAATGCTCTATTACTCGTTCTGCTACACAATTTATCCCCGTTGACTGTTTCATCGGCGCTAGTTTTCCGATATCAGGTTTCTTATTTAACGGGTATATTCCATAAACAACTGCTGTTTCAGGATACGCTCGTTCATAGTATGGTTTGTCAATTCCGGTTAACAACCCCGGCTTGGAGTCGCGGCTGACAATGACTGTTTTCTTGTCGCTGAGAACTGGTTCAAATTTATCACGTATGATCCAATCGCCTGATTTCACCCGGACAATGAATTTTACTCTGAAGAAATACTTTTTACCGTCAAGTTGTGATATTATCGTTGCTGCGCGGTTGTTGTTCATGGTAGCATCAACAATGCCATCAATTCGAAATGTTGACCAACTATGAGATGCACCATCACGCTTGAATTCATCGATACAATCGCGTATTTTATTCAACAGGGTTCTATCGTTTATTAACGCTTTTGGTGTGTCCTTGAGGACTCTATCGAGATTGAACTTAATATTTTTCCAGGGCTTAATTACTGCTAATCTCTCAAACTCATCCATATAATTAAAACAAGTATTTAAATGAAAGAATATAGTATAATGAATCACTGCAAATGGTTGATGATTGGGTCGACAACCCCGTGCAATAAATCATGTAGAGGAGAATTCTGCGGGTATCATTTACAAAGCGTTCGTAATGGTTCTCTTGGCCCCCTCCCGTGCTTGGTTTGTCACGTCGGTGTAAGAGGAAAATCGCAGTTGTGTATTAATTGTGGCGGAAAGCGATACAGGGAACTAAAACGCTATTATGACAAGCGAATTAAAAACGCCGTCATTGATCCCACCGCAGACTTCGTCATCAAAACCCCCCAAGACTACGTTGAAAGATTCATAATTAAACCAAATAATAAATTAGACAAGTAGTATTATTATACAAATGGACCAAGAATTTCAGCCGCATCCTGTGCTCGTCAATTACGAGGCGTCTCGCGACGGCATTGTTAGAAATCGTAGACTGAAGAAACCAGTTGGCACCGTAAATAATCACGGGTATTTGATGTTTACTGCTGGAGGGAAAAAATATCTCTGTCACAGAATCATCTATGAATGTTTCCACGGATTAATCGAGAATGGACTTGTGATTGATCATATTAATAGTAATAAGACTGATAATTCTCTTACAAACCTGCAAACTGTCTCTCAGAGTGAAAATAGTAAAAAAGGCCAAACCGGTAAATACCCAAAGAAAGCAAAACCCGTAAGGTCATTTGATACAACAACTCACGAGGAAAAAATATTTCAGTCGATGAATGAAGCAGGAAAATATTTTGACATTTGTATCACCTCAATACGATTTGTTGCAGAACGAGTATATCAAACAGCAATCTCAAAAAAGACCGGGTATAGAATTCGATTTTCATATGTAGATACGAAGTCACCAGCGCCTATGGCGCTGACAAGGCCACCGGCGCTGACAATAAATTGTCCATTCCGGAAGAAAACAAAGTATGAACACCTTCGGAATTGATACACGGGGTTTCATTTTTTTTATTTAAAAACAAGATGTTTTATAAGAATAATGAATATCGAAGACATCAATAATATATTAACTGAGATTTCAAAATTAAAAAATCAAGGAATTGAATTATCTGATGGTCTCGACAGTGAAAAAATATTATCCGATTATGAGATTATTAACGAACAGTCGAAACGGGGGCGTTTTACCCTGGCCCGCGAGTACTTTTTTATAAAACGATTGCAACATACGATTAATGAAAACTTGTACCACAATGACGCAAATGCATTCATTGGACTATTTACTGCCGTTGAAATAATACGAAAAAAACTCGGACGTGTTTATGAACGACGCCGGGAGATTTCTAGTAAAATCAAAAACATTAGAAGGATTATAGACGAAAACTCCGGCGAGAAATTAGAAATTGCTTCGCAATTGCAATAATGGTAGGCGAATCACTTACTACTCGGCTAGCCAGAGAGCGACTAGCAGCGCTTAAAAAGTTTATACCGTTACGAGACAGGGTCCGAGAACAACTTCAAACGCGACAACAAATGCAAACCGATTTTACTGTTGGAAGCGAACAACTGTTTGCCCCGGTAACTAAAGCGACCAAAGATGTTACGGCGGCAACTGTACCCGTTCTTGGTGCGCTTGAAAAGATAGCGGCTCAGACCGAACAAACAAAAAGGTCTTTAGAAACACTCCCTGCGAAAATAGCGGCTGCTACAACACGGAGGCCACCACCACTCGCTATAACCGAACCACAAGAACCCTATGTTACAATGGCCGATGAAGAAGAACTAGGTGCTACTGCGAAAGAACCAGAAGAAGAAATACCCGAAGAAACACCGGAAGAAGAAATACCGGAAGAAAAAGAGGGGAATATACCCCGTATTGTACTCAAGAAGAGCACAATAGATCAAATTAGAGGCTTCAGCAACAGGGAAGAATTAATTAATTTTACTGCCAACAATTTTGCTAAGAACATACGAGATAAGAAGCATATCAATAGCGGTTACGAGAAAAATATAAAGTCGTTAAAAGACTGGGCAAGAATAGTGTATTTAGCGAGTAAACATAAAGAAGCATTACCACATCGTGGTGATCCCGATTACGATGAATTCCACAAGGAAGTTAAGAGTATAACACCAAAAAAAGGAAAAGGATACCCTGTTGGTAAAGAATCCTACGGCGTTACCTGTCCTGGTAGTGTTCTCAGTGATATATCACGGCTAGAGGTACTAATCGGAGGAAAACGAGCCGGAAATAACTCTCCGGAAATAATCAATGAGGCCGCTGATATTTGCAAGCGGTTATTTGCAGGCGGTATTATGGACATTAATGCATATCGAACGCTCATAGACGAACTCGTGGATGATTAATTGGAAAACTGGTGTTTTTAATAAGGATGATCATACACTACAACCATGATAAACCAGTACTCGTCTACGTGGTAAACTCGCGATTGCCTATTTACCGCGCGTACTATGGAGATGGTCTCGGTAGCACCATTGCGGGGTTATTTACAAGAATGGCTCCAAAAGTAGCGCCGTTAGCCAAACAATTAGGGATGAAGGCTATTGATGTTATTCGTGATAAGGGAATCGGCGCTATTGGAGATGTTGCCGGAAGGGCGTTTTCTGCCGCGCGGGACAAACTAATGTCATTGGTGAAATCCAAGAGAAAAAAACAGAAACCACCGGTAATGCCATCAACGACAGTGATGCCTGCAAATGTCAGTAAAGTAATAAATAACGCCGTGGAAGAAAAACTAGAGTCGTTGGCGACGACTCAGTCGTTGGCGACGAAGCCATCAATGGCTGAGCCATCCGCCGATGCGGCAACCAACGCGCTCATGAACGCGATAGCGGGGAGTGGTTTAAATTCAAAGAATTTACGACGAAAAAATCGCAATTGAAAACATCAACATGATAAATAATAAAATGTTTGCGCGTACCGCTGATCCCGCGTTTGATATGGACGCCCCAGTGCACAGGGATGATTCTGTCCGTGATTATCAATATTATTCTTATTATGCAGCGCAACCTGACCTAAGATCGCGAATTGAACTTCAAGTCCAAGATACCAGTAAATATTTTCTGCCGTGTGAAGCGTTTATCGAAATCGAGGGAGAACTCGTGACAAATGCCGCCGATAATGCACCATACGCAGATGACCATCGTGTTCGAGTTGGCTTCGTCAACAACGGTATCATGGCGTTATTTGAGAGCGCCAGATATCTTATTGACGGGCGAGAAATTGAATCAATAGAACGCGAGGTTGATGTTGCAACAACGATAATTGGGTTGGCGAGATACTCGGATGATTATACAAGATCGGCGGGCCCATCTATGATGTTTTCGAAGGACACCACCAATAACGCTGACCATCTTCAGTACGTTAACGTGCTAGTGGAAAGAGATACCGCAATTGACCAGGTTGAAGCAACCAATCCAGATCGCAGAGCAAAACCAGGCGCTGATTTCAATATTATAAAAAGCACCAACAATGATTACAATCTAGGATTCGCAGCACGAGTAGGAATGTTGCAAGGACCACGCCGAAAGTTTTCATGCGCGATTCCACTCCATCACATATTTGGATTCTGCAGAAATGTCAGAAAAGTTGTCTATGGGGCTAAGCATACAATCGCGCTGACGCGAAGGGGCGATGATAACAATGCAATATGGCATGCTGCTGGCGTCGCTGCCGGTAAGGTTGTTTTAACTAAAATGGCATTGTGGATGCCGGTGCTGACTCCATCAGTTACCACGGAAGCACGATTGTTAGCATTTATGGAACAGGGAGGGAAATCGCTGTTGAGTTGGCTAGCGGTAACAACTGATGCTAAAGAGGATAACGTCGCCGATACGTTTACATGGCACCTAGCATCAAAACAGGGTGTTTCAGCCCCGCGTCATATATTCATAGCGCTGCAGAATAGGGAACGATTGGGTAATCAAGAACGCAGCCATATGATATTTGATCAATTAGGAGTCAGGGATGTTTCGCTGAGAATAAACGGACAACAGGAACCATCCGAGGATATACAGCTTAATTACGACAACAACCATGTCGCACGTGTGTATCATCGATTGCTGTCATATATGGGTCGTGATCAAAACGTCGACACTGGTTTGCAAATATCACAACTTGATTTTAAAAACCTATATCCGATTTATTATTTTTCGCTGGAACATCTTGATTTAACGAGACAATCCGTCGTTGATATACACTTCAGAGCTCGTATAGCCCCGGGTGGTGTTAATTACAGAGCGGTTGCTGTCATTCTCAGCGATAAATCAATGCTGCTAGAAGGTGTTGGTGGACGAATGAGAATCGTTGATGCGCCAGTGGAAAACATGTAATTGAAAGCACAAAACGCGTTTACAATAAAATGTCGTATAGTGTCGTCAGTGTAGAGTTGACTGATGGTCAAGTCAAGAAATTACGATCAAAGTCGGCTAAACAATGCGGAACCACAATAACGCTGAAGCCGTCACAGATGGCAGGCGGTAATCATAAGATATCGTTGACGGCGCGTCAAATAAAACATTTCAATGATGCGATGAAGAATAAAAAGGGTGTTCAAATAGATTTTTCAGCCGCAGCGATCAAAGACATGGAAAAGACCGGTGGGATATTTCCGCTGTTAGCTGCGATTCCGGCATTGATTGCCGCGGCGGCCCCAGCAGTGGCTAAGGCGGCGGCGTTAGGAGCCGTTGGTACCGCGGCGGGAATGGCATTGAAGAAGGCAACCGGGAAAGGCTACAAAAAAAAACGACCCGTGGCCGGAAAGGGTCTAAGACTACCGGGAACCCCGTATTCATGGTACTCGGGAAAGGGTCTAAGACTACCGGGAACCGTTTATTGACTCGGGAGTCAATGACTCCTGAGTCAATGACTCCAATGTCTAATTTTGATTTAATAGACGCCGCAAACGCGCTAGCGATAAAAAACTTCAGAGGTGTTTTTATGAGGGATCAATTGCCGGCGGCACCAAGGAATATTGAAACCGGCATAATTAACCTCGATGGATCCTCCGGAGCGGGAACTCATTGGGTTGCATACGCGATTGATCCGCGTGCGATCGTCTATTTTGATTCATACGGGTTAGCCCCGCCGAAAGAGTTCATGCGGTATATCCGGGCGTGTTCAGCCCGGGCGTGTTCAGCCCGGGTTTTTTATTCCACGCTGCCAACACAGCAGTTAAGTGACCCACCGATATGTGGCCGTGAGGTATTGAACGTACTCGCGGCGATTTCATCATCGCGGAAACCCCCTCATGTGGTTGTAAACGAATACACTAGTGGGGTCGTAGAAGCTCAACGGATATTAGAGAATAACATTTACAATAATAATGATTGATATCTGGGGACGACCGGTTTCGGCGCTGAAAGAATCCACGGAAACGGCCGCCGCCGACATAAAAAAACTAATTGAGGATGAAATCGCTGATATGTTGAATCTAACAAGTGTTGACCCGGGCGAAATAGTTGTATTTCAGGACCGCCAGGGTAAATTGAAATCCGGTAATGTGTCACTAAATGACGTTTTAACACGAAATAATGATGCCTCCGAGAACGCTATCGCGCTGTATACCAGCGACGGACGACTCAAACCGGGTGAAGATATATCGATGATAGATGGAAGAATAAATATACTTGGCAACAGTTATATATCCGTGTCGAATTCGTTAAAAAGTTTACGTGGTGAATTTAACTTTCATGGAGAACAGTTAATGTCGATGATAACACCCGTCGGCGAAATGCGAGACATTGTCAATAATTTTTTTGGAACCCCGCCGGTAAGCGAACCAAATATTATAACAATAAAGAATACTATTTCGGAGTTTACGACGCTGTCGGGCCAATTTACCTCGTTACGAAAAAATAATAACAGGATCGATAACGCCGTTGATAAATTCTTTGGTAAAAAAAATACCAAGCCGGATGAGATTACAACAACTATAAATGATATCACTGCGTATGGACAGGAAATAAAAACAATCAAAACTAATGTTGAAGAGAACAAAAAAAGCATAAACGGGAATATATATGAAATAGGAACGATCAAAACTGATGTTGAAGCGATTAAGGACAGACTACCTAGAATGACAGAGCAACTCGAAAAAATGAAAACACCTCATGGGATCATCGGCAGTGGCGTATACACGGTTCAATACGGATCATTCGATTGGACTCCTACGCGTAATGCAATAGATGTCACCGCAATTGTTAAGGGTATTTATCGATTGACATTGATTTCGGCGATGCAGTTCAATATATCATCGTCGAGTTCATCCGGGTTTAACAATACAATATCAACAATTATTGACAAGAATACAGCCGAACAGTTTATAATTAGAGCCGTTGATAGCAGTCTATTTAGAACAAACATCACATGGTATGTGGAATTTGTAGCGAATTTAAGTAATTAAAAACACTAGCTCTTTTAAAATAAAAATGACCACCAAGGAAGTTGAATCAGAGGTATCACCGACGTCACATCAATATCGATTCGATACCGCAAAAGAATTTTCCGCGAACTTGAAAACGCTTTCCGAACAATACCGTGTAAAAATAAAAAAATACCGTCGTAAAATAACCGCCATCGACGCGGTCGTGTGCTCGGTGTCGGGTATAGTAGCTGGCGCCGGTGTTATTTTATCCACGGTGACCACGATAACCCCGATCGCTGTTCCAATCGCTGTCTCCGCAATGACAACAGTTGCTGGAGTTGCCAACGCAATCACTAGGAAGATATCATCGTGTTTTCAGAAAAAACTCAACGAGTATACAGTAAAACATCAAATAGTATCCGACGCATACTCGAAATTATCCGGGTTGATCTCGTTATCGATTGATAATTTGTTCGTATCCGATGTTGAATTCTCCACGATGGTCCAGTTGTATAGCTCCGCGATGTCAAAAATCGAGGATTTTCAACTGGAAGCCGGAACCACCTGGTTGTTGAAATTAGACACTAAAGACAACGAATAATAATAATGTCGCTGAACCCCGAAGGGTCTCAATTACTTCAGCGGATCGCGGAGAACACCACTCCGGTACAAACAAATATGATATCAATAACGTCAACGAAACCCGAATTCAGTGTGAACTTTCCATCACCGGTTCCAGTAAAGGAAATAGCACTGGCAAAATTGCGAGTATATCACAGTTGGCCTAATATCCGAGCGGACGCATTTAACGGACAACAACCTAATAACTCGCTGGTTTTTGCACGGACAAATAAACCCGATGGGACCCCAGACTGGGAGGAGGTTACAATACCAACTGGGTCATACCAAATAGAACAAATCAATAAAGAATTTCAACGCAGGATAAAATCGATCACAGGAAAGGAATCAAAAATCGCTATTACGGTTCATGAACCGACGTTATCGTCGACGATTGAAATAAGCACACCGGGGTATATGGTTGATATTTATAACAGCTCAATAAGAACCATACTAGGATGGCCTAAGAATCCACCCGCGGACACCCCCCCATCAACTATCCTCAGACACGATAACGGAGATGATGGTAGGCATATTGCCCCGTACAACGTAAATATTGCATCGGTGATAGCGATTAATCTAGTGTGTGATGCTATCGAAGGAAGTTACCAGGTAGATACCAAGCAATCAAATCAAGCTCAACAGGGGTATATCCTTTATTCGTTTTCACCAACAGCCCCTCCGGGATTTTTGATCATTGAGAGTCCGATTAATCCGGTCTATATGCGATGCCATGATCGGTTTTTAACGAGAATTAATTTCAGACTTACCGATCAGTCAAATAACCTAATTGATCTGCAAGAGGAGGAGTTAGTGATCACTCTGTTTGTAAGATCATAGCAGCAGGGGGGGCGATGACATCGACGCGGTCGTCGATGTGCTTACCGGACGCTGACGACGCTGGGGATCGACGCGCAGAAGGTGTTAATTAAACCAAATGACGTTTGGACGATCCCCCAACGACGTCGTCGTTTTTTTTTTACCAGGCGCTGACGACACTAGATCGTTGAGTGCAGAAAGTAATAATTAAGCAAAATAACGATTGGACAAAATGTCCGATTCGCCCCCCCTGCTGCTGATTTAACGTTTTCGTTGTCCTACTAACATAAGTCAGATGCATTGCAATTGCATCAACGTGATTAGAAGGTTTTTGCCCTGGCATGGATTTGTCATTTTCATCAAGTTGTTCATCGAGCAGGATCCATCCAGGGTACTTATGAAGTGGCAATGTCCATCCTCCGTTGGGTTTCAGTAATTTTCCAATTAACTTGTGAATATCTAAGCCGAAACCGATTACAGCTCGTTTGTTACAACACTGACAGTAAGTTATTATTTTGTACTGCTCGAGACACAGATTGTAGTCAGCTTTACATTTACGTGAAATGCTCTGCATTTTTATTTTAATTTAATCGCCGACTAAAATAACATTAGGAATTCTTTGCGTTCGATGATCTCCAGGCAGTGAGTCACTCAGTTTAGCTTGTTTAAGAAACATATTCTCTTCTCTGCCACAGGTTGCACAAATACGTTTTAGCATTAGTCTGTTATTTGTAGCTGCTTCTGGTGTGGTGCTCGTATTTTCTGTGTTACTGCAGCACTTAAGGCAATACATAGTCATTTTTATACTACTATGTTAGATAAAATATGTAAAAGCTATGTTATCGTTCTCCAAGATTGGTTTAGGTGTAAAATGCAATATAAATTGCAGAAAATCTTCGTTGATTGCTTTGCACACTGCGCTTGGGTCCCGGATGCTCTTTGATAAACATAGCACAGTAATATTCACAAGCTAAAGTTCCAACTGGCTGAAATTCATTAGACGAGCAGCTTCTTTGTATTTTTTAGATGCAAAAACGTACTGGTTGATAATAACACTCGGAAGTGCACCAAACGAATCAAAGTAGTTGTTCTTGTAAAGCGCTACCAAATGTGTACCAGACCCGTCCTTGAAATTTTGAATATTTATAACACAACTTTGATTTTTCTGTGGAGAGCCAAGCTCTCCAGATTGTGATTTGACAGCTTGCGGTCTGAGTTAATCTTTGGAAAATACTCCGGTAAATCCGTTAATATCTTTCAGTTTATCTAGAATTTCAAAGTTGTTTAACGGAGCTACCTTCTGGTTCCGGGTAGCATTAGTCCTTTCTCACGTCTTGTCCCCAACAGATTGGGAAGTAAACTTCCCGCTTTTCCAGCTAGCAACGGCCCTATGAATCCGTCTTTTAGTAGTTGCTTTACGTTTCTTTGTGTTTTACATTTCCGAACACTTCGTTTTCAGGCATTTTTTTATTACTGTTGCTAGATACAATTCCTAGAGTACTAACTGTTTGATTCCATCGCCGGTGATTCTGTCTCGGGAGATTTAGTCGCCGGTGACTCTGCCACAGGACACAGCCTTTTTAGTTGCACCTGATATTGCACATGACGCCGCAGCTAAACCTAATGTTCCTAGTACTGGCAATAATTCTGGAGGTACCGATTTTGCAATAATTGTTAGTGCAGATCCCAGAAATCCTTCACCTATTTCTTTACATCGAGTTATTGCAGAAACTTGTGCTGCTGATAAATTCAAACTAAATGGCTTGTGGTGCTGTATTTTATTGATTTGACTTTGTGTTAACATCAGTTTTGCTGACAGAACGCCTTGCGTTTCGAAATCTATCTTCAATGGAACAGTCATTTAACGATAACTTGTGTAAAAAAAATCTTTACTTTTCCCGGCGATAAATTTATTTCGTGTATAATATATTTTATGGTATTTTACTTTTCTTTTGTTTGATGAAATTGTACAGCTTGCTGTAAAGTGCAGAGCACTTCACACCTGGATAGTCAGTCTTGCTAGAAAATCAATACATGTGGCCTTTTGTTTCATAAAATTATACCGCTTGCTATAAAGTGCAAAGCACCTCATGTGAAGAGCATTCACAACCAACGTGTGGTGTACTAATGAGCAGAGACTAGTGTGCAATTTATGAAAAGGGTGGTGTACTAATGAGTAGAGTCTAGTTTGCAATTTATGAAATGTGTGGTGTACTAATGAGCAGAGACTAACGTACAGATTATGAAATGTGTGGTGTACTAATGAACAGAGTCTCGTGTGCAATTTATGAAATGTGTGGTGTACTAATGAGCTGAGACTAGCGTACAGTTTATAAAAAGTGTGGTGTACTAATGAGTAGAGTCTAGTTTGCAATTTATGAAATGTGTGGTGTACTAATGAGCAGAGACTAGTTTGCAATTTATGAAAAATGTGGTGTGCTAATGAGCAGAGTCTAGTGTGCAATTTATGAAATGTGTGGTGTACTAATGAGCAGAGACTAGCGTACAGTTTATGAAAAGTGGTGTACTAATGAGCAGTCTGGTGTGCAATTTATGAAATGTGTGGTGTACTAATGAACTGAGACTAGTTTGCAATTTATGAAAAATGTGGTGTACTAATGAGCAGAGTCTAGTGTGCAGTTTATGAAATGTGTGGTGTACTAATGAGCAGAGACTAGCGTATAGTTTATGAAAAGTGGTGTACTAATGAGCAGTCTAGTGTGCAATTTATGAAATGTGTGGTGTACTAATGAGCTGAGACTAGCGTGAAATTTATGAAATGTGTGGTGTACTAATGAGCAGAGTCTAGTGTGCAATTTATGAAATGTGTGGTGTACTAATGAGCAGAGTCTAGTGTGCAATTTATGAAATGTGTGGTGTACTAATGAGCTGAGACTAGCGTGAAATTTATGAAATGTGTGGTGTACTAATGAGCAGAGTCTAGTGTGCAATTTATGAAATGTGTGGTGTACTAATGAGCTGAGACTAGCGTGAAATTTATGAAATGTGTGGTGTACTAATGAGCAGAGTCTAGTGTGCAATTGATTGTGGTCACCATCTAGCTTGCAATTAATTAAATCATGTGCAGTATTCTATTAATGAGCAGAGTCGAATGTGGAATTCATTAAATCATGTGCAGTATTCTATTAATGAGCAGAGCCTAATGTGGAATTCATTAAATCATGTGCAGTATTCTATTAATGAGCAGAGTCTAATGTGGAATTCATTAAATCATGTGCAGTATTCTACTAATGAGCAGCGTCTATCGTGGAATTCATTAAATCATGCGCACTATTGTAGTAATGAGCAGCGTCTATTGTGGTATTCATTAAATCATGCGCAGTATTCTATTAATGAGCAGAGTCTATTGTGGAATTCATTAAATCATGCGCAGTATTCTATTAATGAGCAGCGTCTATTGTGGAATTCATTAAATCATGTGCAGTATTCTACTAATGAGCAGAGTCGAATGTGGAATTCATTAAATCATGTGCAGTATTCTATTAATGAGCAGAGTCTATTGTGGAATTCATTAAATCATGTGCAGCATTCTATTAATGAGCAGAGTCTATTGTGGAATTCATTAAATCGTGTGCAGTATTCTATTAATGAGCAGAGTCTAATGTGGAATTCATTAAATCATATGCAGTATTCTATTAATGAGCAGAGTCTATTGTGGAATTCATTAAATCATGTGCAGCATTCTATTAATGAGCAGAGTCTAATGTGGAATTCATTAAATCATGTGCAGTATACCAGTGAGCCAAGTCTAGCGTGCAATTCATAGTGCGCAGAGTCTAGTCTGTAATTGATAAAATCAAGTGCAGTGTACTAATGAGCAGAGTCTGGTAAGCAATTAATCAAATATACATTCCTAAACTTTGCCAAAATATCACTGAATCAATGTATAGTTTTTTGCATGAAGGCATGCACATCACCAAATAGTTTCAAGTTGAAATAATTAATGACATAATGTGCATGCTAATAATCGTCACTGGATGTTTTGAATTATTAAATAGTGAATCAAACATATCTTTCGGTGATATATTTGATTAATTTATGTTTTCCAATAATATATCCCTGCATTCGTATGGATAAAATTCTTTTCTCCAATATTTAGGTTATGATCATATGGACAGCTGTTAGTGAATGTCTTGACAGTTATAAATGGACATGTTATGAATACATAATGATTTTCTTTTCAGATATATGCTGTATGAATTGCATTCTTTATCACCGACCGCTATATTTAATTTTGTGTGATGGTTGTCGCTCTTTAATTACTTAATTTTCACATATGAAATATGTTCAACGGATTAGCAGTTTTTCATCTTCTATGTGAATACCCTTGTTTTAGTATTTTTCACTCTATACTGTTTCGTACGCTAGCTTGGTAGTCTTACCCAACGATATTAAAATAATTTGATAATATCGGCATCCCCTCATTGGTATGTTTGTACTGCGTATTAAATTGAGACGTCAGCAGAATCCTGATGGAATATGTTTGCCTGTTTTATTGTCCATGGTCTTACCGGGCATTTCGAGTTCGTGTCACTTACGTACATCTCTGGTACGCGTTGTTTATGGCATTATAATTTATCGTGTTCTGAGAATTCTTCGTCTAGACATTTCATTGGCATTGACCCAAATGAGTGCTTTGCATCTGGCATGCACTCTGTGTTAATTTGTCTCATGCACTCCTTCATTAACAGGTCTTCTGTTGTGTCTCAAAATATGCTTGTACACTCTGACTCTGGCACCATTATACTTTTAGAATTCTAATAACACACCATGCTCTTAACTGTTTCAGACAGTTCTTAAAATAATCAAAACAGAATTCTCTTCAAACATTATATTTATCAACTTATCTATGTTATAACACGTTTTTGTGTTCAGATACATTTTCTGGTGTATTCAAAACAAACATATGTATTTCTCTTCATAATGCCTATTTATACGTGTTGACACAAAATTTGAAAAACTTGTTTATTACAACGCAATGATACCGTCGATCTTTATCATTGTTAGTACAAAGAAATATCCTTAAAATGGGGAGTGGGCGTGTCTTCGTCCCTTGTTTTGCTTATTCCTATTTGCTGAAATCACTCTAAGCACCGCTATCTCTCCTTGGTAATATTGCACGCACAAACTAGAGTTATATAAAATGTATTCTCATTTTTATACTCCCAGTTTCCGTCTATTTTGTTTTACTGTGTGTGTGTGTGTGTGTGTGTGTGATTTGGATTTTTAACGTAGCTTTAAAAAAAAATCAGTCATCCGTCTGAACTGTATTTTGATATTCTATCTACTTTATCACAGTGTATTTCGTATACTTTCCACCATATAAAGGAAAACCGACTTTATTTTCCTCATTGATACAAACTTGGTTGTACCTAATCCTAGACAAATATACACATATGACAATTACTTGAATGTATATCTAATAATTTAACCGTTAACTTTTATCAGAATTGTTTGCAAAATGTTCACTTCACTTGGGAGTCAACAACATTTTCTATTCAGACCCTTTATCTACGATCTGTATTGTACGTTTTTGCTCTGCGTATTACGGACTCAAAATGACTATTCATTTGGTCTTTGTTTCATCCGTACAGTGCAATGTGTTGATTTATTTCCATGACTTTTTATTTTTACATCTGACTTCTTAGTGAGTATATAGCTTGTTACAATGTGACTGCATCACGATGCACTTATGTGTTAGCCAAACAAACGAATCAATCACTTTTGTTGTTTGTATGCCTTATTGTCAGTACTTTACCATAGTATTTCGATTGCAGGATATATTTATTTTACTTTCATTATGTGACTGATCTGTAGACAGTGAGCTGGGTCTCAGATAATTATCGTATGTATTCGCTTTTAACACGAGTCAAATTGCAAACAACATAGATCCTGACCTGACGTATGATAAAGTGCCTCCAGATCAGGGTCTGTGTTGTTTGTTCTACGGATTACTCCTAACAACTTGCACAGAACCACATCTGCAGGCACATTATGCTACGGTAGATCTGGGTCTGTGCTTTTTGGAGTCGGACTCGTCTTATAAGTAAGTATAACGCTAAGTATGCAAATTTACTTCTGTACTGTTCTTCACGGCGTTGAATTTTAAGATAGGTGGTTCATTTAGATACGCATTATGTCTTCAGTTACTTTTGAATTTATTTATTTTTTGCTTAGGTGCTGAAGAAAAAGATATGTAACTATTGTGGTACTCCTTATATAAATTCCTCGCTGTACGTGCGGGCGTTTTGAGAAACACACACACACACACACACACACACACACATATATATATATATATATATATATATATATATATATATATATATATATATATATATATATATATATATATATATATATATATATATATATATATATTGCCAGGAAGATGTCTATTAGACGACATTGCCGACCCATTGGTCCAGGAATGTTCTCATATGATATAGCAATTTAAAATAGCACGAAATGAATATTAAGTTTAATCTTTTTTAATCTAGTTCAGAGGTTTTGCATATCATGGAGAACTGTCACTTGCATAAATATGATAGGTCCAATATTTTCAGTTTATTTGTTCCTACCGAATGAATTAAACAAAATAAAGTTTTAAAATTAACGCAGTTCGACAAATGGCGATTCTGACATTAAAATGATGTACAAACTATTTCATAGTTTCACTCGTACTTACAGAGGTACGAGTATATTTGTACGCCACGTGCTTATAAACGTAAGCTGTGAATGAAGAGCTTATTTAAGTTTAAAACTTTTGCAGGAGGAACTGCTGATATCACATGTCATGAGGTACTAGAAGATGGGAACCTTGCAGAATTACATCATGCCACCGGTGGGAACTATGGCGGTACAAACGTCGATGAAGCCTTTAGACAGTTCCTCATTAAGATATTTGGAGCGCCTGTAATCAAAGAATTTAAAAGTCTTCATTTAGATGAATACTTAGAATTGTTCACGACCTTTGAGAGGAAAAAAAGACTTTTCGATGGTAAATCGGAGAAGGTGACATTTCCTTTCCCCTATCATCTACTAGAATTACACAAGAGCGCGTGTGGGGTTGACATAATGAGTGATGTTTCGAACATTCCAGGTGGCAGTGACATTGAATTTCCTCGAGGAAAGATTAGCATTCTAAGCAGTCACTTTAAAACCTTTTTCGACACAACTGTGTCGAGTATCATTAAACAAGTCTCAGAATTACTGGAGAATATACCTGATCTTTCCTACATCATAATGGTGGGAGGGTTTTCTGAGTCTCCATACGTCTACAGCCGTATGCGAGAACAGTTTGGAGAAAAGGTGTTTAGAGCCATAGACCCCTCTTCCACCATATTGAAGGGTGCAGTGTTGTTTGGAGAACATCATACAGTTATCACAAGGCGAATCAGTAAATACTCCTACGGCATTGCAAGAATGATGAGGTTTAAACCAGACATACATCGTCCGGATAAAAGAAAAGAATTAGATGGCTTCGTCTTTGTTGATGATGTATTCAACCGCCACATCGAAGTTGGTCAGTCTATCGAAGTAGGTCAAGACGTAGAGGGCCAAGAATATTTTCCAGCCATGAATGGGTTGACGCAAGCTGTTCTTGAGGTATATGCCTCCCAAAATAGGAATCCACAGTATGTAACAGATGAAGGATGCTTTCACGTTGGCTTGCTTACAATCGAGTTGTCTCCATACGAAAATCACAGACACTGGCCTCTCCGTGTTAAAATATTATTCGGAGGAACAGAATTGACAGTGGATGTTCTGGAAGTAAGAACAAACAAACATCTTAAAGTTAGTCTCAGCTTAGTACACTAGGTCATATATTGAATTTGTATTGCATGGTTAAAAGAAGTGGAAGAGGGAGACAAATTACAAATGAATGTTTCCGCCAAAAAAGATCCTCACAGGGAGAATGATATTAGAGTCTGCTTGAGGGATTTAGAACGCAACAAAAGGTTCCTGGATAAGGTTTAGGTGTTGAGAAAGAGAACATAATATTTTGTGACTGAGAAATATATATGTAGTTGAGATACAGGTCCATGTTTTTCAAAGGTAAATGATAGTAATTTAGACTGCTTAAACTAAATTCCTCAAAAGATAAAAACGACAAGAACGTATGCTGCTTTAAATGGAGAGAGAGAGAGAGAGATACAGAGAGACAGACAGACATACAGACAGAGAGAGAGAGACAGACAGACAGACAGAGAGACACAGAGAGATTCACCATACATTTTGAATGACAATTTGTTATAAAAATGCTACTGGACGTTTCCTAACATTTGCTGACGTAATATGTTGTGAAAGCTAAAGCGATTGATCGATTTGCATTATATTATACAAATATGTAATGGATTGTAACGTTTTAAAGCATATATGTCATAGAAATATCAAGCACTGATTGATTCTACGTTGTGGATTGCACCGATACAAGAAAAGCCCCGTTTTTCCCCGTTAAGCACTTTAATATGGATATGTTCTACGGAAGCAAATGATTCGATATTGTGTACATGGGTCTGAAGAAGAGTATAATGTAGAACAATTGACATTTGTTGGACTATTCATAAATAAAAATAGATCTGTAGCACTATCGTTTATAACTCTCCTTTTCTTTGGAGGAGGCGCAACTGTTTGTGATATACTGATGTTGTGATTGGTATTGATTGTACAAATACCCCCGGAGTATGAAAAACAAAACTAACCCCCAACACAGAACCTACCTGGTAACCATGTAGTAATCAGCTATTAAGTTTTACGGATGTTGGACAAAATATGTTTTTAGGTGAAATCGGGGGGAGGGAAGCCCCCACCACCACCATGTGCGGGCACGATGCTGGTAACCATGTAAGGAGCTTTCTACTTCATGCTTTTGTTTTAAATTTATATTTCCTGTCCTGGAAATATGGCAAGTCATGTTTTTACTAGTGCAAGGATACACTACTGTGAAATCTTCCTGTATAATAGCTTGTGGACTGGTAAATTATCTACTTTGATTGGTAAGTGCAGGAGTTTTAATTTGATTGCATGATCATGTTTGATTCCTCTACGGCGGATAGGGGTGATTGGCAATGTTAGAAGAAAGCAGGTTGGACATGACATGTTTCTGGTTGTTACTAAGTTTCGACAGTTGTTGAAAGAGTCAGGAGTTTTGTGTGACCAATGATGTGCATATCCCGTGTGTATGAAACATTATTTTCTATTAGTTTCTGACCAATATTTTCTCATGCTTAAGTTTATAATTATTGTTGAAGCATAGTTTTGCCTTCATAGCCATTTTTGTTATTTTCAGTAAGGTGCTAAGAATTCTTGTCCTATCCGGTTCCCGTAAAAGCCATTGCTAATTTACGATTAAGAACGAATGATTGTTTATCTTAAATTCTATACATATTATGTTGTTAATTTTTAAGCTTAATCATAACCATTTTCCTGGTATGACTGCTTCACCAAGTTACTCACAGGCTTTATGCAGCAAAGAACGGTTTCCTTGTAGTGTAAATTTATTAATCATGTATAGCGTATTTCCCAGTTATATATCAATATGATTATACTTAAAGGCGAAAGATCACCGTGTCCTCTATCGTATCGAGATATGCACTGCATTCTGGAGAAACTTATTAATAATTGTGTAATTAAGGCACGACAAATGAAATCAAGCATGTACAAGCATCTGACCGGTAATTTTCTCTTGTCTTATGATAACTTTGTACACAACTATCGTCATCCTCGTTATTTCTCTCATCGTATTAAACTAGAAAAATGTTGATGACTTTTTAGTTTAGGTTAATATTCATTTGTAAAAGCCTTTTGTTGTGATTCGTGTGTAAAATAAGTTGCTATATTTGATATATTATGTATATGGAAAAATATGTCAGTACTTTTATTGTATTTTTTTGTTTTGATTACCGCTGAAAACGTTATAATTTTGTTGATGTTTATACTACAGTCGAATAAAATAAGTTTACATACTCCACTCGGTAGGTCATTTTTATAATTTTACCAGCTTCATCCAAGTCTTAATGTTTAATAAATTATATATACGGGAAATTCATAAACATCCAATACAATTTACTAGACGAAGCTGATTGTCTTTATTATTCCTAGTAGTAGTAGTAGTAGTCGTAGTAGTGGTGGTGGTAGTGGTGATAGTAATAGCAGCAGTTGCTGAGAAGATATTTCTTGGACCGAGTTATTAGCAAATGTCTAGGAGCAGATGTTATAGTACTGACGAGATTTTTTGATAGCATGGATGTGGTGTGTGACGTAAACTACAAATCTTTTGCTTTTAAATGCCTAATGAGGGGCCATACGAATGGGAAGGGGAAAAAAAGCATGCAAGTTTGAAAGTCAGAGTTCTCTGAATGTGTGGTCACTTAATGGTTAGATACAAATTATATATGATATTTGCACGTTTAAGATCCCTTCCGTTGACAACTTTCTTGAGGCCCTTGGAAATAGAGAAACATCTGTATCAAGCTCGATTCACGCAGGAGTTGCTTGATACTCTCCGAAGTGAGACTCCTTGCGTATTGCATTAGTAGTAGTAGTAGCAACATGAGTCATTACCATACAATATTGCTAACTTTGACAATAATTCCTTTTTCCAGTGTTATCATTCCTTCTCGTTGTACATTTTTACACTCCATTTATACCCAGTAATATAATCCATCCAGTCCTTCTTCTTTTACAATTTATATATCGTAGTAGTATTGCAATTATTATCTCCAATGGGAACAACTAATTGAAATACAAGCATAAAAGCTATTAAACCAAAACGAACAGCTATCTGTTCTATCTTGCAACAACATCAGCTGCTACTACTATTACTACTAATACTACTAGACCGCTCCGATAGCCTAGTGGTTAAAGCGTCAGCCTCGGATGCGGGAGGTCGCGGGTTCGAACCATGGCCGAGTCATACCAAAGACTTCTAAAAATAGTACTATCAGCTGCCTCGCTTGGCGCTCAGCATTAAGAGGTTAGTGTTAGGACTGGTCGGCCTGGTGCAAGGATAATGTGACTTGTCGGGACGTGGTGCTACATGTCTGCCGCATGATGTCCCAGTGCTAGACATCACTATAAACTGTCACACTGAAGACATCGCAGCGATATGACTGAAAAATGGTTAAAGCTACGTTAAAAATCCAAAACACACACACACACACAATAATACTACTACTGCAACCTTCAACGTCACCTCGTCCACCACCACTACAACAGAACTGATAATATTGCTACAAGTTATACCAATGGAAGTAGTTATAACAGTGCTTCTGATTCTACGTGATCACTTCTATGGCTTGTATGTTAACTTTTGTATTGAAAATATATGGTACATATGCGATGTAGGTATAATTAAATGATAATATATATTGCAAATTTCCCTTTTGATTAACATGCACAGTTCAAAACTTCACTTTCTTGCAGATGAGTATATGTATTTTATTCTTGGATGTGTAGTTTTAATGGAAAAAATGAAAGTTGATATCCTTGATAAAAAGAGTTATACATACATACATACATACATACATACATACATACATACATACATACATACATACATACATACATATAGACATACATACATACATACAGACATAAGAAAGCGAATGGCTTAACCTGTCCGCCATATATGACAAGTTCCAAAGATCTTCAATCAACGTTTCAAATTTTAATGAATTAAATTAAATTAAATTAAATTAAATAAATTGCTGGATGTTGCATGTCAAGATTTTAAAGGATCTCTTACTATAAAGCACATAATCTACATCTGTAAAATTTGTAGACGGAGATTTTGGGTGAGGGTGAGGGGCATACGTTAAGGAATGGAAAAAGCAATTGACCTATGGTAGATATTTTACTCTCATAGGTCAAATAGCATCTCACATTCCAATATTTAGCATCAGATAATTTGGCTCAGTGAATGGACATTCAAGTATTATTAAAAGGGGTAGACTTTAAGTAAGATGGTGATTTGGAAACCAAACATTTTGTAGTATTAGAAAGACTACTGTTTTTCTGCTTCTAGGGGAGGACAAGTGTGTTTACCAAATGAAATTTGGTATCTGAGTCCAAAAGGTACTATATTTAGATCTAAAGACGACATCGTAGGCGGGGCCAGATGGATTTGAGGATAGTTCCATTTTAGCCGTCTATGATAAAGTGATGATTCATTTGCCTCAACATCGAGTCTTTATGAACCCTTTCATAGGTCGTCCCTGTTCCTGTGTACTCGATTGCCTCGTGATATGGGCAAAGGCACTACAATTGACAATCTAATCTCTATGCTGTATTCAGGGAAGGATATTTCGCATATTTGGTGGCCTAACTTAACCAAACTTTCATATTAGGCTTATGAAGTAACAAACAGTTTTTTTGACAACAATGGAATGCAGGAAGTTTTGCTTGTCCTCTGTAATGTCCACAACAGTAATAGATCTATTTTAAATGTATTTTTTCATAGTAGAATACTCAAACTTTTTAATATCTTTTCAGAAAAAAATATTTTAAATTAAAACAATGATGTTAGCATATAAAGAGGTAATATCAAAGTTTCAAGCAATTGTGGCTCTTTTTTGTTTTTCTATGCCCAAGTAAGACAGAAAAGTAATAGATTATAATCATCATCAGGTTGACTTTCTGACCAGCAACTATTCATACAATAAAACTAAATATGTATAGCATTGATTAAATATGAAAATACTTAAACATCGTAAGAAACAGTGACAGAACGTTGGTTGTCATTGTAACGGAAAGCATTTCTATAATAGTGCTTAACAAAGCAATCTTAATTTATTTTCTTCAGTATAATGTAGCAAGTTATTTCAGTGTATCAGTTGCGAATATAACTTTTTAACGTGTCAGCTTTCAATCATACAGTGAAACTCCATATACTATACAAACAGTCTATCCCTATTCTAATGTGTTGAACAAAATACGAGTAGTATTTCAACTTTCATAGGTTCATGACCATCGCAAGGCATTTCATATCCTGTTGGCCTAGTGTAGTATGTCTGAAACCACACACAATGGTATACGTGTACATCACATTTAGCATGCTCACGCTGTCAACTCGTCAGTCATGATTTCGGAGCTCTGCTTGCATGTGTTCCACATCTATCAAAGACTCCAATTAGTATTTATGATATATGTGTTGTCCAAAATTCACTGTGTGCAATCACGCTCATAAATATTCTAGTTATGAATCATAAACTGCATGAAATGTTGATATTTTAGTTCATTGAAATAATTTATATAAATAGTCAGTTTTGTATGATCAGTTAGCAAGGATTGCACATTTTGTTTTACTCTGTGTGTGTGTGTGTGTGTGTGTGTGTGTGTGTGTTCTCCCTATGAATCTGAAATCAAGCTGACCTTAAAAGTAAGCCTTGCTGGAAGAAAGACGACCCTATCCCTACGATATTGTACCCTGGAAAGTACTCCAGACTAATAAATACCAGCTCTAATATATTTTAATATGATATGCGTCTTGAAAACATGTAGACAAGACATCTCCCCAGAACTAATATCGTTCAATTCTGTATCCTATAAGCGGAGGGGGGGGGGGTTTACCTGTGGCAATGCTGATTTATTAATCTGAGGCTTTTATATAAAAAATAGCAAAACCGAAATGACTGCGACAAAATTGATAAATGCTGAATATCTAAAAAAATTCATATATTTTTTTTATAAAAGAATTTCAATTATGTGTAAACACCCCCACCCCCACCCACCCCCGACGAATCGCTAAGTTCGAAACGAAATTTTAGAGATTCAGAGGGATGTTAAGGTTCATTAATTTAATCAAGCAGACACACTCACAAACCCCAAGCGAACCCCGTGTGCAATAAAAAAACACACGCCATTGTATGCAGTACATAAACAGCAAGATGTCCGTATATTGGGCCGTCCATCCAAGTTTGTAATGGTAGTGTTGATTAAAAAGCGGCAGACGACTCTGTGTTCCAGAAGCTCTACTTCATCTATGCGCCGGCACCCTGTGCCAGTCTGTATAAATATGTATCAACTTCATGAGGTGGTGGAAGCTCGTACGAATCAAAATGCAAAATTTGTTGGGGTTGTATCGCATTTACAACCTCATGAGTTCACGGTTTTTCCATGTTGAAAAATCCAAATTGGCGATGTCGGTTTCCCACGTGCAGAGAATCATCAACGCACGGTCAGCACTCATAAAGACACCTCAGAAATGTTTGACTGACTTTGTCATTGTGCGTAATTCAAAACTGATCAGCAGAAGCACAAAGGCTGTCAACGGCAAGGTCTAACCGAAGGCCTTTTGGAGTCGTCCTGTATGGTCGAAGACCTTTGCGTGAGGGTATTTTGGAATCATCCGGGGTAGTCTAAAAAATTTTCATTCAGAGCCTTTCTTGATACGGTTCCGATGGCCCCTAATGCAGCTGCTTTTGCAATCGCGGCAGCTTCATCCGCCAACATCGCTGAAATTTCCGCGAGAAATAGAAATATTCCACCGGTCTACATCACTAGACCATTTCCGTAATATGTTGCTTTCTCGCGTTGGCAACACACACAGGTATCACACGTCCATGTTTCTTTCGCGTGATTAGGAAAGTCTACGTACATGCAAATAGACACTAACTGCGTAAATATTGACAGCAGTTACAAGGGAGGAGAGCCGCTGACGTCTAAGGATTCAACAAGTGTCACAGACGCATTAAAAATTATCGAAGCACGATCACAACTTACGTAACCGCGGCTCTGCAGGTGGACCTGGGCAAAGAGTTATTTCGAGCCGTTGCTGCGTTGTGGATTAAACATCATGTGCGGGTTCATGTCGGCATACATCGTAATGAAACAATTGTGGAACGCTTCAGCGGTACATTTGGAACAATTATTCTGGCACTATATAGCGCAAGAATTGTCGATGAATCGTGAAGTGTGGCCTCAGTCCCGGAGTGCTAGAACTCAAGAGCGATTTCATGAATTTGTGTTACGACTTCGCTCAGTTATAGTATTGTTGAATAATGAAGCAACACGTAATTCATGGGTGAACCCCGCTAGCGAGATTAAACAGGAGACTGTAAATACCTATAAAATGGTTTCACAACTACCCGCGTTAGCCCCACTTGGAAACAATTTCGTTCATTATCTGTATGCATCGGGAGAGTTAGAAGACGGACAACGTCGTCATACTAACACGGTATGGTCGATCGATATGTGTTTGATCTCGGGTTGGATTAGCATTCTGAGACGTTTGGATCATCCACTGTTCCATAATAATACGATGACAGCCATTTGCGGGGTACTGACAGAGCTTACAAGACCAGCAGATCGTCCAAGTATTCCAGGTCAACTTCATGGAAGTATCCATGTTCGCTGTTGCTGTCGTACTCTTGTACGTGCTTATGTATGTCTACATCGGCGGACCTTTCCATGTAAATTCAGATACAGACATGGTGTGTATCAATAGTTTGTTTATATCACGATACAGTATAGAAATATTTGGAAGAACCGGTTAGCATGGGCAAATGTAACTCGCCATTGAAATCCCGATGCTGATGCCACATTCGATAAATAAATGTAGAAATATTTCAGTGAATAATTCTAACTATATATTGGTTTTTACGAGAGTTAATGTGCGGAATCAACTTTGTGTACGTGCATGGCTCCATCAAAGAACGTATAAAAGACATACGCGAGTAGCAACACAGCCGTGCACAGAAACAGATCGTGATAGTCGCCAAGGTTTATTCAACTAACACGGACCAAATGTTGTTCGCATGCGTGTAGTCATTGGCGTAATTAATTTCACGGGATATCGACGAATTTACGGTACCAATTGACAACAGTTGAGTTTCAGGAAACTTCTCCGCGTCGCTGATGCACTCGTATGAAGAAACCTAACTTTTCTGGTTTGTCAAGGGAAGCACCGCTACATTGGTGAGTAATCTTAGACGAATCTTTGGCTTAAAAAGCTTTTTGCCCCAAAGTTGCTCGCGAGTTTGTTTCAGGAACTGCTGTGAATCAATGAACTTCAGCAGTCCTGGCCGAAATGTAATGTCTTTTTTCGATATTGTTGCTGATATAACATTTTGTCGAGTTTGATGCTGTTGTGATTAGTCACATGATCACGTGGTCGTCGTACCCGCGCAGGTTATGAAGCATAACTCAAATGTTTGTTTTATCTGGATAGCTGAAGTTTGCATGTGGCGTGTGCGGCTCCTATGTATGCACCAGTGATGTTGCAGTGTTCACGAACTTTTGAGCTTGGACGATAGTATCAAAGCCGTAGATCCTAAAGGGGCCAGCTCAGGTCCATCAATAAGTGTATGTAGAAAACTCGTGAATGTTACCGAAGTTCATAATCATGTCAACGGGAGAGGCAAGCTATTGTGTTGCCATTTCTCGGTAACCTCGGGCTATTTAATAAACATGTTAACCGAATCCTTGCCTCTATACAAGGGGGATACGTTTGTCCGTCACATATGAAAACAGTGTAACAAACATGTATGGGACTTGCTCAGCGACTTGCGTCGTACTTCATAGAACTTCTGGGTTGGAGTCGTTGGGAACGTTCAAGCATTCGAAATCCTCATAATTAACATACGATACCCTCAATTTCCTGTGCAAATCTGTGAATTTCGAAAAGAACTTGCCAGGCTTTATGGTTTTTCACTGATTCCACTGCAGTAAAACCTATGACCATCATTAAACTGTTGGGTGCTAAAAAATATGCATGCCGCATCGATGCCGAAACTTTTAACCTTTGTACTTGTTGTTCCCGTACCCTATTCGTGAAGAATCCTTTATTCACCAATGGATCGTCTGAGTTTCCCAACAACAACAGATCAACGTTGTACCGCATGCTAATCATAGTGGACAGAGGAATAGGTTAAATGCTTTTGTTTCAAGTACACATACTAACAGCGATATTAGGGTTGAATCATTCAGTATCCAGCATAAGAAATTTAGTGTTACCAAGCTTGCGTTTGCCCAGGTGTTCCTTGTGTTTCAAGACTAGTCAGTGTGATCGTATGCGGGAAACGTTGTGATGTATAGTAGTTACAGCAGTCTCCCCTAATTAAACAGGTTCATCTTCCCCATCCCAACCGAATATGTGAGGTCTCTGCTTGGATAAAATTCTCTCCATCACTAAATATCACACCAGCTGGTACACGACCATCCCTTGTGCGTTTGTATCCAAAATTGTAATCTCAGATTTTTCATTGTCGAGAAGATCTTGATAAGGATCACATAGGGCCTGCTCTCTATTTTTCTGCGTCGTTGTGGATGTTTTCGTATCTGGCTCAAGATAGGCGAGTATGGATGTTATATGTACATTCTTACTGAAGGTATGTCTCTAATTGTAGTAATATTCGCTGTCTTCGCTGTTGGTTTTAATATCTTTTAGGTCTTTTCTGATGACTCTGTTAACGTAACAACTTGCCGTTTTCTTGTACAATATCATTCAATGCTTTTACCGGCATTATATTACCGTTTATTCCTATGTATATCTATACTTTTTGTATGTTTGTTAATTATCGTAAATTGTAGTAATTATCTATAAAGAACATATTACATGGTTAATTTTGTAGACGGGTATGGATTCTATTTTAAGATATTAAGAGTGCATGTAGATTGCATAGGATCTATAAACAGATGTTGTCAAGTTTCTAATAATAACATGTTTTCGAGTTTGGAGTTATTTGTGGTTGGCTAGTTAAAGCCAGGTGGCTGAGTACTGCGATGTAGGTCACGTGAATAGGCATTGTGAGTGAATGATTGGATTGAGTAATAAGATATGTCACGTGGGTTATGTTGCAATATATTGTGGTAATAGACTCTTGGAGGTGTATATAGGGGGAGAACTGAGCAATTAGTTCATTCCTAATTCAGATTCATTCCTCGTTCAGATTCTTATTTCATATTTTCTTATGTTAATGTCAATCTGCAGATTTATTAAATACTGCATTAAGATATTATTTGAGAGGAAACATTTACTTATAGATTTCATTGAATTACAAAGTGCTCTTTGGACTAAACTATTATTATGGGACAATTTTGAATTTATTTAAAGCCGGTCTGGAAAATGTCGTCATGATACGCCAGGACTGTTGGCATACCAATAAATTATGAGAGATCATATTGTAATTGGGGGGAGGATTAAATTCATATTTCTATAAGTTCCTATTAAATTTTCATTTTTTAACATTTATAAATAAATAATTTAAGTTTTACAAAGCTTGTTGGCTTCGATTTTTTTTTCTTTTACTTAGTTTATGACCATAGAGTCGTAACAATATTTTCAACAAGTTTCAACTCATCCTTTTAATTGGGCAATTTGTTTGTCAAGAAACTCTAGATACGTCCCAGAACAATTACAGAGTATGTTTTTGGCCTCTTTAATGAATCAATATGGCGCATTCATGCTACATAACGATTTAATCTTTCCTGTGATGGCACAAACTGACAATTTTTCTGGTAATTAATTCCGCATTAGCCGCGGCCATGAATTCTTTTTTACTACTATATGCGTCAAACTGTGTGGGTTTTAATGGTAATATATAATATCCCCTGCAATTCTTTAATAGTGAATGATTGACTGTGTTTATCGATCTGTCTGTGCACACAGCACTGCAGCTCCCAACCCATGACAAGTTTCGTGCGGGCTACACAAATACGGATATGTGCAAACACCCTCAGTGTGGAAAAAGTCATGGGGAATCCAGAAGGGGTTTCTGGCTTGGGACAGAACACTGGTATGACTGTCTCAAACTACCATTACCATACAACTGGAAATGTAAATTTGTTTGACTATAAAAGTGCATTTCAATCTACGTAACAACAATGAAATGTTTTGCAAAGTTATGCGTCCTTATCTGACATAGCATCCTTGGAAGAAATCATAATCGCAAAAGAACATGAACAAATAGCAGTTTTCAGTAAATTCCACAACTGTTTTTTCAACGAGTAAACGGTACGTCACGAAAACGACAAAAATGTAACTCTAGAATAACCTTGATCCCTGACAAAGATTGTGCAAGGAGTGCCTCGTCCACAAATAGATGAAATCATGTCACTAGCACACGAAATGTCGCATTGGCATATAAAGATAAGACAAAGAGATTTTGTCTATGTCAGAGCCTGACAAGCACACCACTGAAAGCGATGGATACGCCAGGCCTGTGCTTGTTTTTGTTGATAGTACAAATTTCCAGCATCTTCTGCTTTGTGCTTGATGACACCCTTCCGCAGTTTGCCACCTATGGGGAGTCTCTAGTATTGATTGGAGGTAACCAGGCAGACAACAATGATGAGATTTACAACGCTATCGTCGACATGGCAGTATGCTTTCTTTCTAAATTGTTATTTTGGCTTCAAGTAGGTCACGTTTTACATCAAATTTCGAAAGATTATGAGGTTTTTGCTGTGTGTTTACGCTCATTTGAAAAGTTTTATGTTCGTAGTCATTGTTGCAATTTTGTATCTTTGAAACTAAATTGGAACAGTGCAACTAAGTAACGTAGATTAAACCCAGTACATACATACATAGACACATACATACATACATACATACATACATACATACATACATACATACATACACACACACACACATACATACACACATACATACATACACACACACACACACACACATACATACATACATACATACATACATACATACATACATACATACACACATACATACATACATACATACATACATACATACATATACATACATACATACATACATACATACATACATACATACATACATACATACATACGATTTACTGATGGTTACTTTTTAGGAAATTGTATATCTAATTACGTTGGACCAACAAGGCCCAATATAGTTTAACCTATGAGAACAAGTTACAAATATGGAAATGAAATAAATGTCAAATGTGTAACAAAACCGTTAGATGAATCAAACCTTTAGACATCCTTACTTAAAGTGCATTATTCTGGTCGAATCACTGTGAAACACCCTTTATAAAAGTATCTATGAAAATTGGAATTATACAAATGGTACATGGCTTAATGTTGGATCAGTTGATCCGAAAGTGTGCAATACAATATTGTTTCCACATTTTTTCTACTGCAGTACAATGCGGGGGAACCACTTAATTCTGTATACATGGAGACACCATACTGCTTGCAGGAATGAACAGCCAGTGTGATTTTAGAAACGTTAAATCTATTCAAACCACGTGTTTTAAACATTCCAAGAGGGAAACCATTATTATTATTATTATTATTATTATTAATTTAAAATGTGTTCTTACTTTCAAGGTCTAAAAACAATTGACTCCGGAATATCTTAGTGTCTTTAAGTTTGCAATGAACATTAGCAATATGAGTGCACGGTTGAGCGAAAATAATGATTTATAAATAACAATCGTTCGGACACGGTATTTTAAGAAACCTTTTGCTTACGCCGGTACAATGTTCTGGAACAGATTGCAGCGCGGTAATTATAGAAGCGTCAAATGTTTCAGCGTTTGAGAAATTATAGTTCTTCAAATATTTTAATGAATATCCTGATTTTTGACCACATTATATTGATATGCTATCAACAATGATAACATTTAACTTTCGAATTCTGTACCAGTACAACATTCATTTTATTTTATTTTTAATGCAAATTGCCCCTGGGTAATTCTCCTGTATTGGCCCTTACCATCTACGGCACATAAACTGGGTCGTAACTCGGAAACCATTGAGATTCACGTCATATAAATATAATATGAATTCAATTGCGATCGAAGAACCATTTGTCTTATTTCTTTTATTTTATTCAACTATTTTAAACATGTCATATACTTGGGATGAAGAGAGAAATTCACATTAAATTAACCTATATAAAAAGTGGCAGGTTTTAATGTTAAGAAAGGCAAGACAGTGTTGCACGAAACCTTTATTTTGCAAACTAACTTTGAATGTTGCCGATTCTTTTATGATGTTAAAGACATCATGTAATAAGTAAATACGTATCGTTTTTAGTATTCTAAGTCTCGAATAATACTAAAATGTTCCGCTTCGTCCGACAAACAACGTGATTATCAAATACCAGAGTTTGACTCTAGATAATAATAGCTACCAATTTGTAGACCGTTGCTAAACATAATACTTTACTCCTTCGAGCTATGTTCATTTCTGACAATTTATAACAAACTTTTCTCGTAGATTCTTGACTCTATGAATCCTACTCGACTGTGTGGATTGTAAAAGACTAACCTTGTCACTAAAACCGTTTTAACAAAAGTATTGAGGTCATCTTCCTTCCCCCGCCTCAATATATTTTGATAAATGACAATTCTCACGGTTACTATAAGAATATAAAAGGACTGAGCATCTCTGACATTTACCCATAGACTTTGTCTTTATTGCAAATCTATATTGTTTAATCTAACCTTGTGCCATTTTGCAGGGTGGCCGTGGAGTTGCTAAAATAGGACTGATTCATGCCGCAAGTGCAGATCCACAAGACAGTGCTAATTTCTACCACGACATTTTTATAAAACGATATGGCGCCGCTGAAGCCAATTTCATTCCGATTGATATGAATCACATTTCAGCCAACAGTGATCCCAACGTTATTCAACTGATACGGCAACAGACCGGCTTCTTTTTCGGAGGAGGGGATCAATACAGAGTAACTCAGTCGTAAGTTGGATATGAAAAAAAATTTTAAACAGAAAAATATCAACCGCATTTAATTTTCGAAGACCACTGGTGAACGAAATGCACAAATACTATATAATCGCTGAAAAGATCTAATAAAACTGCTGGCAAAGAAAGAAACCGTTTAAATAATTCTTGTAAATTTTCGTGGAAAAAAAACCATTTAAATTGACTGAGATGTTTTGTCATTTTGTAATTGAAAAGGTGTTAAAGATTTTTAATAAATATATGGCGTGCTTAAAAAAGTTTCTGGAGGTATAGATTTTGTTTGGACGCGATAAATGCAAAACATGAACACTGTTATTCATACACATGTCGTTCAATTAAAGGCAATATTTATGTGTCGAAAATTGATCACGATAAAGCCAGATTCCAAAAGCAAAAGGTTTCTACATCTATTCTACTCCGAATGAGACTGTTGTGGAAAAACGAGCCATTCATTCATTCATTCATTCGTTCGTTCACTCGTTCACTCATTCATTCATTCATTCATTCATTCATTCGTTCACTCATTCATTCATTCATTCATTCATTCAACCGCTCTAACAATATATTTGCTATTGCATCCATAGCAAGTTTAATAGTCGTGAATGAATAAGAATAGAAGAGCAGATTCATTTTTCAAAGAATTCTTTCCCTGTGTAATTTATTTCACGTTACACTAATAAATAATATCACTAACCTTGATGTACAGTTTTAAAGACAGTCTGATACACAAAGAGACGGACAAACTATAGAGCACGAACATATACTTGCTGTTCTGAATGAGGTGTCTGGAGAAACTTGTGGCAGAGACTTTTCCCCATAACACAAATACAACACTTATTCATCCCACCTCACTACAGAATATAAAACGCCTTTATGTCTCTCCATGGTGTAACCCGAAGGACTCATAAATAAATGCCACTCCATCATGTTGTAGATTCCTTCTGCCTGACGGAAGTCCTTCCCCAGCTCTTGTGGCAATTATGGAGATGAAGAGAAAGGGAGCAGTGATTGCGGGAACCAGCGCTGGAACTGCATGCCATACCGACAAAGTTATGATCAGGGGTAAAATAATTGGTTGTAGTCTCTTTGTATAGTGTACTAATCATATTTCATATCTCTGCTGTAATCCTTAAAAATTCTTTTGACTGTCTCATTTATTTTAAGAATCACTTTACGATGAAAAACAGAAATTATACGCAAGTAACATACATTCATGCATGCATGCACGCACGCACGCACACACACACACACACACACACACATACATACATACATACATACATACATACATACATACATACATACATATCACCATTAGACTCTTTGTTGTTCAACTCAGAACAATCAAATAATAATAATAATAATAATAATAATAATAATAATAATAATGTTAATAATAATAATAATAATGTTAATAATAATAATAATAAAATTTCAAGAGGATAACAGCATTACAAACACTAATCTCCCTTGTGGCCGTAAAAAGTGTTGAATTCTGAAATGTTCACTGCTTCCAGTTATTATAGATTTAATTGATGACGAGGTCACCTGACACGAACACTTTAACGATCAATAAACCTCTAGCTGATTCAATGACGACGTCTTCAGATCTGAACACTTTAACGATCAATAAACCTCTAGCTGATTCAATGACGAGGTCTCCAGATCTGAACACTTTAACGATCAATAAACCTCTAGCTGATTCAATGACGATGTCTCCAGATCCGAACACTTTAACGATCAATAAACCTCTAGCTGATTCAATGACGAGGTCTCCAGATCTGAACACTTTAACGATCAATAAACCTCTAGCTGATTCAATGACGAGGCCTCCAGATCTGAACACTTTAACGATCAATAAACCTCTAGCTGATTCAATGACGAGGTCTCCAGATCCGAACACTTTAACGATCAATAAACCTCTGGCTGATTCAATGACGAGGCCTCCAGATCTGAACACTTTAACGATCAATAAACCTCTAGCTGATTCAATGACGAGGTCTCCAGATCCGAACACTTTAACGATCAATAAACCTCTAGCTGATTCAATGACGAGGAGGCCTCCAGATCTGAACACTTTAACGATCAATAAACCTCTAGCTGATTCAATGACGAGGTCTCCAGATCCGAACACTTTAACGATCAATAAACCTCTAGCTGATTCAATGACGATGCCTCCAGATCTGAACACTTTAACGATCAATAAACCTCTAGCTGATTCAATGACGAGGTCTCCAGATCCGAACACTTTAACGATCAATAAACCTCTAGCTGATTCAATGACGAGGCCTCCAGATCCGAACACTTTAACGATCAATAAACCTCTGGCTGATTCAATGACGAGGCCTCCAGATCTGAACACTTTAACGATCAATAAACCTCTAGCTGATTCAATGACGAGGTCTCCAGATCCGAACAATTTAACGATCAATAAACCTCTAGCTGATTCAATGACGAGGCCTCCAGATCCGAACACTTTAACGATCAATAAACCTCTGGCTGATTCAATGACGAGGCCTCCAGATCTGAACACTTTAACGATCAATAAACCTCTGGCTGATTCAATGACGAGGCCTCCAGATCTGAACACTTTAACGATCAATAAACCTCTAGCTGATTCAATGACGAGGCCTCCAGATCCGAACACTTTAACGATCAATAAACCTCTGGCTGATTCAATGACGAGGCCTCCAGATCTGAACACTTTAACGATCAATAAACCTCTAGCTGATTCAATGACGAGGTCTCCAGATCCGAACACTAAACTTTAATAGACCTCCAGTTGATTTATAACACAGGAACAAGGCTTTTCGCAATTTTCAAATAAGATGTCTGCCATACAATTGAACCGGGACAAAAAGGTTGAATACTCCACCAACTCATGGACATATGTGTCTTTTGAATGAACGTTTTGGTTTTTAAAAAATTATTATGTGGTTTATGTAAGACTTATACATGTATTATGAATTTGTTCGAAAATTACACGAATAATGTTCAAAAGGTAAAGAGCTGAATTTCAATGTTTTATAGTAAATTCGGTTTTCTTTACTTGGTTGTGCAATTTCCAACCCTAGTACTGGTTGTGCAATTACTTGCCACGCTACTTGGTTGTGCCAGTTCTTGCCATGCTATTTGGTTGTGAACGTTCTTGCCCTGGCACCTGGGAGTGTAAGTCATTGCCCCGATACGTGGTTGTGCAAGCTCTTGCCCTGCTATTTAGCTATACAAGTACTCGCCCTGCTATTTAGCCACATAAGTACTTGCCCTGCTATTTAGCTATGAAAGCACTTGCCCTGTTATTTGGCTATACAAGCTCTTGCATTGCTACTTAGCTGTGCAAGTTCCTGCTCGTCTACTTAGCTACACAAATGCTTGCGCTGCTACTTAGTTATACAAGTACTTGCCCTGCTACTTAGCTATGCGAGGTCTTGTTCTACTATTTAACTGTACACGTTCTTGCCCTATCACTTAGCTATCAATGTTCATGTCCTGCTACTTAGTTAAGCAGCAAACAGCTGCCTCGTTTGGCGCTCAGCATTAAGAGTCTAGTATTAGGACAGACTGGCCTGGTGTCAGGATAAAATGCGAAATTTTGCCACTTGCCTGCTCAACGATGCCCCATTGCTACATCACTATAATCTGCCACACCAAAGACATGGTAAAGATATGACTAAAATTGTTAAAGCTACGTTTAAAATAAATACACACACACACACACACACAAGTGCTATACAAGCTATTGCCCTGTTAAAGTGGTTGTTTAATCACTTGCCAGGCTACTTAATCATGCAAGCTCTTGTCCTGCTACCGAATCCATTCCGGTCCATGATATCTGATGGTTGATATATCCATCTCGGCCGTGCGTTCATTATGAAAGACCACGCATCAAACCTTCGTTATTTATAATTATAAACTACTTTGTTTATGTTGTAATGCGCTATTTATAAAGGTATCTTTGATTGGATTGAGTGCTTTATTTCTCTTACTCATCTAGACTCTTCTCATACGAACACTGGGTGAGTAAGTGTTTTCAGTGTTCATGTGGTTGTCTACTAACCTGAAGGCAATCAACCATAAATGCTTATATTCTTAAACAGACATTTCTTCAAATTCTTCTACACCAGATCATTGCGGCATTAATACTCTATCTACACAGCATGTGCGTCGTAACAAGTAATGGCTTACCAAAGGTCTGACTATCTCTTTCTCGTTGGTTTATTCATCTATCAAGGAATCATCTGGATAGCTCTCCAGATAAAAGAAAGGATGGATGGATGGATCAATAGATGGATTGGAAATTATATTGATAAATCACCTGCATTTATAATGTAGGAGGTGTTAGCTATGATGCGTTAAAAAACGGAGCCCATGATACGGAAAATAGCGAGCATCCTAACAACTTGATTTACGAGAGAATTGGTGGAATAGGTTTGCTTCATGGCTACGTTCTGGATTCGCATTTCAGGTAAACATAATTCCATATTTCTACTTTCAGTTAAAGTCTTGATCAAATTACGTAAAAGTGTTTAGTACAGTATTTGACATAGTCCACGAGTAGGTTCTTGAGTTTGCGGATTGATCAAAAGGTTGTAGGACTTCCCAACAGGTTGTCGTCTCAGCTATTATCAAATACGTTACGTCTGGTATTTACAACTGTTGACTTCCTTCAAGTAGGTTCCTATCTAAATTATAATATTTAATAAAATAAAAGTTTGTAACATTTCAGATTGAAGTTAAAGTTAACATCACTGAGATGCCGATCGCTCATCATATTGTTTTCCTTAATCTTTTTCCGGGATCTTATTCAGTATCGATAAATGGTATTGACGTTCTACACGTTTTCAGAAAAGAAGGAGAAAATACTAGTAAATAATACAACACTGTTTAATTTCTTAGACACAAAACACCAAATACTTACTTGTTCTTTTCTTTTATATATGGTGCCCAAGAGAAAGTAGTTCTTTTTGTTGTTTTCATGTTCATATATATATATATATATATATATATATATATATATATATATATATATATATATATATATATATATATGAACGGCAGGCTCATACCCATCATTCAGCTAACTATGTGTTCCCCTTCTCTTCTATTTTCTATTACATTATGATTGTGAGGTCGCTGAAGAACTTTACGGCAGTAACCACTGTCCAAGTTTCTTTGAAACATTGGCTCTACCATTGACGAACCAATTTCACGCTAGAAATCACAGTAAGCCGACTGGGAAAATTCGAAATTCTTTTAAGGAGCAAAATTCAATGCCAAATTTCCTTCACACTTTATTTTAGATACGGAATTTGCACAAACAGGATGTGGCTGTTCCTCAGTGTAGCATTTTGTAGTTTACATTTTAAAGATCAAAATAATAACCTGATTAAGAACTTAAATCCAGTTGTGGATTGTTCACTGTATGCTGATGATTTTCTTATATGTTTTCAATCCAAACATTGGCATGCAATTAAAAGATAACAACGGGTAACTGTCAACGGTTTTGAATTTCCTAAACCCAAAACAACTTGAATGCACTTCTGTCCAATACATAATCAACATGACGAATCTAAACTCAATCCTCATTTTAAAAAAAAGAATTTTTGGGGGGGAGGGGATTGTGAACAGAAAACTCACTTTCATCGCACACATTAAACAAAAGTAAAGACTGAATGCTTAAAGCCATATTAACTGCTCGTAGTGGTAGTACGTACTACATTGGATTCAGATCGAAAGGTTCTTCTGAATCGTTATAGAGCACTTATCACATCTTAACTTTATTATGACAGCATTGTTATGAATCAGACAGAAAATCCTATTTAATCATGCTTGAGTCAATTCACCATCAAGGAGTTCGGCTCGCCTTGGGAGCCTTCATAACGTTACAAAATTAAAAGTCTTTAATTTTAAGCCAATTAGACGTCCGCGGTGAAACATTGTCTCTGCAATATACGATGCAACGTGAATCAAATCCTTGCAATCCTGCCTACGAATCAGTCTTCCATCATATTTATCAAACACTTTTTGACGAAAACGAACGTCATTACAACATTTGGAATAAAAGATATCACCATACTTTGTCAATGTTATGATTGATATTTCAAACAATCAAATAAACATTCGTCCATAAAATACCACCATGGCTTCTAAAACCATCCAGAATCCTGTTTATCGTCATCAACGGAAAAGTCAGAAACATGTCCTTTCTGTTTAATCCTGCACGCCAAGATCTCCTTTCAAAAAATGATACCTACATAATAGTTTTATTGGTGATTCAAAAAATGACGCAAAGTGATGATTACACAGCAAAATGCTCTTTACCATATGATGAATCGATTTTGAGACCAAGGTAGTCGATATTGCTTTTAACGATATCAAAAATAAAAGTATTCAAAATTCAGTTATTTTTTTCCCATTCACTTGCATTACTTAAGACAATTCATACCAAGCGTTGAAAACCTCTGTTAAAGAACTATTCTCATCAAATACACGGAAGTATCTACCTCTCATCATATAAGTTTATGTTGGCTACCCAGTCATGTGGGTATCCAATGGTAACGAAAGAACAGACTGCGGTGCCAAAGCGGTTTTATCTCTCCATCCTTCATATTTTTGAAAACCTTTATTGATTTTAAATCTTGTTAAATTTTTATTTAATAAGTGGTATACATTTTGTCCATAACAAGCTTCACTCAGTAAAGCCTACTTTAGGTGAATGTCCCCATTATGAAGATCAGTCTTTAAGGATGAAATGTTTGTTGCACCTCTTAGAATCGGACTCACACGGATAATTCATTCCTAGTTTTGATTGGAGAGGACTAACCTGTGTGTATATTTTGCAATGAACATCAGCCAGTTTTAGAGTGACTGCAGTGAGTTCGAACCATTACGCGATCAATAATATCGTGTTAAAATATGAAATAACGTTTTGACATAATGAGTGTATCTTATATTTTAGATTCCTTGAAAGACGCAAATATGTAAAACAAAATGTAACTTGCTGAATCGTCAAAGTAATTTTAATTAGTATATCATGATTTCTTGATTCGAAATACTTTGTGTGATATCGTTTTGAGTATTTCATCTGTTTACATCGCCCGTTGATCGGGATTCTTTATATTCTTTCATTACATTCTTTTTATATGTACTTCTAGATCATGTTCTTTTCATTATTACACTCTTTGTGGCCCTATTGTGCTGATGCGCCGTAAAACCCAAAACTCATCATCATCGTCATCATCGTCATCCTCATCAACATCATCGTCGTCATCATCGTCATCATCATCGTCATCATCATCGTCGTCATCATCGTCGTCGTCGTCATCATCATGCCCAAACGACTGTATCTTGCATTAAAAGTAAATTAGTGACATACAACGAGTAAAGCCCTGAAGATACAGCGACCGTTACAAATCCATACATTTAACATTCATGACCAAGATTTTTTGCATCTTCACTGTGTATCATTTGGTCGATACTAAAGTGCACGCGCATTCGGTTCACTGTGCTGTAATATGATATAGTAAGTATTAAGCAAACGGATGAAACTTTCTTCGAAGTACAATTTATCCAGACGTACCTTAATACTAATTATCCAGACGTACCTTAATACTAATTATCCAGACGTACCTTGATACTAATTATCCAGACGTACCTTGATACTAATTATCCAGACGTACCTTAATACTAATTATCCAGACGTACCTTGATACTAATTATCCAGACGTACCTTAATACTAATTATCCAGACGTACCGTAATACTAATTTCTTAACGTCCAAACTAAATTTAGCTGGCAAAACCGTAGGAAAGTTGTGCTTTTGAATAATAGGATTATGCGTTATGTTTCACCATCGATAGCATGACATTTGTCAAGAGCAAACAATGGTGCATTAAAGAAGAAATTTTTAAATTTAAGTTTCTAGTCAAGAGCGTTTGAAAATCTTACAAGTTTTTTAAAGCCTTCTTAAAATTTTGATTAAATATTTTAGCGAGAGAGGACGTGAAGGTCGCTTGATACGACTACTTTGGGACACACGGAGACTATCCCTTGGCAGCAATTATGCATTGGGTGTGGATGAAAACACGGCGCTAGTTGTAACTCACGACGGCACGGGTCAGGCGACTGGCAAGGTGATATGTCACAACGGTTTCTTTTTATTATACACTAGCTTGTATGTGTTTCTGCATGTGTGTTAGGGTCAAAGAAATTTATAGGCTGTACGTCTGTTACTATGGAACAACAAGTATAGGGATAGAGGAAGAATTTCTCAAACATAAAATATATTTATTTTACTCGAATATGTTCCACTTAAAGGGAGAGATGGATTGCATTAGATATTCCAATGATTTTCATAACAAATACTTGCATAATTTTTTCATCCTTTTTATGCGACACGACAAATGTGATAGAAATATGAACTTCTACCGTTATCCATGCATACTTGAATATATTTGTATGTCCGTACGTAGGGTTAAGCTTTGTAGTTTTGCGAATTTTCAGGCACAGTCATAAGGCATTCGTGTTCCATTAGCATATCTGTAATTTAATGTATAGCAAGTAACATTTTCTAATGATCTATCTTTTCCAGTAAACCTTAGACCGGACATGATTATTATTTTCTTAATTTCAGGTAATAGGCTCTGCAGGAGTTGTTCTTGTTGACGTATCCAAGGCAACTGATGTGCAAACAAGATATTTTTCTATTCGAGGTGTCTATTTATCATATCTTACTCACGGGGACCAAATTAACCTTCACACTCGCGCAATAACTTTCTCGCCAGCTAAAACGCCATTGGCTGGACACGAAAAACACAAGAACGCTATCACATCATCGGACATTTTCGGCGGCGGAAGATTCGTTCAAGTAGCTACCAGTATATATGATACCAGACATCATCGTGTAACATACGGAACTACAAAAGAGACTAATCCTACATTTAAAGTCACTATGTCAGCACATGGACATGATTCCGAAGGTTGGGTTGAGAGAGGTCATGGAGCTAATAAAATATCATATAAGAATCTTCAAATAGATATAACCGAGGAATAGACTGATAAAAGTTTCATTCATTTAAAACAAAATAGGTACGTTTTCAAATCGGGTTTTAAAAACACGCCTATTTTTTCTCCCTTTTGGCACGACACAAACAGTCTATATCGTAAAAATAGTACTTCAGTTGTGAAAGTTGTAAATTATGTGAGTTGAATAATAAATAAGTAATCCGAAATGTAAATGTCAGAGTTTTGGGCCCTTCAGTTTTTATTTCCTGAAGTTTCTCTTTCAGTTAGTTCCTTCTGAAGATGTGAGTGTACCATACCTGTAAGCTTCAAAAGCCTTAGCCAGATCTACGTGTATAACGTCAGAGATGGTGTTCTGACAAAGGTTGCGCTTACGATATCGCGTGCATCATGACCAACGAACAGTCAAAATGTTATAATATGTTCTTCAACATGAATTAGATATAAATCAAATTACGTATTTTATTTCAATACTGACATGCTGACTATCGAAAACTTCTTGATTGTACAAAAGATTTTACAAGAGTCATCCATCGTATTCACAGACATAGAATATTTGCTAAAATTCAGTTTGTTTATGGATCAGCAAATAAGTCCAATCTTTCCACTTACAATACTCAAGTAGTTTCCTGTATATATATATATATATATATATATATATATATATATATATATATATATATATATATATATATATATATATATATATATATATAGGTCATAAATGTTTGGCTATTTTTTTTTAATTTTTCCAATCCAAAACACGGCTTGTACTTCAATATTTTGCACTTACGGATTTAAAATGCATAGACCTAATGGAAATGAAAAAAAATAACTATGTGAAAGATTTTCTTTACCTTGCAGGTGCTGATTGAAATTGAATAGGTTCAATAGAATTTGATTCGATTGTCAATGCCATCTTTTCTAACGTACCTCTCCGATACGATGCACTAATTTTTCTAAATTAACTGAACACACACACACACACACACACACACACACAACTGCACATGTTTCCTTCTGCGTCGGCGGAAAGAAAGAGTTTAATATGGTGTCCGATGCATCGAGGCAGTCATAAGCCAGATCAACCAGTAGACTATAACAAACACAGGGAACAGTCAGTAGAAGCATTGACAACGGAACAGGTTCTTGTTCTTAAATCTTATTTCTGTCGGAATACGACTAGATTAAAGTAGAAATTTGATTTCTCATGGAATAATGCTAGATTAAAGTATATATCTGATTTATCGTGGAATAAGATTAAATTAAAGTATATATATCTTATTTATCTTGGAATAATGCATGATTAAAGCATGTATCTGATTTCTCGTGGAATAATGCATGATTAAAGTATATATCTGATTTCTCGTGGAATAATGCATGATTAAAGCATGTATCTGATTTCTCGTGGAATAATGCATGATTAAAGTATGTATCATTTCTCGTGGAATGATGCTAAATTAATGTATGTATCTGATTTCTCGTGGAATAAGGGCAAAGTAAAGTATATATCTGATTTCTCTTGGAATAATGCATGATTAAATTATGTGTCTGAATTCTCTTGGAATAATGCATGATTAAAGTATACATCTGATTTCTCGTGAAATGATGCTCGATTAAAGTATGTATATGATTTCTCGTGGAATAAATCTAGATTAAATTATGTATCTAATTTCTCGTGGAATAAGGCTAGATTAAAGTATGTATCTGATTTCTCGTGCAATAAGGCTCGATTAAAGTATGTATATGATTTCTCGTGGAATTATGCTAGATTAAAGTATGTATCTGATTTCTCGTGGAATAAGGCTAGATTAAAGTATATATCTGATTTCTCGTGAAATGATGCTAGATTAAAGTATGTATCTGATTTTTCGTGGAATAAGGCTAGATTAAAGTATGTATCTGATTTCTCGTGGAATAAGGCTAGCTTAAAGTATGCATCTGATTTCTCGTGGAATAATGCATGATTAAAGTATGTATCTGATTTCTCTTGGAATAATGCATGATTAAAGTATATATCTGATTTCTCGTGGAATAAGACTAGATTAAAGTATGTATCTGATTTATCGTGGAATAAGGCTAGATTAAATCATGTATCTGATTTCTCGTGGAATGATTCTAGATTAAAGTATATATCTGATTTATCTTGGAATAAGGCAAACTTAAAGTATGTATCTGTGATTTCTCTTGGAATAAAGCTAGATTAAATGAGAAATATGATTTCTCTTGAAAATGACCAGAGTAAAATGGAAATAAGATTTCTCTTGAAATATGACTAAAGTAGAAATCTGATTTCGCATGAATTATGGCTAGATTAAAGCAGAGAAATATAAACCTATGCAGAGATGTAATTATAAATTACTCAACTGCAGCTGAAAATCTAAACATAAATGTGCATAGCACAGTTTAACTGGTGAAAGGGCAGTCGATTTGTTCACAGAGATCGAACTGGGGTTTCAAAAATTAGAAGATAAACGTATGCACATGAGATGGGGAGATGGTGCCATATTAAGTTATTAATTCTGGACAAAGCCAATCACAGCCTTCAAATGCAAAAACGTTTCGTCTCAAAAATTAGAAGATAAACGTATGCACATGAGATGGGGAGATGGTGCCATATTAAGTTATTAATTCTGGACAAAGCCAATCACAGCCTTCAAATGCAAAAACGTTTCGTCTCAAAAATTAGAAGATAAACGTATGCACATGAGATGGGGAGATGGTGCCATATTAAGTTATTAATTCTGGACAAAGCCAATCACAGCCTTCAAATGCAAAAACGTTTCGTCTCATACTCGTGTCATGTTAAAAATCGCCCACCTGCTGTCATGCTACTCTGACCGCCAGCCACGCAAGCACTGCCAGCCTCCAACAACCAGTGGGATCTACTGTGTGATGTGAAGTGAACCATCCCCGTCACCAACCTGATACTAAATTGTCATGAAACTTTAGGTCTATCCTAAACCCACCCTCCAATAACCACCGCTCTATGAATTAGCACAATGGGGTACGAGGTGGGGCCAAACCAGCCTACTACTTGCTATTCAGACGATTTTTATGAGCTGTCAATAAAAAATCTTTCAATGTAAATGCCGTGAAATTAGTTGACACGACTGGGTATTCAATAATTCGTATTTGTATTGAACTTTACCTACTGAAACAGTAAAAGAGTACTAGTTGAGAAAGTTCATGGAATCCGACTTCTTCACCCTGTTCAGTAATGAAACTATATAATATGCTTTGATTTATTTACTTTGTTAAAGGCTTTGTAGTAATCCGTATTGTAATAACGTTGCAAATTATAATAACTATTCAAACAAGGGTTACAACTCTATGCAATTTAAACGCATATGGATATAACGACTGTTGTGACAATAAAGTCTGTTTCAATACAATACAGTCTGCTACTAACAGATTCAAGCACTACTATAATGGCAACTTTCATTCGACAAATATTCAATTAGATTACTTATTAGTATAATATCGGGGTCAGCAATTATCGTGACTAGATAAAAAGAATGTTATATCTTATAGTTCAGCTTACGTAATTGAAACTCGTATGACTTATTGCGAACTGGGTCACAACTGCATCGAGTCGCAACGCATTTGTAATTAAAGTCCATTTAACTATAATTTGGTTTGCGGCAACATTCGATTCCAAGCCCTATGGTACTAAAAACTCTAAAATTTAATTAAATCACTTAGACTGTTTTGTTGCAGTAAGGTTTCCATATATATATATATATATATATATATATATATATATATATATATATATATATATATATATATATATATATATGTTCAAGCCCTATAGTTCAAGGAATTTGCATTTGAGAAATGTTTAATTTGGATACTTGTAAATGTGAATGTGATGGGTAACATGCGATTTCAAACCCAATTATAGTAATAACATGATCTCCAGGATAATTGGATTAGATAAGTTATTCATATAAATGACAGAGTCAACAGCAAATGTTATCTTATACAACAGAACATCATCAAATCAAGGTCACTGTATTTTCGTTACATATCATATGTTTTATTACAAAATGGTCTGGGCCCCGAGTGACCGAGTGGTCTAAAGCGGTCTCCGTTACGGATCACTGCCATCTCACCTCTATCTGCACCGGTTCGAGTCTCGAATTCAGCCAATGTGGGTATGTGAGAAAGCTTGCCAGTAGCTTCTCGAGGGTCGGTGGTTCTTTCAGGGGTTTTCTCGGGTTCTTCCTCCACCATTAATACTGGCCGCCATGTATAGCCTATTGTGTGCTGAAAAATGGCGTTAAACCCCACAACAACAACAACAACAACAACAAAATGGTCTGGGCCCCGAGTGACCGAGTGGTCTAAAGCGCTCTCCGTTACGGATCACTGCCATCTCACCTCTATCTGCACCGGTTCGAGTCTCGAATTCAGCCAATGTGGGTATGTGAGAAAGCTTGCCAGTAGCTTCTCGAGGGTCGGTGGTTCTTTCAGGGGTTTTCTCGGGTTCTTCCTCCACCATTAATACTGGCCGCCATGTATAGCCTATTGTGTGCTGAAAAATGGCGTTAAACCCAACAACAACAACAAAATGGTCTGTACTGGCATGCAATCAAGCCGTATTTTACAATATAATCTCCCTCATTATTTATATATGCCAGAGGTTGCATGCAGTTTCATGATCCTTTTTTGATGTAGAATGTCTTTTAGAAGGAAACGTTTTAGTCAGATAACTTGTTGAAATCCATCGTAAGCTTTGAGACTCATTTTCTCTTTCAACGCTACCTGAATAGCTGTTGATCGGAATACTTAACATTAGCATCTGATCTGGTTGAAGTGTCCGCATACAAGGTTTGTACTAAACAGGGGTTGGAATGACAGGAAACAGCCACCCTATTGTAGCAAAATATGCATTATTACAACTTCTGCCGTTATTGCATGCTATTATATCCCATTTTGTTGCATTTGTTACAGTTTTCATCATCAGAGATTATTCCAGATTGAGATGTGAAGGTAACTTGCAGCTAATCCTTTAATACATTTTAGTAGGTGCAATAAGGTATAATGATTTTGACCATAAATGTCCAGTTTCAAAACACTGGAATAGCAATTGACCCATATACTGTATATTGTAAGATCAACTGATCTAATTTCCGTGAAACACCGTGGTTATTACAATTTTTTATGCAATCTCGAACCCAGTTGTAATAAATCTATTGCGATTGCATGTAGCTGTAACCCTACTTTATGGTTTCAGTAATTATAATTCGCAACTCTTTTTTTTCTATAACCGTTATTACAGTGCATTAAGAAATTAGACAATATGGTAATAATTTAAACATCAACAAAACAGCCTTCCATGTGGATGGGGAAACATCTTGGATGCAGAAAATGATCCTCGTTTGCATTATGGAGTTGTGACGATGTCATGAGGTAACTGGAACTGAATGCTTAAATATCAGTGAAATAGATCCTACTGTGAATTACTGTATGACTATACAATTTACCACGTCAAATGTTAGACAACTTCTCATTAGAAAAAGACGACCTTTCTCTCTCTCTCTCTCTCTCTCTCTCTCTCTCTCTCTCTCTCGTGTTAGCAGGTAAAATGATGTTCTGCTTCAGAGAGAGAGAGAGAGAGAGAGAGAGAGAGAGAGAGAGAGAGAAAACATAACTACATAACTGCCTCTTTGAAGACTAATACCTTTACCACCACCTGAAGACTTTCAACTGCTTAACCCCATAGAGATAAAGTCGAAGACGATCCGAATAGTCAGATAATACTATTCAAGAACCTATCATTTAATTTTCGGGAGCGTAGGGTGGAATTGTTATGAAAAAGTTCCGTTCCCTCAGTAATTTGAACAATAATAATATTGCCCTGAGGTTTAAAGAAGGACTACTTATATCCAATATATTAATTATTCTGAGATGAGCAAACAAAAATAATATCCTCGTTCGGGAAAAAGTTACATCATCTCCAAAATATAATTTAAACATAAAATAAAATGAAATGGTCGGTCATAGTTGACGTAGGTCACTCTCGCAGATATCATACGGGTGAGCATCGACTGTCAGTCAGTGAACTCACATGACTATCATAAGGGTGTGCGTCGTTTGTCAGTCAGTAGACTCACATGACTATCATAAGGGTGTGCATAGTCCGTCAGTCAGTTGACTCACCTGAATATCATAAGGGTGTGCGTCGTCTGCCAGTCAGTGGACTCACATGACCAACATAAGGATGTGCGTCGTCCGTCAGTCAGTAGACTCACATGACCAACATAAGGATGTGCGTCGTCTGCCAGTCAGTGCACTCACATGACCAACATAAGGATGTGCGTCGTCCGTCAGTCAGTGCACTCTCATGACCAACATTATGAATCGACATACGAGATAAGATTGAACTGTTTCTTGTAGTTTCGAGACTTGACACACAATCCCGAAAGAATCGAAGATGCCGGGACTATACTTGTTCTTGTTAATCCTAGAGTTTTCCACCAGTCTATGTTTCGTGCTTGATGATGCCCTACCCCAGTATGCAACATACGGAGAGTCGATGGTGCTCGTTGGCGGCAACTTAGCAGACAACAATACTGAGATATATGACACCATTGTCCGAATGGCGGTATGCCTTATTTATACTTTTTATAACACGCTGTAAAGATGGAAGTGTTTATTTAAAGTAGGTTAAGATCCAACTTCACGCGAGATTTTCTAATGTTTAATTATATGAAACAAAACATATTTAGTTCATTTTGAATAGATAGTACCAGATATTTTGACCAAGTGCCGTAGTATGTATTGGGACCTTGTACATCTAAGAAATAAGGTAAAGAGATGCGAATCCATTTCACCCACGTAAGTGTCGATTATTTCTTTCACAAAGACGAACAACGTATACATAAAGAAGGCATCGATCGTGTTCTATGTATGGCGGAAACCTCAATGACTAAAATTCTATAGATCAAGGCAGCAGCTCATTTTAGGTTCACTTGCACATAGATAAATGTCGGTCAAGAGATGAGATTAGATATGAAACTGTGTGCAAGGTAATATGAGGACATTATTCATTCATGCTGTAATTATCAAGAAAGTTTTCATCTCATTTATTATCATTTATTTATTATATATATATATATATATATATATATATATATATATATATATATATATGTACGCCAGAATTAATATTTTAATACAAATAATACCGTCATACAGGTTAGAGAATTTTTAATTCGTATTCTTACGGAGTAACGGATATATATATATATATATATATATATATATATATATATATATATATATATATATATATATATATATATATATAGTGTGTGTGTGTGTGTGTGTGTGTGTGTGTGTGTGTGTGTGTGTTCTTATGTCACGTGTTTAGGCTCGAATAAACAGTAACACAAGAAAGAGTGAAAACAGCAAGATTTGAAAAATATACAATAATTTATTTCCCTGGAAAAATTCTGTCAAAACGAAAAAAATATGAACTTACGGTTTTATAGAATAAATCCAAAAATAATCCAAGAATAATCCAAGAATAAAGTTTTAGTAGTCCTAATTACAATATGTTATACTGATATCACGTTCAAATCCCGACGAAGAATCTAAGAAGGAGGACGATGACGTATGCTGCAATCCGTAGTGTTGAAGTCTAGAGTTAATTGAAGAAACAAGAATTATCACTCCGGTTTCTGATAGCTGAATACATTTTTATAAAACACTGTTCTTGTTCCACAATATTACATGAGCACACGTATTTTCCAGAAAACTAACAGAATTAATCCTTTTGAATCCAAGTAATTTGAAATAACTCCAAACAGCACAACATGCGACTAACAGTTTAACAGCCCAGCTTCTACTGAGATTAATTCTCCAAAACATGGGTTATATGGTCTTTCTTAAACGTAAACAATGCGTCACGTGATTATCTTCTGGAAGGTTATAGAAGCAAGTACTTGTTACAGATCACGTGTACTCAGTGTGACCCTGACGAAAACCAATCATTTTTACTCTAAGAAATAAAAAAAAAAATTGTTTACATCTTATAGACAAAGTCCCATCATGACCTTGGAAACAACTAATCATTTTAAAATAAAATAGAACTTGTTTACGAAGGTTGCTACAAATTCTGAAACAAGTTCAGGATTTAGATCAACACCTGGTGTTTTATAAACTAACAGTCAAGGTCAAACTATTTTCTAAAACAAAAGTATCATCTCTAGTGAAATAAATTTACATTACAATATCATGTAATTAAAAATAAAACAAAAATTTAGTCATATCGCTACGGAGTCTGCGGTGTGGTATTTGAGAGCGATGTATAGCACTGGGGCATCATGCCGCAGGCATGTAGCAACATGCCCCACCCAGTCACATTATCCTGACACCAGGCCAACCAGTCCAAACACGAACCTCTTAATGCCGAGCGCCAAGCGATGCAGCTGCTAGTACTTTTTTTATCCGTATTTTGTATGAGTCTCGGCTGGGATTCGAACCCACTACCTCCGGTATCCGAGGCGGACGCTTCTACCGCTCATTATTATTATTATTCTTTGCATTGTTATTATTATTATTATTATTATTATTATTATTATTATTATTATTATATATATGACACCCTATTTCAGGGAGGTCGAGGAGTAGCCAAAATAGGATTGATTCATGCGTCTAGCGCAGATCCTCAAGATAGTGCTAACTTCTATCGTGACATTTTTGTCAACAAATACGGCGCCGCAGAGGCCAGCTTCATCCCGATTGATATGAACCACACTTCCGCCAACAGTGATCCCAAAGTGATTCAGGTGATCAAGCGCCAAACGGGCTTCTTTTTCGGAGGAGGAGATCAATACAGAGTTACTCAATCGTAGGTTCAGTATAATGTATTTCTCAAACATGAAAACTTCATTCGTTGTCTTTGTTGTAGCACGACGGCTTGTAGTAGAAAATGTGCAAAGACTGCGTGCTTAATGTATGCGGTTAACAATAGCAACAACAAAATTATCTACGAAAATGTCGTATGGGTACAGTATTTGGCCAGCCTCTGTATTATTCACCATTAAATTTGTACTTTGTCTTGTATATCAGATTGGCTGACGTTTTGATAATACTTTGCGCTTTGTAGCGAATGCTGATATCTACAAAAAAGGCATATGTTCCAGTGTGTTAAGTTCTTGTGGAATCATAAAGGCTTTTACATTTTCAAATTTTATTATAAAGGGATGGAATATAAATCTTAATATTAACATGGGTGAAAGACGCCATTCAGCGTTTGCTCATTTTTCTAAATACCACTTAATTGTATGCGAATTAACTTCGACGACATCTCAAACACACTGATAATGTGGTGGTTTACAGTGTGCGTATATTCTTATCTTTGCAGTTCAAATTTCATGTTAAGGTATATAAAAAATGAAAATAAGATTCCATTTGCGTCATGGTAAAATTCATTGTCTACAAAGCCTCAAAAGTTTTAACGTCTGTTCTGTTTCCATTTGATCCATGGAAGAAAATTGTGCTGACTTCTTAAACGGGACATAAATAATTGACCCTGAGCCTAAAAGTTATTAACTGCACGAATTGCATGTGGGTTGGTAGAGTACATATATGAATCAAACATCGATTGCATGATTATTCTGACAGGAGTTTCCAAGAGATTTAGCCAATAACAAACAATGCAGAAATTTGTCTTATTATATGCTCATTTTTCCCCCGTTAACTTTACATTGTCATAATCGTTCAATATTCCCCCATACTGAACTCGCGCGACAATACACATATAGCATTCACGTGCATAAAGGAACTATTTTCTATTGTAAACAAACAATGGACGCAGACGCCAGCACTTTTGATTTTTTACACAAATCATGTACACTCGCGTAAGAGGCTCTTTACGTTGTGGATGTTTAAATTTGTTTCTGAATGAACTAAAACAGATGCTTCGTGGACTGCCACATACCAGCTGCTTTGGCACATTCCGCGTTGATACAGTGTTACGGATTTAGGCTAGCTACATTATATAAAAGACGCAAGATAATGTCCTTACAAATAACATACAAGTGACAAGTCATATAATCTCTTCTTTAACTGGTGATAAGAATGGCAAAATAAAATATACTTACAGTTTTACATCCTGAATTTCCTCAAAATGTATTTTCTTAATTCTGCAAATCAGAATTACATGAGCCATGTCATAGGTTTTCAATCTGGATTACACGTTTCGAAATTGTGCTGTAATTTCGATGATAAGTGCAATTGCATCCTCCTTACTGCACTCAAAATGAAATAAGCATTAATTTCCATAGCGTCTTTTTGATAATTGCAATTGAAAGACTTCATATTTTTTCCACATTATGATTTCAAACTTTCAATGACAGAAACAGAAACACATTTGCACATATCAACACGCTTCTCCCTAGCTTATTAAATCCCATGTATTTCATGTGGAATCGTCACATACAAATCCAGTCAATAATCACGAAATTTCCTAGAATCGAGAAAAATACCAGAATCTATTCATTCCAGATCAAATGAAAAAGTTGTTGCAATGCACATTCATTCACAATATGACTCCAAATTTCAATTTTAACTAGACACGCCATTTTCTTTCGAAAGTTATGTCGAGCGCGCGACTAAGTTCAAATTTATCTGGGCGGAGTTATGTGCGCAGTAATAATGTTGATTTGTGTAATGATGAATATGCGCTTGTATATTTAGTTTGGAATGCGGCATACATTCAGTTACGTTGTTTCTTGTAGTGTATTGTGTTTATATAATTAAACCTTAGGTAGAATAAAAAATGAGCATATAATAAAAAGGTTACTGCCTTTGTATGGGAAAATATGAACTCGTTTTGTCGGAAGGATATACTGCACTCCCAAGGTCATGCAGTATTCCATCCCAAAACCCGTTCATATTTTCCCATACAAATGCAGTAACCTATAATTATAGACTAATCTGTCTGGACATACAGTGTATGTTCCCAGAGACAAGATTCAACGTTTAACACAGATAGCTGAAGCCTTGATAATATACCATGAACTAATTTAATTTTATTACGTTGTAGACTGCTTCTGGCCGACGGTAGCGCCTCCCCAGCTCTGGAGGCCATAATGGAAATGAAAAAAAAGGGAGCTGTCATTTCGGGAAGTAGCGCTGGGACAACATGCCAAACCAACCGGGTGATGATTAGAGGTATTGATCATATGCAGCCACGTTATATCTTCCGGTAATCCTTAAGCATTCGTATTTCACCTCCCTTTCTAAACAGGTACGATGCAATGATAAAATGATAAGCGACACAGATTCAGATGTGCTAATGATAACCAGGTTCATGAATACACATAGGATTATACGATATCTAGATTACAACAGTTACATAATTCTGAACCATAACTATTAGTTATCTCTAATAAAATAAATCTCGCAGCTTAACTTTTAAGATGTGACAAGACACAAACACCAGAAAGAATCAATACCTGTGTGTAATGCATCAAACAATTATTGGTTGTAATTTCGTGACCAAGAATGAAAAAGTTGAGCATACAACAAATATGTAGGCAAATCAGGTCCTAGAGAAAATGAGTAGCCTTCACTAGAACAAATGATATAAAAAATAAACTTTTATTGTCATAAAAGTTGTAATAAGAACAGCTTAGTTTGCAACTGAAAATTACGTTTGTTTTCTTTTTAACTTTAAAATTTACTCGTGTTGCGTTTGATAAAATTAGTGACTACATACAAACGTTTGCTCATGTATAAAACATTTATCACATCTATCTATTTAGCTAGCCAGCTGTCGAGCAATACCGATGAATGCATTAATAGATGAATGCTTATTTAACAGATGCATAACTATTGCAATCGATCATGATTAATCACATATACTTTGTACGTAGGCGGCGTAAGTTGGGATGCTCTGAAATACGGAGCCTATGAAACGGAGAGCAGCGCGCATCCGGACGACTTAGTTTACCAAAGAATTGGCGGAATTGGTTTGTTCCACAACTACGTCATCGATACGCATTTCAGGTACACAGAAATACCACGTACTTGCTTCCACGTGTAATTTTGTAATACAAAAAGAGAGAACAAAGTACCACTACAGCGTGTAAGATCAGTTCAGTAGAAGTTTTCGTGCACATGGGTTGACTTGGATATATTGGCATTTGTGACCAAGAATGATACGATAATATTTGTGAAGATATGCAACTCGCTTTTGGGATAAAAGACTCGCCAAATCGCTTGGATATATTGAAATGCAGGCTTTATATCGTCTATGATTGCTATTCCAATTTTTAAAAAACTCCAGACTTTCTCAATCTCAGAATTGAATGGAGGGGTCTTCTGCGAAAATTCCAATCAAAGCACATTTGCATTTTACTTCTTATGTTGCAGTCCGGTCTAATAATAATATTTTCACACTCGTTAACTAATTCAAATAAGCACCTCACACATTTTCCGATTTTATTTTGGTCGATGAAAACAAAACGCCATTCGTTCTGGCGAAAATTACTTCATCGATTAAAAATAAGCGTGAGCAAAATGTTATAAATATATTTAAAAAACTAATGCAAACTTTAGAAAAGCATATTTCCTAATTCATGTCCAGTCAATTGCAGATACATGCTTTATAATTCGGATGTCATTGTTTATCTCAATCAGAGTTTAGAACATTGGAAATTCACTTTGAATTGCCTGGTCTGCCTTTTGTTTACTACACATTTTATATTATAATTTTGTTACTAGACTTCTAATTGTAACTAAGATTTTATTTTGTAAACATTATGAACCCCCCAGAAGGAAACTTTTCATTAGGTAATAGTGTTGTTTAGAAAATGCTAATTGTGACCTGAGGTCAAGTAGAGGATTCTGTAATTTTGTTTTCCTAGAAATTAATTATTTGTGCTTTAAGATCTTAGCAGAAAAATTGTATTATGTGTATTAATTTATTCATTTGGACTGGAAATTTATTTATTCAAATTATTATTCAAGTGATTCTTCTCTGGAAATAGAAAGTGCTCTTCAAAATAAAAATCATTCTTGGAAATAGAGACTTGAATTTATAGTGAAATTTCAAATTCTTGGAGTGTATTATTGTGATCCAAAACGATTTTTGGTACATCACCAAAACACGGGCTACCACAGGCACATCAACACTTTCAGTATATGATTTTATTTGGATTTCTACTGAAGTTTATTCACAACTTAAATCATTATGACATGTGTCTCTAATGCAATTTTTATTTGGGATTTAATTCGCAATACCATAAATTCCTCTTTTTTTTACATTTTCACAATGTATTCTAGGCAAAATAAGATATGTGTTGAATTTACAAAGGTTTTTACTTATTTTAAGACCACATAACTGTAATACATAAATGATTTGATATTGAGAATTGATCATTTACAAAAGCTCATATTTCTTTAATCACTTGGCATAATTAGTATCTATATTATGATGGTGTTTCCACGTTCTTACCATCTTGTAATATACGGCTTACAAAATTCAAAAGACTCAAGAAAATAGTACAGTTGTTAAGACACTTCTTAACTGATAATGGAAGAAAGTTTAATTTAACGTATTAAATCACTAACGAAAAAAAAAACAATAACAAAAACTTAAGTTCATCGACAATCTCATTATGACCAAACTTTGTTTTTCAGCCAGAGAGGACGGGAAGGTCGCATAATACGGCTGCTCTGGGACACCAGGAAACAGTCCCTCGGCAGCAATTATGCGTTTGGTGTGGATGAAAATACCGCACTAGTCGTAACGCATGACGGAACTAGCCAGGGGTCCGGCAAGGTGAGATGGTGTTGCATTGTTTTTAATAATGCAAAAGCGTCTACGTGAGTACCTGTGCATGTGAATGTGTATGAAAATGACAAATGTGGAGATATTTACCAAACGGGGAACAAACGCGGACAATAGGAATGAGATTTTGCGAACTAGATTAACACATATAATAACAATGAGGACTTTGTATAGCGCCTAATCTTTAGAAGCTCTAAGCGCTTTACAACATTAGACAACACCTATAAGATAAAAAAACATATATAATGATATTGATTACAAACACAAACACCATGAAATTAGAAAACTTAAAAAACATGCTGAAAATTGTTAAGGTAGGAAACATTATTAGGTCTTTAAGTTTGTTCTTGCAGATATATCGCAATGATGATGATACGCAAAAACTGTACATTTGTAATGTTATTTAGCCAGTGTTATGGACTATGGCATGTTTTAAGGAGTAAAAGAGATATGCTTGTGAGCTTATAGACAAAAATGAGAATTGTATACATCAGTTTGACAAAATAAATGACAACCAATAACAAGTGTATAGATCTATATGATTGGACGTGTGAATTTCATTCATTTTATGTTTCAGACATACTCTAAAGTCGTTTTAGTGTGTTTATACTGGCAGAGACCTATTCATTTTTATGAAAAACATGTTATAATTTTGTTTGCCAGGTAATAGGGGCTGCAGGTGTGACTCTTTTTGACATATCCAGTGCAGTTGAAACTAGCGCACGGTACTTTTCTATTCGGGATGTTTATTTGTCCTATCTCACACATGGCGACCAAATAAATCTACAAACTCGAGCTATCACATTTTCGCCGACTAAATCTCGAATGGATGGACATGAAATGTACAGTAACGCCCTGACATCAGACGACATTTTCTATGGTGGAGGATTAGATAGTGGGAGAAAACCAGAGTTTGTTCGCGTGGCAACAAGCGTATACGACAGTATGCATGAGAGAGTCACGTACGGAACTACGTACGAAAATAATCCGACCTTCAAGGTCACTATGTCAGCAGTCGGACATGATTCAGAGGGTTGGGTTGAGAGAAAGCAGTCGTTCCATTCTGATATAATATCATACAAGAACCTTCATGTCACTATAACCGAACAATAGCTTCATATAAGCAAACTGGACACGGTTATGCGCATATAAATAAATGAATATTTTGCTTTCTGTCTCTTGTGTGATCTTTCACTTAAAAAAGCATGAAATTACATTACGGGTGTAAAATCTAGCAACCCGTTAACAAGCTTAATCACAGTTTCTTCGCCAAAGAATAAATAGTTTGTATTGTTCCCTAAAAGGATTATTTTTGTACCCATTATATTTCACAACACATTTATCAATAAAGACGCGAAGATTGCTTGCTTTGTGACATTATCATCCCAAAAGGCATCAAGATTGTTTTTTAATAAAAATACTTATTGATAAAGACACATAGACGGCTTGTGTTGTAAGATACTTATCGATAAAGACACCAAGACGGCTTGTTTTGTACTTCGTCAAAAGGCAGTAAAGGACTTACCATAAGACAATGGCTAGCTTTGGCTGAGTACCTGATACATCGTATATAGGGATCATGACAATAAATAATTAACTAACAAGGCCGGATCCAGGATTATGGGCAGGACCAATACATCCCCGTGTAAATTAGTAAGAGCACCAATAACGTTTAGTACATAAAGTATTTTATTTGTAGTTAGATTGTTAAAAGTATGCCTTGAAAACTCTTAAAATGCACGAGCATCCAGAGGCATTTTCAGTCGCGCGATACTGAACTTTTTTCCTTTTTATATTATGAAATGCATTTCAGTCTCATGTGTCGGCGGCACTTGTACGAATCTTTCTAACTGCGTATATTTGGTTGTTAACGTTTCGTTCGTGTATTAACCTCTTTATCAGAATGATACAGAAAGAACAATTTTCCACGATTTAGCCTAAAACATATATCATTTACTTCCACATTTTTTTAATACAAATTACAGGTAAACAATAAACTTTTTGCACGCAGATTCAGTTCATAGAAGTAGTTTAGTATTGCACCCTAGCCTCAGTGGGAAAATATATTACACACCCCCTAGGCACTACTCTAGCTTCAAGACTTTTGAGATGACCCTGGACAACTCTAGCCTCAATGGGAATTGATCATGGGGAATATTGGGCCTGTATATAGCGTCAAAGGAAAGTGGAAAGTGGGGTTTATTGTATAGGGACAATAGGAATAGAACAGGTGAGGTGACATCATGGTACTGGACATAGGTAACAATGTAGCAAGGGGCTGCCCTGAATACGCGCTACTCCAGGGAGAGACAAATACAGTATACATATATATATATATATATATATATATATATATATATATATATATATATATATATAGGCATAGACATAGACATATACAACACGTAGACATAGAGTGATGAACATCAAGGGGTAAGGGACCTTGAACATGGATGAGCATGTCTAGGGACAATGGGGAAATTATATAGGGCCTGGCTAGGGACAAATATGGTAGAGGGCCAAACACAACAGAGACAGAAACAGGCATATCTAGTATACCCCCGACATTTATATATAAAGCATTACCTAGACCTGTAATTGTGTTGGCGGTGTTCATAAATTTTCATAATTGTAATGATGATATAAATAGCTATAATCATGGAAAAGACCAACGCCAAAATGGATGTGACTAAAAGTAACACTAAAATGACGAAATTGTCCCAGAATTTAAAGGAGACGAAACATGTCCCCGGTTTAGACTAAAATGGATAAATCTAGTAATTATTTAAAATGTCAGCTTGTGTGACGATCGTGGAAAAACACCCATGTATCTATTTGTAGCTATAACCTGTTAATGTTACTATGATATCCCACTATCTGTTTATAGCTACAACCTGTGGAAATTCCTATGAAAAGCCCACTACTTATTTATAGTCACATATTGTGTGTCGATCCTGTTTGAAAAACCTAGTATCTTTTTATAGCTACAGCTTGTGGAAATTCCTATGGAAAACCCCAAGTCTACATTTATGGCCTCAAAATTTCTAGCTTCAGTGACGTCAATGTACTTAAGACTAGGCCAATAATGCAACAGTGTTGCAAGTAGCTGACCTGAATACGTGCTAGTATATGTAGGTAGATGAAACGTATTTGATAGGGATAAAAGGAGTTTTTAGAGACAAACAATGACCAATACATACACACACAAACATACGCGCGCGCGCGCACACACACACACACACACACACACACACACAACACGGGAAGAGGAAAAAAACACAAATATACTATCCACGCAGAAGGGAAGGGGGAAAAAACCAATATCAACTATCCACACAAACGTACGCGAACGCATACAAGCAAGAAACACACACACACACACACACACACACACACACACCACAACGAGGGAAGAAGAAAAAACCCAATATATACTATCAAAAATACCCCAATATTGTCGAAAACCCCAATATCTACTATCCACACAAACGTATGTGAATGCATACAAAAGACAAAATACACACAGAGGGAAGGAGAAAAAACCCAATATCTACTATTAAAAAACCCCAATATTTACTATAAAAATAACCAATATCTACTATCCACAAAACGTACGCGCACGCATACAAACACACGCTCTATTATCCACACAAAACAAAATATACTATTCAAACACAAGGGAAGGTTAAAGAAAAACAATATCTACTATCAAAACAAACCCAATATTTACTATCAAAACCCCCATTATCTACTATCCACACAACGTACGCGGACGCATACAAGCACAACATCTACTATCCACACAAACATACGAGAACGCATACAACCACACACTTTACTATCCCCACAGAAGGGAAGGAGAAAAAAACAAACCCCTAATATAGTATCAACACAGAAGGAAGGGAAAACAAACCCCAAATATACTATCCACACAAACGTATGCGCACGCATACAAACACACATTCTACTGTCCACATAAACACATACTCTACTATCCACATAAACGTACGGAAACGCATGCAAACCCAAAATCTACTATCCACACAAACGTACTCGAACTCATACAAACACACACTTTACTATCCACACACACACTCTACTATCCACACAAACGTACTCGAACGCATACAAATACAATATCTACTATCCACACAAACACAAATTCTACTACCATACAAACGTATGTGCACGCAGACAAATCCCAAATCTAATATCCACACACGAGATGAATAAAAAACAACCCCCAAATATATTATCCACACAAACGTACGCGCACGCATGCATACAAACACACACTCTACTATCCACACAAACACACACTGCTATCCACACAAACGTACGCATACGCATACAAACACACACTCTATTATCCACACAAACACACACTCTACTATCCACAGTCAGGTCTTTGATATATGCTCATACATGAGATGGCATTGTTTTAAACATTTAAGTGACCGTCGTTTGAGTCAGAATAGTTTTATATTTTTTTCTTCTATACTGTATTCTTTATTTTTGGGTATTTGAAGAGGGTAAACCACAAACTTAAATACTAATATGCAAACTAAGACAGGCAAACACGAAAATTGAGCCCCACGAAAATAAATTATAATGTCATGATTGAATATTTTTAGGAAATTTGATTAAATTTTCATTTTTATAATTGGAATGTGTATTATTTTAATAAGGAGTATGGTTCCTAAATAAGAGTTGCAAAATCTTTTGCATTGCTGAAGTGTATTATAATTTTTTTTCTATATTCTAAGTCAGCGAATTTAGTATTCAGTAGCATTAATACAAGGGTTGTTAGACCAGCAAAATTCCGTTCTACTGACGTTTTCAGCTAACTACATATCAGTCATTGAAAATGATACTGCAACAACAACAAAAATTCTTTAACAACGTGTGTAAACAAGAACAGGTATCAGAAAGGTTGCGAACTCCGAAGTCAGACGGAAACTAAAAAGTGCACAGGCAGGTGATAATATTTTAAAAACGAAACTATTATATTACGATTCGTATATTTCGTAGCCATCCGGTAAACGAACCTTGTAATTTTTCTAAAGCTGAAGCATAGGTTAAGCTGATCACTAAAGGTGTTACCTTTATAAGGAAGAGAATTATGATTCTCTGTTCTCCAGAATCACATATAAACAAACGCCAGAATAGTGTAGGACTAGTTTCTATCACGCTGAGTGCTCACCTTCCTCCTTTATAATTAATATAAATTTTGTACATTTTCAAGATTTTCTTGTATTATGCGCATGACTGTAGCTCTCAATTATTATTCCAGCAGTTGCTAGGCAGATCGATAGAAAATGTAGACGTATAAATAGTGTAGCTCTCTCTGTCAGTGCTATTTCTCAATGATGGTTCTTGTACTTGGATGTATTAAATCGTTATTTCCCTCGTGGCGTTTAATTCTCAACGAGAAAAAGTGATTTCTTGACTTAAACAAGAAATGTATTATTTTGGCTAGGCTATTATCTTAAAGCGAAATTGAATTTCCTGTCCTTATACAAGAGTCAGCCATATTGATAATCGATAGTGTGAAAACTGCTCAAGTTATTGCTGTCAATTGAAAATACGATGGCATGCACAAGTCTTTGAGGCGTAATTTGGTCTGAAACAAATTCTGAACATTTTATTTTTTCATTTAGTACATTCTGTGCTCATTTGAGGTTGCAATTCAAACCACTGTAAGAACTTCCCGTGTTTAAAATAGGCAGAATGATTATTATCTCAAAGAAATACCTATTTACATTTATATATATTAAATTCAATGGCATTAGGATGCAATCACTTCAAAGTTGTATGCCTTGGGAAACGTTAACTATGTGACAAAACTGGCCATTATGAAAACTGTAAATCACATCTGCTAGCATTACACATTGATCTCAGTACCCCAACATGGAATCGAAGTCACATAATCAGCATCAGCGAACATGCGGATCAGTTCTCGAGTATTATCGCACGCGCAGCTGAAGTCTCATTTGAACTATGATTGTAGAAATACCTGTCGCCGTTGTAAACGGTATACAGGTGAATGAAATAATAGCCAGAATTGAAGCGATTTCAGTTCCTGATCTTGCTAAAGTATATTGCATAATAAAAAAAATTCAACTTATATATAAGCATGCCAACGATAATTCAGTTTATGCAAATTGTGCGAGATCTTGGGATACGAATACCAAGTGCTATAAAAATACGTCATACTTGTGATTATGAACATGCAAACAGTGTCTGGTTCGCATTTGGTTGTAAAAACCTCGGTTACTATCATGATCAGTATTTGAAAACAGATGCGCTTTTGCTCATGAATGTCTCTGTAACGTTTCATGATGCGGCAATGAGTCTGTACAAGCTTGACCCTGCACACTACTTTTCATCACCGAGAATGTCATGGGATGCACTTCTGTCAAAGACCAAAGTTAAACTAGAACTTCTCACTAATATTGATCAACATATATTTATTGAACGTAGTATTTGTGGCAGTATATCAATAGCGAGCTACTTCTGTGCTAGAGTTAACAGAGCATTGTGGATGGATATGACCCATGTGCCACAAGCAGTCATATCAAAGACCTTGGTATCAACAACTTGTATGACCTGGCAATGATACAGCTATTGTTTGGTGTCAGGCTTCAGTTGATCAATCCCGAGAGCGCTAAAATATTTACAAATACAGCAGTGACAACAACATTTGGTACTTTTATGAAGTCGACCTAGGATACCTGGATGAGCTTCACTAGGGCACTGGATTGCTTGTCTTTATATCAGTGCAAGATTATAAATTATACTCGATGCAAATATACAGAATGTACAGTGATATTACCAAACATTAAAACTACAACAACAAAAAAAGCTATGTAGTTCACATAGGAAACCTCAGCTGTATCTGCAAATGGGGATGCATGTGTTAGGTATTCTTTATGTGCTTAGGTTTCACCAGATCGCATGGAATAAATAATGAAACCAAACCTACCGTTGGATGGAAACCTGCTGATGTGCACCAACAAAGTAAGGTGTTGGTTGCTTCGGAGTATCAATCAGTGCGTCACTCGGGTTGGTGTCACCCAGTACGGTAGCTCATGGTGTCACCCACATGGTCCTACTTCCGTAACAGACCATACAGAATCCTTAGTAATGTCATTTTGGTGTCACCCCCTCTGATGGTGTCACCCGGTGCAGTCCGCACCCCCCGCATTCCCCTAGCGACGCCACTGCTGTGCCTTCTAGTCATGTATTTAACTATGATCGGTTATCCGCTTATGAAATCCGACTAGACCGAACAGTGTGTGCTCTGTAAAATTTGCAATTTTTCATTTTGGTGTCACCCCTCTGAGATAGTGTCGCCCGGTGCGGTCCGCACCCCCCCCCCCTCCTAGCGACGCCACTGGTATCAATCAAGTCCAAGACTGAGAATATATTGACGGACCATAGCGAGTCAGTAGCTGTATGCTGTCCACCTTCTAACTCCCCAGTACGTATAGATACCAAATGAAATTATTTCAGAGTGGTCTAACAGTGGTGTTCGTGAAAACATTTGGTAGGTAACGGTGACAGTCGTCTATCGAATTGCTTCAGCGTGTTTTCATCCAATTGTGTATGGTTTCATTATTCAGGGTTTGTATTACTGATAGAACTTGTGTTGCCCACAAACGTGATTGGGTATGATATCTCATTAGCAATTCTTGCATGTACTGATGCCCCAATAACCTTTCCGCAAGTCTATGGTTGTCATCTATATATTCCATGATTGTGATGTATATTAAAATGTCCAACATGAACCCACACATTATTTTTTTGTCCATAATGAAGCATTGATTTGAAGATATTCTTTGCCCTGATACGCTTTTAATAGCGATGGCAATGTTAGCAGTCCATGTGTGTAAATACGTATGAGCACATAGATACACGTTGCTGAGTCATGTGGCAGCGGCCCAAATGATCACCAGACCCAAATAAAAGTCATCTCGGCCTAGTAGCTTTGCTGGATTCGTCTGTGAAAATGTGTTGATAGGAAGATTCAAATTATCATCTTCTTCACCAGATATAAAAATCTGCGAAATGCACACATGTGTCATTTTGCAAGCTGGGAGTCAGAACTTGTATATTTTCAAATAGACAATAGCATCTGCAAACTGTGGAAAAAAACAACCAGTCGCTTGTTAGTGAAGAGGAATTATAATTGCTGTATCTGTGACAAATAAGATTTACTATGTCAGTGCGAAATAAGATTTACTATCAGGAAAACAATATTTACTGTATCTGTGGAAAATAACATTCACTATATATGTGGATAATAAAATTTGGTCAAGTTGTGCAAATAGAGAATAACCCAGATACCATACTATGGTATATGGTCATTGTCTTCTAATAATAAGCCATGGAACATATAACATATATGTATATACAATATTTCATGCATCAGCTTGTGTTTTTTTTTTCTCCAACTGCCTTAGAAAGTTTAAAGAGCTGGAAAAAATGAAATTGCTGCTGGCATACAAAAGAATAACAATACAGTTTAGATCATTAGTAAATCTACACTTTGAGCAACTATAAAAAAAAGATTCATATAATGCAGAACATCTATACAGGTGGTCAGCCAGTTTTGTATATCTGACAATAACTCTTAATTTGTTCCAACATCTTCTAAAACTTCATAGGACCAAAAAAACAGGCATATTTTACTCTTACCATATACGAAATAAAATAACCCACAATTTTGGGGGTTTTGCTGAACCTTCTGTCACAGAATTGTGCTTAATCTCATTAGTACTCTATCTATGAATGAAAAATTAATCATGTTCTGTTACCATGTGCAGCCTTATCCGAAGGTGGTTTATTTATGTCTTTAGCTATCAAAATGCTGAGCAAAGTGTTTATAGTACCAGTATTATGACAAGTTATGTCAGGAAGCTGTCCATTTCACTGGAGCAATCTTCAGCTGTAGAGGATCGTGAAATATAAAATTGCATTCTTTTTTGCTATCTGTTTTACTGTCATAACATCGTTTGATATATTGGATGTTCAGTATTTATTCTAAATTTTACTGATAGTCACACCAATGTCATAAAATGCCATGCTATTAGACTATAGCATGTTCAAATTAGCCATTTTATAACTGGACAGATTAATTAAATTCATTTAAATTCATTTATTAATTGTATATTTTAAAGGATGATAAACTGTTAGAATTCTTGTAATTCAATAGATTATTCTTGTCAAATTCAGATCCATGTACAAATATGATTCATTTAATAATAATCTCGCACAGTGATTAATATGTAATGAAGCAAATTCATGTGTGTGCATACATGCATAATGTACTTGACCATATCGCATGTACTACATAACTCTAGTCATAACCTGTTTAGCTGATTTTGGATGGGGAGTCATAGACCTCTGTGAGGTTTCATATAACCTGTATACTGTTGTTGATGGTGACATTGGGTCTGAGGACAGTATTGTTGTTCTTGCAGTAAGGGACAAAAGAATTGGAACGAATTGGTCAGCAGTGAATAAGTGTGCTCTTCTGTGATCCTTCAGCAGATTTGGAGGAGCAGGACAAGTGTGGTAGTTCCAAGATCATTTGACTAGAGCCAATGAACCAGAAATGCTTCACAATTGTCAAATGGATTAGTATCAAGGAATTGTGTACATTTACGGTTTACATATTATTTGGAATACCGGTTTTAAGTACTTTGATTTCGTTTCTGTGTACAGCATTACCTGGGATGGTTTATATTTATCATACATTATTTTGATGTAGTGAGTTTTGGTTCACTCCATGCTGCACAAGTGAAATGCTAATGATGGGAAAGCCGATATACCTTGAGCACACAGGCTGTGCATTGCAACATAGCCTGTGTACATACAGAGTCATACAGCACATCAAGGAAAGTCTTGTCAGTAAGCGGTCCACTTTATGATGCAATATCTGCAGCTGTTGACATATGTGAATTGTAAAATTATTTTCCTATGTATTATAAGATAGAAATGTTTTATTCTAGACTAATTCTGTATTTAAGTTAGTTCTGACTTGTGTCATATAATGCAATGCTATTAGGTTTATTATAGTCTGTTTTCTAGTTTACCAGTATGTAACTGGTCAGAATGATTGCATTCACATCAATGTTGCATGTATTAAGGGACAAGAGAATGTTACTTCATGTTCTGTAAGATTCTCGTCAGATATAGGTTCACTTATGAACCAGATTATGATAAACTTGTGCATTGGTCCCAATAACATGGTTTTTATAAAATAATCGATTCCATTTGCATCACATATATCATTACATGCCATGCATGACCATGTCACAGATATTATACGGATTTAGATGTTATATTCAGCTGTGAAAAGGGTGAAGGGCTGGAAGGAGTGATGGAGTGATAGAGCTATGCTGTATTTTCATGTCTTCATTGTACTGAACATGTCATTTTAGCCATTGTGCTAATTTGGGTTGGTATATACCCATTGTGCTGCTTTCGGTGGTGACGTAGGCCCAGAAGAAGATAATGGTTATCTCAAGGCGAAAGACCAAGGCTTCAGGACCAATGGATTTGCAGTGAACAAGAGGATCTATGGATGCCTAAGGGGTGGAGCATTCGTGGTGGCTGCTTGACCATCCAGCAGAGATTTGGGACTGAAATACCTTCTGGTGATAAATGGGATACTGCAAGATACATGTCCTAATTTTTACAATCATTTCTCACTATTCGAGTGAAAACTTGTTGCATGTACAGAATCATTTTATTGCTATTTGAGTGAAAATTTGTTTTTGTTGATGTGATTCATTTTATCATTGAGTGAAATCATGTTTGAACAGATATTAATCTGCTTCTTTTTTGCATTTAATTTTTGTTCAATATCAGTTCAAATTCATTCCAGTTAAGAACTGTATTATTTATATCAGTTATTTAACTTTGTGCTCATCATTGTGTAAAATATTTGGATTTTTGGTACACAAGTTTGGTACTGGGTTTTCTACCTTTAAATAATCTATAAACAAACACTGTATTTTCGTTACCATTCATAGTGCCTTCATCATGATCTGACCCCAAGTTAGTTCATCTTGTTACAACTACCGTTAGTTACATAGATTCTCATTTTAAATCAATATTCACCGTGAATGAAAATCAAATATATATGTACTACATATTCTACCTGTGCATGAAAGTTTTCCTACAAATTCTATTCTTTGAACACCTTTGGTAACAGAATCACAACTTATTCATAGTTCTGTAAATCCTATACTTACCTACCCTTGGTTATAGATGAAATACTGTTCATTATTGTGTTTAAATTTTAAACATTGATCATCCATGGTGATAGATTCATATATTTTGTTTACAAGTTTCATACGTTGATTTTTTTATAATTACCTGTTTAAGTTACATGTCCTGATTAGTTTGTTATGAACAATATAATTTTCTTATATCTATTGTTGAAGTTGGTGCACAACATTCTGTTATATCCATTGTTTGACTTGTGCCCAAGTTTCATGTCAGATTCATTTATCTGTCACATTTTACATAAACATCTCATTTATGAAAGTGTTTTCGCTAAAATCACAACCCAGCTTCATCCTATTACAATGGTGTCAAAAGTTACTATCATTAGTTTGCATAGGTCTTGACTCCATTTCCATCAATCACTTCATTTAATCCAAGGTTGACATATAAACTTGACATGGATTATGCTAAGAGTTTTTTGTGAGTGTACTGTAGTCTTGTCATACACCCCTAATGACCTAGATTTCAAGCCAATGCATGGCCAGCTGAACTTCAGGTACATTCTTTATAAACTGGCTTAAAATTATGTACCTTCAAAACTTTAAGAAAATCATAATTGTTCTTCCATATGATTAGAACTTTTGGCCCATTTATAATGCTAATTTTCTAGCAACTTCAAGTTCTACCCTTGAAAAAAACATTGCAGTATATTATATGCTTTCAGTTCTTCAACATGAGATTCTGTATCATGTTCATAGAAAGTACAAACACATGCATTTATTGAGTGCTTAATAGTTCACTACAATTTCAGACAACAGAATTGCATGCATGTACATTTGGTCAGTTGAATCACACTCATGTACTTTTGGTCAATATAATTACATGCATGTACTTTTGGTCAGTTCAATCACATTCATGTACGTTTGCTCAGTTCAATCACATGCATGTACTTTTGGTCAGTTCAATCACATACATGTACTTTTGGTCAGTTCACTCACATACATGTACTTTTGGTCAGTTCAATCACATGCATGTACTTTTGACCAATTGTAACTGATGTTCAGTAAGAAGAGAGATATCTCTATGTGTATGCATGTGCTGACATCTGTCCATGTGCAGAGTATGCAAAAAGTGATTTACTCAACCCCTCACAAATTGATTCATATGCAAAACAACGTTTTTCACACAATGCTATTAGTTTCAACTGCACTGACATCTTAGTTGTGTTTACTCGAGTCTTCAGTGTATTATAAACCAAACTGAAAATGTCATTCTGTAATTACTCTATGTAATTATGGGCTAAAAGTGAGAAAATGACTGAATTGGTCAAACTAGGACAAACAATGAGACATCAACCTTTTTATTAATTTTGCTACAAATTATCACAGACAACACATTGAAAATCAAAGAAAATCAAAGCGTGTGTTCTTGCACAAAACATTTTTCATATGGATAATCAAAAAACAAAATTTCTCATTTTTCACATTTAAATAGTGTACAGCATGATCTCCTATAATAAACAAAAATCTACATCCTCACCATAAAATGAGCTGCACCTTGAAATATGTCAAAATCTTTATGAAAATGTCTGATAGCTTTGGAAAAATTATCAAAGATTTTCAGTTCCTTTAACTATTCTATTTTTCTTGTAGCTATAAAGTTTGCTTAAATGCTAATAAATAGAGGATTTTATATTAGGGCTCATTTCAAATTAAATTTATGAAAGAAATCTTATCATTTTTGCCCTGAATGAGATTATTTTAATTAAATCGTAAATGATATATTGAACTCTAAAATATTCATTATTTTGGTATGACTGACATGGTTGTGTTGATTACATGCCAAAACAACTTGTCTCTCTATGATATTACACAGTGCAAACAAATAACTGGGAAGTACTTCCAGACAGAAATATTTTTGTGCTGGTAAATAAGAGTTAAATAAAATTATATATTGTTTAAAACAATCATGGACAAAAACATACCTCAATGTGAAAGATTAAAATATTGTATGATAATATCACACTTTAAGTTAAAATGCATATCAATACATAACAGCATTATTGTTCATGTACAGTATATGATGTGAACTGATACATGTATCAAGAGATCAATAGTAATACATCACTAATTATATTATTGTTTGTGTAACATATGTGATGCATACTGATACATGTATCAAGAGATCAATAGTAATACATCACTAATTATATTATTGTTTGTGTAAAATATGTGATGCATACTGATACATGTATCAAGACATCAATAGTAGTACATCGCTAATTATATCATTGTTTGTGTAAAATATGTGATGCATACTGATACATGTATCAAGACATCAATAGTAATACATCAATAATTATATTATTGTTTGTGTAACATATGTGATGCATACTGATACATGGATCACTATATAGCACTATATTTTGAGCATAGTATGCAAAGCATACTAATGCATATATCAATACTGATATATCAATATGTATAGCATTATTGTTTGTGTATAGTATGTTTTGCATACTGATACCTGTATCCAGATATCAATACAAATACATGTATGTATGTGTGTGTGTGTATATATATATATATATATATATATATATATATATATATATATATATATATATATATATATATATATATATATCATTGTCTGTATGTCATATTATATATATATATATATATATATATATATATATATATATCATTGTCTGTATGTCATATGCAAAGCATACTGATACATGTGTCAATACATTAATAGAGCTATATCAATAAGTATAACTTTATTATTTGTGAACAGTATGTGATGCATACCAATATGTGTATCAATACTGATACATGCATCAATATGTATATTTATTCTGTATAGCATGCAAAGAATACTGATACATGTAGCAATACATCAATATTGATGTATCAATCTATACAACATTATTGTTTGTGTAAAGTATGTGATGCATACTGATACATGTAACAATACATCAATAATGATGTATCAATATATACAACATTATTGTTTGTGTAAAGTATGTGATGCATACTGATACATGTAACAATACATCAATACTGATGTATCAATATACACAACATTATTGTTTGTGTAAAGTATGTGATGCATACTGATACATGTAACAATACATCAATACTGATGTATCAATATACACAACATTATTGTTTGTGTACAATATGTGATGCATACTGATACATGTAGCAATACTGTACATCAATACTAATACAACATGTATAGTATAATTGTTTGTGTATTATATCAGATGCATACTGATACATGTATATAGCATATATGTACCATTTCTACTAATACTGACACTTGGAAAACTATCAATTATTAGAAAGAAGTATAATAGTTCCTCATTATAAAACACCTCAGTATGATGTTGCCCTTCTTTAACACATTAGTATGGTTGAATATCCTATTGAATTCGTTATATTTTAATTTAATTTTGCTACTTAATTTATTTCAAAACATTGCAATTTTTGGTTAATGAGGGCCATTTATAATGTGCTTTCACAGTGATAAAAACAACCACCTTGTTTTTTGATGTTGTTAGGCACTATTATATCACAGACTTGTTGGAACAAACCTCAGTGTAAGGTGACCTCATTAATAATGGACACTTTTATGAATCTTATCAATTGTATTTATAAATAGGGAACAATTTAGACAGTTTTAGATAATAATGGACTTATGACCTTTCAAAGAACTGTCCCAGTTCTTTTTTCATTGTTGTTACTAGCCAACTTATCTCTGTCTACAAATACTATAGATACTATTGAAATTTGCTCATTATATTCCTCATGGTCGACTTCCCTTTTCAGTTAAATTGTCATACATTTATTAAAAGGGTTGTTGTTGGTATTTGCTCCAAAAACTACCAACAATTTAAAAGCTGAGCTGAAAATATGTTACTTCCAAATTATTTCTTTGGTTTAAGGGTGTTGAATAGGGTTCATTAGGGTGCTGAGATAGAGTTAACTGGAGCTGCAAGGGCGGACCCACTTTGTGCAATAATGATACATTTGTATAATGATGTTATTCAAGGAAGTTATAAGCTAGGTTACCTCACACTGATGTAGGTTCAATATATAAAACTACCTTTATCCAAAAACTATGACCGATGATCATAAGCTGGTTGTATGAGAAAGGCTACACAGATATGCCTTAGAATCTTGGACCACTATATATTAATTGCCACCTACCTATATAACCTTTTTTCCACAACTCAATAGAGGCTATGTAATTACTTACAATTCCTAATGGCCATATATAAAATAAAATTGTAGCATATTGTATGTAGATCCCTGAAAGGTCAACCCGTTTTTTAATTCTAGTAATCATGGCTAATGAAGCAAGACCACAGAGAAATATGAATCTCTTTGTTCAATCAGTAAAGATTTAATACATGTAATAAAATTTAATTTCATTATTTTCCTTTGAGTCTTGTCATTTTGTAAATTTCACTGAGTGGTATTTTATCAGGCTCAACAAACAAATGCAAAGAACAATGTATTTTAGATTTTAATGGCCATTTTTGTCTTCTGGGCTATCATTTTATAAAACTAAAGAAAAACATCATGGAAAGTGTATCAAAACTGACCTACAAGTAAAGCAAAAAAATGTACAAAACTGACCTACAGGTAAAGCAAAAAAATGTACAAAACTGACCTACAAGTAAAGCAAAAAAATGTACAAAACTGACCTACAAGTAAAGCAAAAAAATGTACAAAACTGACCTACAAGTAGAGCAAAAAAATGTACAAAACTGACCTACAAGTAAAGCAAAACATTTTACAAAACCCTACAAGTAAAGCAAAACATTTTACAAAACCCTACAAGTAAAGCAAAACATTTTACAAAACAATATATACTATTTACCTCATACTAAGTAATACACATTGATATGAAAGCATACACAGAGTTTATTTAATGAAGAACTGCATGATATATGAAAGCATACACAGAGTTTATTTAATGAAGAACTGCATGATATATGAAAGCATACACAGAGTTTATTTAACGAAAAACTGCATAATATATGAAAGCATACACAGAGTTTATTTAATGAAGAACTACATAATATATGAAAGCATACACAGAGTTTATTTAATGAAGAACTGCATAATATATGAAAGCATACATAGAGTTTATTTAATGAAGAACTGCATGATATATGAAAGCATACACAGAGTTTATTTAACGAAAAACTGCATGATATATGAAAGCATACACAGAGTTTATTTAACGAAAAACTGCATGATATATGAAAGCATACACAGAGTTTATTTAACGAAAAACTGCATGATATATGAAAGCATACACAGAGTTTATTTAATGAAAAACTGCATGATATAAGAAAGCATACACAGAGTTTATTTAACGAAAAACTGCATGATATATGAAAGCATACACAGAGTTTATTTAACGAAAAACTGCATGATATATGAAAGCATACACAGAGTTTATTTAATGAAGAACTGCATGATATATGAAAGCATACACAGAGTTTATTTAATGAAAAACTGCATGATATATGAAAGCATACACAGAGTTTATTTAATGAAGAACTGCATGATATATGAAAGCATACACAGAGTTTATTTAAAAAAGAACTGCATGATATATGAATAATTAGTACCATAGGTATTATATTTATGTATCTACAGATTAGCATGTTTCCATGTATGTTCTTGTATCTTCAATTAGAGGCTATACAATATTTTTAAATAACCAGAAATGCAATTTTAAAATCAATTTTAATTTTGTATCCACTTATCTACATTTCAATAATTTGTGTGAATCAGCCATCCATTTTCGAAACTGTACATATTGCACAACAATTATTATATAAAATGTTATATAAAACATTTTTAATGCCAAAATAATTACATTTCTCATTAACTCAAAAATAATTTTTTCCCCTTTTAAAATGAGACATTGTTTAAAAAGAAGGATAAAAGACAGATTAAAATAAATCTGGTGCAATAATTAAACTACAGTTTCATTATTTTTACATACAAACATTGATGCTAGATTTTATTTTTGTGAAACCTAAAAGCTAATCATGATTTATGCCTGTTACTTTAAGATCATTAAATTAAAAAAATCTGATATGTTCAAGCAATATACACAATGCAAAAACTCGCATATAAATGTTTATTTTAGTGCTTAAAGTCATGCTCACAAATTCTTGAATGTAAAGAGACAATAAGCTAAAGAAATCATTATACAGTTCACCCTCTCTTGCCAGCCAGTGATTGGATCATGTGTCCATTTTCTCTTTACCGGACACTTATGAGATGGATCAGTATCCATTTTCAAATCCATTTATGGGACCGATCAAATTTCTATTTACCAGTTTACCACGAAGTTACACGATGGATTAATCATGTCTATCAAAAGATGGTAGCTGTTTAAAGAAGGTTCGTACAGCCTTCTCGTTACTTTTTGAGCAGTAGTATGTGGTCGGACAATACAAGAATGTATCAGAGTATGTGTGAGTGTGAATGTGATTTGGATTTTTAACATAGCTTTAACAATTTTTCAGTCATGTCTGCAGTGTGGCATTTTTTAGTGATGTCTAGCACTGGGGCATCATGCCACAGGCATGAAGTGTAATGTCCCACCCAGTCACATTATCCTGACACCAGGCCGACCAGTCCTAACACATCAAAGTATGTAATCATGTTGCAGATGGCTCCAATGTAACAATGTTGTAAAAGTAGACATTTTAAAGAGGCCTGCAAATCTGACCCAAAAGAACACTGCAACAACAAATTGGAAAATTAGACACACAAGTAAATAAAACATTTGAACCAGATTAAAGATTAAATTAAAAACTGCATTGTGAACACCTCTATAGGAGGCCATCCCCAAACAACAGTCACTCTAAATCTGAACATTCCCATTTATTTTGCCAAGCAACAAACTTGTCATTAGAAATCAGATAACCTACAAATTCATAACACTTTTCTCAGTCCAATTACAATGGTCTTAATTCTGAGGTTTGACAAAAGGATTTGAAACCTCCAGTAAATCTGCAAGGTCTGCTAACTCACGATGCTCAATATCATAAGGCAAATCTTGCCATTTGTCACAAGTGGAAATTGCTCCATTTTCCATGTTGCGAATTCTAAAGGATTCAATCTTGAGTGTGGGCAGCAGGAGTGTGTTGTAAACAAAATAAACACCCCAGTCCTTACCACACTTCTTACAATGAATCTTATCAGTTTTTATACAACCATCTATATTTATTCTTTTGGGTTTCTTATGACCCCTTGCGTCAATTAACTTTCTGAACTCGTTATCAATCACAATATGAAAATTGTTTTTAACAACACACAAATCCTCACCATCAACAACTTCGATGGAACACTTGCGGCAATACAGTCGAAATTTACCCTTTTTCTTCAAGCCTTTTTGGTTTTCCAGAATTCTTTCACGGACCTCTTCTTTCATTATTTCATCCTTCTGGAAAAGCTTGATTTTCCGCTGCAGGGAACTTGGATTGATTTTTTTTATAGACTCCAGGGCTCGATACATCATGGCCATCTTTAGTGTATTGAGTTTTTCCGTATCTAATTTCTTCTCATTTCCCATTACTATTTTCTTGCCACCTTTCTTCCTTGCACGACCTGCAAAAAATGAATTTCTTTTACATCAGTTCACTTTCATACAATTGATTTGTTTCTAATTACTTCATTTGGTAAAATCTACTACTTCCCTCTGTTCATTAAAGATAAGACAAATTCAGATAATCTGGTCCAAGTATTTAGAATTAAGATACAGGTTTGGGGATTATTGTCTGAATATTTATTAATGTTATTCCTACTATTATTATTGCTAAAAACATTGATGTCACAAAATGCAAGCAGTCTATAAATTTGAGGTCATGTTAAAGAGCAGCAAGCATACCATGCATGGCACGTTATATGTCCACCCCATGTACCATGGACAGCACATTGTATGTCCACCCCATGTACCATGCATGGCACATTATATGTCCACCCCATGTAACACTGCATGATACATTTTATTCCACTGCATGTACCATGCATGGCACATTTTATGTCCACCCCATGTAACATGCACAGCACATTATATGTCCACCCCATGCACCATTGTATGGCACATTATACCTCATTTTTAATAATCCTTCATGTGGGCACTAGTTGAGTATGATTTGCTTTAGAAAAAACTGACCAATATGTCACAATGAACTCAACTGTTTGTGAAAGTATGGAGTCTCAAACTAAACTTACCACTAGACTTATCATGACAATAACCTTTAGACCCAAATAGACACTGTAACTGGGAGAACCCTATGTGTAAGCCATTCACAGTTTGGGCAAGGAACATACACTAGAACAAGAGCTATTCAGGAAAACCAATATTTCTTTGAGTTACATAGACCTTCACATTTGACCTTTTAACCTCCAAATCAATAGACTCCTTGCATACCTTAAATGCAAGCCCTCCACAAACTTGGGTGAAGGTAAATTGTTCACAACTGAAACTTTTTGTGCTTCAACTATTTTCTTCTTTTAATCAAAGTGGTCTTTGACCTATTACACTGAAATTGATCAACTTCTGCCTTACCCCAAATGATCCACAAAGTTAGGCCCATGTGTGTGATGTCTGTTTTACAGCACAGCAACACAAGTAGGTTACTTTGGGCAACTGGAATAAAGTGCCTTGTCCAAAGACACAACATGCCAGCCAACCCAGGTTGATAAGATGATAGAATCCAAAAACCACATGTTTTACTCTGGCAATCTAACGTTACTGTGCAGAAACCATTCTTCTTCTTTCAGTTACAGTGACTTTCATGTTTGACCTTCTGAACCCAATGACAATAGGCTTCTGTTTTGCCCTAAGTGCAAACCATCCAAAAAGATTGGTTTGTGTATGTAGTGTGGATGCCATTTTTATTCTTCTCACCCCCAAGTTTTGTCTAGGTATGCAATGTAGAAATAATTTTAATCAATGTTAAAGTTTTAGTCACAGTGACCTTAATGTTTAACATTTTTAACCTAAAACTGAAATGGTGACATGGTGACATGATGACATGGTGACATGGTTATTCACTAAATTTAGTACAAACAATCTGCAAAGTTCTGTGACTGTAGATGGTTGAAAATATAAATTGTGCAAAAATCATTACAAGGTGATTATACAATGCAGGGACTCCAACAGCAACAAAATTTGGATTACTGTAAACAAGGTCGGTTTTGCTTAATGATATACAACAGCAGAATCTCAGAATAATAATTCATATAATGGTGAATTAAATATCAGCACAACTTCATTAAAACTGATTGCTTCTTAAGAAGACACCAATGCCCCAAATGAGGATTTGGAAAACAATAAAACCTTTGCAAGAGTCTCTAGTTCGCTGTGGAACAAAAACCTCTGTTGGCTGCTTCTGTCAGTAAAATATCACATTAAAATCTATATTAGTGATAAGCTAATATGTTTACAAATGTACAATCCACACACCCTCTTCCAAGAAGGCATGGCATTATTATCATAGGAAAAACATCATTCTCTAACACACACAGTGCATCCAATGAGACAGCAATGCATATTCATAACAAGACGTTTCCCTAGAATGCTAGAATTGGACATTTCCTCAAATATTGACCATTACTCTGTAGTTAAGCCAACCCAGGTGGAGAAACTACATTAAAAAATACAACACCTTTGACAGCTTCAAAATCATATGTGATAACCTTGCTCACAATGCGATATTAAACAGGGATGCATGGCCAAAGAATATGTTGGTTAGACACTACAAACAGAGTTGGAATTAAGCTCTAATGTTATCAAATTTCTAGTACTGGACTCAAATATAAATAATGGATACTTTATGCATTTCTTCCTATTAACTGTTACTTTTTAGCTATAAATATACAAAATGTAATAAATTTATGCAATATTTCAAACATTGTTTTCTACAAGAACTGTGGCTGTTCAACAGTGAATTAGACTGTCTCTTTTCTGTACATGAGGAGTTTATGTACCAGATGTATCACTGATTATATCTTCTAATGACATTTACCATATGGGGGTGTTGGGGTCTTATGCATAGATCTCTTGTTAGTATTATATAACACTTCAATGATCCATGATTAATACATATTGCTTTTAAGAAAGAGAATTCCTCCTTGCTTTTTGAAAATGACCATTTATCTCATGATCTTGTCAAAACTTTTAGGGAATTTCTTGATTATTTGGGTGAAATTAATCCTACCGTAGAAAAAGCGAATACATGTACTCCAAATGTTTATGCACTAGTAGATTGGAATGCTAATGCGCTCAAATCAACTTCAGTTCTGAAGATGAACTGTGCCTATTTTGTGATGAATATGATTATATTAGACTTAAAACTTAGAGTAGAGGAGTCAACAAAGTGTACTTATCTCACTGACTGATCACACTCAGAATACTGTCTCTTGGGTCATTGTGTCTCTACACAATCTGTTCATTCTTCTATAAGTGATATGAGAATAATTTACACTCTAGTACTGTCCAACCATCATCACACTTTAATGGCTATCAATGCTGATCTACTTCCTAGATTAGATTCTTGCACCAATGAACTCTTAAATTTGAAATACATCAATTGGTCAGACCTCACTGCCAATGAAATGCTGAATTATACTTGATCATCTGCATTCTTATTAAACAAGATAATGAACCAAAGTTGAGGTTATATTACCCATTTGCTGCCCAAGATCAATTAAATAATAGTTTGGGGCAACTGAGTTACACCACAAAGGATTTATAGTACATTATAGGGAATCAATTACATGAGTACCCAATATGTGTATTTGTTGAGTAGAAAAATGGCTGAATTAATGTGATGTCACATGATCTTTTGGAGCTATAAGCCATTGCTCAGCATCCTGTTGATTCATTGTGCTTGTGAGTAGGTGGCTTATTAGTACTTGTATTCAAGTTTGTTTTCCAAGGATTTACAAGACACCCCACTACAGCATTTGGTTGCAACAATAATTTGAGTAAGGCATCAACTAGGAATTTCTTCTAATTTCCGAAAGACAAGATCCAATGAAGGCTTGGATCCATTACTGTCTCAATGAAAACTTTCAGTCAGTAACTTGCAGACTTTCCAGCCTGCATGTTTTTAAAGATCAGTATGAAGTTGATCCAGAAAGATGTGCAGAATTGGGATATGTAAATGTCAGGGCAAGACAGAAGCTGACCAAAAGTAACAGACATTCTTTTACCCCTGGGCCTGGGGGAAGATCAACTGACTGATGCCAGTGACAGCAGCACCACAACTGTCAAGCCGCAACATGTAAGAGGAGCCTATCACATGCAGCAGAATGCAAAGAAAAATAAAAATGTTTTAAGAACTTTAATTTTGATCTATGTATTGTCCACAATATAACTGAAGTACTTAATCAAAAATATCTGCATAAAAAAGAACTTTGTTCTCCAGCTTTTATCACTGACCACCCCACCCCATGTGCCCCTGCAGATAATGAATTGTTGCAACACTCTACATTCCTGTAACTGATATTTATCTCAGAAAGAGTTGTTTATGATGCTAACATCAGGATAACGGTTTTATGTGTTTAAACTAGAGTGGAATGCATGATTTCAAGTGTTATTTTACTATTACCTGGGAAACATGAGCCTTGGGCTATGACACAGGATAAAATTACTTCTTGTGTATCCCCTTTCTTATTCTGCTTATTTGTGGCTATAAATATAATGAATCAATTTGTTGCCATGTGACTGACCAAATGTTGCAAATATACTCCATAGATACTACAATATAGTTTTTCTTATTAATAATAATCTTTTTTTCTTTATTAGGTTCTTTCCAACAGGCAACTCAAAGTTATGATGCAAATTATGTGCCTAATATACCTGAAACCTCATGTGATGTGGTATAGGTAGATTATGCCTCTGAACTCAACAATGACCATGTTATATACCATGATTCAGATAATGAAATTGAACCAAGCAGTGAGGAGAACAATGACCATGTTATATACCATGATTCAGATAATGAAACTGAACCAAGCAGTGATGACAAAAATGACCTCGATATATACCATGATTCAGATAATGAAATGTGAACCAAGCAGTGAGGACAACAATGACCCTGATATATACCATGATTCAGATAATGAAACTGAACCAAGCAGTGATGACAAAAATGACCTCGATATATACCAATGATTCAGATAATGAAATGTGAACCAAACAGTGAGGACAACAATGACCCTGATATATACCATGATTCAGATAATGAAACTGAACCAAGCAGTGATGACAAAAATAACCTCGATATATACCATGATTCAGATAATGAAATGTGAACCAAGCAGTGAGGACAACAATGACCCTGATATATACCATGATTCAGATAATGAAACTGAACCAAGCAGTGATGACAAAAATGACCTCGATATATACCAATGATTCAAATAATGAAATTGAACCAAGCAGTGAGGATGACAGTGACCTTAATATACACCATGATTCAGATAATTAAACTGGATCAAGCAGTGAGGATGACAATGACCCTGATATATACCACAATTCAGCATATGAACCATATTCATATACAGATGATGAATTAGATGTGATGTGATTTTGATTTTTAACATAGCTTTAACAATTTTTCAGTCATATCACTATGATGTCTGCAGTGTGGCTGTTTAGAATGATGTCTAACACTGGGGCATCATGCCACAGACATGTAGCATGATGTTCCACCCAGTCACATTATCCTGACACCTGGCCAACCTGTCCTTTAACCTCTTAATGCTGAATGCCTAGCGAGGCAACTGTTAGTACAATTTTATAAATCTTTGGTATGACTCGGCCTGGGTTCAAAACAGTGACCTCCTGCTTCCGAGGCGAATGCTCTAACCACAAGGCCACTGGAGCAGTCAATGACAAATAAGATGATGAAGAGGACAGTGATGGTAACAATGACTATGATGAAGACATGAACTATAAGCTTGATAAAAATGCAAAACCTGAAGATCAGCAACAGCTTTGGCAGATTTGATGAGTGTATGTCAATCCTTTTGTTTGCCCTCCCAAACGTTTGTGGAATTTTCTCGAGGAACAATGATTACAACAAATTCAGTTTGTGTCAATGGACACATTTCATAATAAAAAAGTCAGCCTAATTGTGATGGAAGACTGCAATGGAGTAATTTGTTTACTGCAGGAACAATATTCTTCTCTGGTATCAGTTATGCGAATAGACATTTACAACTTTACAAACATCCTACATTGTACTGGCATTTGAAGTGTTATGGGAGAAACACCTTGAAAGTACTTGACATGCAACTAGTACAGGTATAATATATGGTAGTCATTACAGCGCTATGTGTATGTCATTATGATGATCTATATAACATTTAAACTGGCACATGAAAGAGGGAGGCATGTAACTTTGAGTATGTTGAACTCTTAAGGTCTTTTTAACATCAGTTACTCTCCTAGCAAAACAAATTTCAACTGTGTACACCTAGCACATAATCTGGACTTGCAAGTGGGTGGGTTATGTTTTCCTAGTATATTATACCTTTGTATTAAAGTCTACACCTTGATATCATAGCTGTATCCAATTTTATCTAGTTAAAAAAATACCTCAAGAAAACACATTAGATCAATTTCATGTCTGCATGAGTGATTGTTAGGTTACTACAAAATAGACTTGTTGCTTTCAAACTGTCAATGATACATGTTTAGATTGCTCAGAAAATTTAAATACATGCAAAGGTCAGCAAATGCCACCTGCTTTTTTGATGTATCGCTCGTTTTATCATCAAAAACAGCAGATAGGACCTGGAAATTTAAGTCAACACTACAATTTTTCACATTTTCTTTCCAAACGATATTCCTAGTACACCGCAAATTAACAATGTGTAAGGAAATTTTGATCAATGAAAATGTCACTCACTCTGAGTGGAAGCAGTACTTCAATAAATAAATACAAATTAAATAATTTTTTAATCAACTGAAATTTGTATTCTAGTTCTATCTTTTAGTTCCTTTTAAGTGTAATCATCATAAACGCAATGTGCCCTCTTGTAATTAAACGTAATATGCATCAATCTACCATAACAGCTATGTCTGTGAGCATTTTTCTGAGAACCTAATTAAGTGCCAACCATGTTTTGATAACTGACTTCCAAAGTATTTATTGTATTGTTGCACTGAATTCAAAGCCTGCCTCCTTTTATTATCACGTTAATTATGTCCTATTTTTAAATTTGATATTTCATAGTATTGATTAAAATTTCTAGGTCCTATCTCCGTTTCTGATGATAAAACGAGTGATACATCAAAGTTCCTGTTACCAATTTTAATCATGATTTTCTTCAAGTTCAACATATAGGGATCAAGTCTTGGGGTATTTTCCAGTTTAAAAAAATGGGATCCACAACTGACCCCGCATTATAAGTGGGTTCCCAAGTTATCAGGGCACCAGTTATCGAGGGAGCGGTGTATACTATTATCAAGCATTCTTCTATAGGAATCCAGGGATAGCACTTTCTGTTCTGTCTGGTGTAAATTTATAATGCTCTATAATTAGTTCTATATACCTCGATTTCTTTCATAGGAACGACTGTAGATAAATGAGAATTAATGACTAAGTTGTCAGGTGTCTGCTACACATAAGTGCATATAACACTGATTAAGTAACATCATTTTTAGGTGATGTGTGCTTAGTCGTGAGGGAATGTGGGCTCGTGTGTGCAGGCAGGGTGATGGGTGCCATTTTCCTGTGGACCTGGGTTTGAATCTCCATAGAGTACGAATTAAAAATTCTCTAACCCATATGATAGTATAATTTGTATTAAAATATTAATTCTGCCTAATATTATCAAGCATTATTCTATAGAAATCCAGGGATAGCACTTTCCATTCTGTCTGGTGTATATTTATAATTCTCTGTCTCTGTCTCTCTCTCTCTTATATACACACACACACACACAGTGTTTCCCTTTTCGCACATTTGTGCATCAGGGACATATGCTGGAGAAAACTGATGCAAACATTTTGTTGCCATGCGTTTTTTTTAATTCAAAGGATACAATTTTATAAATCGATCAGGATTTATTTAATGCTTTGGATGAGGGATGGCACTGTGTATACTTCCTGCAGAGGCATAGTCTGATTCCCTGCTTCGTATGCTCCCTGCTCTCATTTAATTTTCATTGAGCTCATCAAGATGTCGTCTGGATGTTTAATGTCAATGGTATCACGGTACCAATTGTTTTTCCATATACCTCAATGCTAATGTTTTGTGAAATAAATATACTTTTTATCCTACCTCAGCATGCATGTCACACACCGTCATAGAGAACAATGCTAGATTGTCAATTTGACAAGGAGAAAATCAGGTATTTCATTGCTTTTAAGAGATATAACTCTACTGGAGCTAGACAGGGGTAAGAGTTATCTAGTCACAACAGACACAGTTTCAGCCATGTGTACCACATTTTAAAAACAAAATCGTAAAAATTACAAAATATTATCTAGATATGAATTAACATAATCTCACATGTTGCCAAGAGGCACAACTTTTTTTAAGCCAAACAGAAAGTACAACTCTTACATAATGCACCAATCACAACTAGTGTTGTTCTTTATTTCTGAATGCAATGTTCCTACACCTTAAGCTCCAGCCACCTGGACTTGCGCAATTAGTACCTTTACACCCAATGCTTGTTGCACTAGAAAGTGATCTTCAGATTAAAATGGCTTGGACTAAGAATCATTAGCGAAGAAAGTGAAAGAAGCAGAACACATAAGAGTAACTGTGAATGTAACTTTAATGAAAAACTGAGAAAATAATTCCCTTGACTGGAATACGGCACATCCATCTGGATTACCGGTGTGACTTCTGATCGCATAATTGCGAAGACTGCAAGTGAATAATACTTTCATGACAGGGTTTAACTCTTTACCTTCTGCTAACGCATATATGTGACCATAAAAATAGCCTTGTAACCTCAGAGACGCATATACAAGTTGCTAATAATACTCTCTCTGTCCTGGCTAGCTCATACATGCGTTTCCGGCCAAGGGTTGGGAAACCCCAGATACGCATATACACATTTCATATTAAAGCTTTGTATTGGATGCAATTACAAACATCCGTTCTCTTTTATAATACTGAGCCAATGAAAATAGTCCTTACATAAAATGATGAATGTATTCTATTAGTAGTTTTACAGCATATAAGCGGGAAATTCTATTGAAAACGAGGTCAGTGGTGACAGTAAAACAGGATGTCAACATTCATGTATTCCAATGATGATTCTGATGGAAGTTTTGAAGGATTTGAAAGTGATGATGATATTGATTTTAACCGGATTTAAGATGAAGGATTGGACATTAGTATAAGTCCTGTTTTGACACCTGACATTTCAGATTTATCTGAATCCGAGGATGAAACGCGAGACAATCAAATCTGGTCAGAACACGTGAGACCGGTAAATGTGGATGACTTTACAGCAGTTTCAGGGCCAGCATTTATTTTAGAAGAAAATGCAAGGGAGATAGATTTCTTTTTACATGCTTCAGGCAGTGTCATAAAAATTACCAAATCTGCAATAAAATAGTGAACACATTGGTGTGCAAAATAGTGGTGAGAAAAGTAATCTAATATACATTTTAAACACAGATATATTGAGGTATATTTTTTTAATTATAAATATGTGAATATAAACATTGATTCCTGTGGATTATATGTACCTGTTGGTGGAAATGAGTGGCACAAATTATTGGTAAGTGTTTAAAATTTTATTTTTCATTAAATTACATAGTTTGCATGGGGCAAAATTGATATAGAAAATGTAGACAACATGTAAGTAACTCAAGAAGTTCTCACTCAGGCAGCCATTATGATGCTTTTGGGTTCAGCCTACAAACAGCTGCTAGAAGGCAGGCTGCTTATCAGGCTTAGTAGTCAGAGCAGCAAGTACTTGCAGAAGGTAAAGAGTTAAAAATGTTTTAGAAATCTGCCCTTGTTCGCCACAAAATATATATCTGGAGAACACATTATCACCCAAGACATTCTTTCACAACAAAAAAATCAGCAAACTTGCTGAGACAAATGCGTTATTTGGATTACAAAGTCAGAGGGTCATTGCAGATTTTGTTGGTTTTTTACTTGCTGCAATAAAAGAAAGATCTTAAAGTTCAAGTGTAACTTATTAGAGAGAAGATTCTAGGACAAAGAACAATGAAACCGATGACAGTACACATTCTATGACAGGCAGTAAATTAACTGCCATTTGGGTAAAAAGATTTAATTAGCTTTTTGTATTGACTTATATGTAATGTATTTGTCTATAATATTGCTACAACAAGATTATAAGGAGAGTGTTAAAAGTATGACTTTAAACTTAAATAAAATTGAACTAATAAATCTATCCTTTGAATGGACAATGCATTTGTTTGTTAATTGTGCATGTTGGGTTTTTGTATTTTTAAATTAAGAGAGTGTGTTGTGCAAGTTGCAATATCCTTTCTCAAGCTGAAAAAGTATGGGTGAGATGAAAATTTGTCAGTGCATTTTTGACCCCCACATTTTTTATTTGACCCCCTGTTCTAACACCAAAGGATTTATTTTACCCTCAATTTTACACCCCTGGGGGATACACTGTATGTATTTATATACATGGAGGAGCTCGACAAAATGCCAACCTTAGAGGAGCTCAGCAAAGCAATCGACTCCCTCCCAAATGACAAAGCACCAGGTAGTGACAGCATCCCACCTGAAGCTATCAAACATGGGAAACCAACATTGCTTCAACCACTGCATGATCTACTTTGCTCTGCTGGGAGGAAGGAGCAGTCCCCCAAGACATGCGTGACACCACAATTGTGACCCTTTACAAAAACAAGGGAGACTGCAGTGACTGTAATAATTACAGAGGGATCTCGCTCCTGAGCATTGTTGGTAAAGTGTATGCCCGTATCATATTCAACAGGCTGCTTTTGTTGTTGCTGTTGTTGTTCTCGGTTTTAATGCCATTTTTCAGCACAAGATAGGCTATACATGGCGGCTAGTATAACTGGTGGAGGAAGAACCCTGGAAAACCCAGGGAAGAACCAGCAACCCACAAGAAGCTACTGGCAGGCTTTCCCACGTACCCACGATAGCCGAACCTTGGACTCGAACCCATGCAGACAGAGGTGAGATGGCAGTGATCCGGAATGGTGAGCGCTTTAGACCACTCGGCCACTCGGGGCCCCTGAACAGGCTGCAGTTGCTGGCAGACCGTGTGTACCCGGAATCCCAGTGTGGCTTCAGAGCAGGCAGGTCAGTGACAGACATATCTTTTCACTACAACAACTCCAAGAGAAGAGCAGAGAGCAAGGTCAACCACTCTACATGATGTTCATCGACCTCGCGAAGGCCTTTGACTTGGTCAGCAGGAAGGGTCTTTTTGAACTTCTCAGTAAGATTGGTTGCCCCCTAAAACTCCGCAGCATGATAATCTCTTTTCATGCAGATATGAAGGGAACAGTCCTGTATGATGGATCCTCCTCAACCTCCTTCCCAATTAACAGTGGTGTGAAGCAGGGCTGCATGCTGGCACCAACCCTTTTTGGGATCTTCTCCCTGCTCCTGTCCTATGCCTTTGACTTATCCATGGCATATATCTACACACCAGGTACACTGCATTCTAAGACCAAAGTGAGGGCTGTGCTCATCAGGGAGATGCTTTTTGCAGATGATGCAGCTCTTGTGACCCACACTGAGCAAGCCCTCCAGAGACTGGGAGACTGTTTCGCTGATGCCTGCATGCAGTTTGGGCTCACCATCAGCCTGGAAAAGACAAACGTTAGCGTGCAAGATACCACCATTGCCCCTTCCATCAAAATCGACGTGTCACCCTGGAAGCACTCAACAACTTTACCTACCTGGGGTCAACCATCAGCAACACTCTCTCGCTTGATATGAAGCTGGACAGAAGGCTTGGAAAGGCAAACACCATCATGGCATGACTAACAAAGAGGGTGTGGGATAAGAACGTGCTGACAGAGCACACCAAGGTCCAAGTCTACCAGGTCTGTGTTGTCAGCATATATGGAAGTGAGACCTGAAGTATCTACATGAGGTAAGAGCACTGGCTCAACTCCTTCCATATACGGTGCATAAAACGCATCCTGAAAATTAGCTGGCAAGACCATGTCCCACACAGCAAGATCCTGCAGCATGCAAGTACCCCTAGCATATATTCCCTGCTGAGCAAACGCCGCCTTCAATGGCTGGGACACGTCTGATGCATGGAGGATGGGAGGCTGCCAAAGGACATCCTGTATGGACAGCTGGCCACTGGCATGAGAAGAGTCAGCCACCCCTCACTCCGTTTCAAGGATGTGTGCAAGAGGGACATTTCACCCGATGACTGGGAAGTGCTGGCCGAGGACCAAGGCACCTGGAGACTGACGGTAAGCAAGGGCATATCAGTCGCTGATGCGAAGAGAGGCCAGTTGGTGTCAGAGAAATGTGAGAGAAAGAAGAACGTGGCACCAACCACAGTAACTCAGACTTCCCAGTATGTCTGCACCAATTGCAGTAGGGACTGTCACTCGTGTATAGGCCTGCACAGCCACAGCAGCTGATGCCAACACCCCAGAGACAGACAACACCCCATGGGCGCTATTCGCATGGTCTCTCGAGACTGAGTCACCAATGATGATGATATATATGTATAAAGGGTGGGTGGGTGGGAAACCCAGTGATATTTAACTCATGTTTTTTTAAAGAGTTTAAATTGCAACATGTCTTTGATTTAACAGAGACTGAGACACTTGTTGACTCATTTCTCTTCATTATGTTCCAGGGCATACAAACTTATGGATAAAGTCATTTGCAGTTGTCTGAGACATCCAGAAGCTATCATCTATACATCAATATTATGGCTTAGAGATGTTCTACAATGTTGTGAACCATTACACACCAAAAAGCACACACTTCTTTTACAGATCCATGCTTGCAAGGTAACTAATATGCAATTAGATTGGCCAAAAAGAAATATGTGTGTTTCCAGTCAAAACAACAACAACAACAAAAACAACACATTGTAGAAATTGATTTGTGCATCTAATTAAGCCAGGTTTGCTTTTTGAAGCACTTAGTACATTATATATTAATCATTATATATACATGTTAAAAAATAAAAATCCCTACCGGAATGGTGTAAATGTTGTTAGTTTAATACATGTACTCGGGTTTCGTTTCTTTTTCTCTGTACAACGATACCCGAGGGTGATTATAATATGGTCTATGTATTTCGAAATCGTGAGTACGATTCGTCCTATGCCACACGTGCAAGGTGCCTTTGATAAAGAATAACGAAAATTCTAAAGGTATAAATACGTTACTACATGTAAAGGACCTTGACAATACTAATCGTTTTGTCAGCAAGCGGCCAGCTAAAAGGATTTCGCACAACTCCAGCTGTAGGGCTGAGTGTGAGTGTGTTTATGATGGTAGGAATATCCGGGGTGTCCGGTGTTGTCTGAGAGTAGGAATATCCGGGGTGTCCGGTGTTGTCAGAGTGTAGAAACGTCCGTGTGTCCGGAGCGTTTAAGGTGCCGGAACGTCTAATGTCTAGCGTCCGGAGTGTCCAGAGTGACTAAGGTGACCCAACTGTAGAGCCGTCAAAGGACCAGGGGGTCCGGAGGGTCTAATATTTCAAGTGTCCGGAGGGTCTAATGTTTCAAGTGATCATAGTATTCCGAGGGTCCGGAGTCTATATTGGTTGTGAAATTGATTCAGAGGAGCTGTGGAGCGGATAAGGTGCACGGGTGACGGAGTGCATCTCCACACATGTATTTTTAGCTGTATGCTAATTTTGGGTTAGTAAGACCCAGTGTATTATTCAGGACTGGAAGGATAGATTGTATATCCGTTCTTGTTTAGTGACATAATTTAGCTACCTGAGCGAATACATTTTTTTTTTACTATGTGTAAACGCTTACATTGTTTACTATTTGAGTGAACTATATTCATCTTTCCATTATTGAATCATTTGTGAATCATTTATCCTGTATTTTAGGGTTACTGAACTAAATTTATTTGTATATTTTTTCCATCTTTGAAACTGTGCGTTTTTTTTGTTAAATAGATCCAATATTTGGATTATAAATACGCACACATCTTCATAATCCATTATTCATATAAATCGCCACATTAAACCATATATGTGTCCTCAAAACGTGTTCTGTTGTTAATCCGAAATATCCCACCCGGTTATCTTGTTACAAATGGTGTCAGAAGTGGGATCATTTCGGATATAACAGAGCACTGAAATTGTTTTATTATATTTGTATGCTTTCTGTGTGTTTCAGATGCGTTTGACAAAGCACCAAGATTAGGTAGATACCTAATATTACTTTATTTTTTGTATTTAATATTTTTGTTGCATTTCGTGAAAGAAAATACGGTTTGTGGTAATTACGTGGTTTGTATAAAACTGCACTTTAAGGTTGGTCACCACCAAACTTTTGAAATGTCTTCTATGAAAGAACTGGTAGAACTGGGGAAACAGTTTGGTTATGAGGGGGAGTCCCTTAGAAGTTTCGTTCGTGAAGAACAAGCCCGGGAGAGGGACCAAAGATTAAAGGAGAGGGAATTAGAGAGGGAATTAGAAAGGGAAAAAAGGGAAACCCAGAAGGAAATGATAGAATTAGAGAAGTGTAAGATCGAACTAGAGAAACAGGCTGAGAGGGAATTAGAAAGGGAAAAAAGGGAAACCCAGAAGGAAATGACAGAATTAGAGAAGTGTAAGATCGAACTAGAGAAACAGGCTGAGAGAGAATTAGAAAGGGAAAAAAGGGAAACCCAGAAGGAAATGATAGAATTAGAGAAGGGTAAGGTTGAACTAGAGAAACAGGCTGAGAGGGAAAGGATAGAATGGGAAAGGGAAGCAGAGAGGGAGAAGTTAGAAGGGGAAGATAGAAATCGGCAGAAGGAATATCTAAGAAATTCTGAGCTATTGCAAGCTAAAAAAGAGGGGGAACATGATGTTAAACTGAGAGGTCCAAAATTGCCCCCATTTGAAGACGATAAAGATAATATGGATAGTTATCTAAATAGGTTTGAGAGGTATGCTACGGTACAAAAATGGAAGAAAGACGATTGGCCGCTCCATCTTAGCGCGTTATTGAAAGGTAAAGCGTTAGACGTGTATTCGCGTTTATCCACGGCCGATTCGCTCAATTACCCCGTGTTGAAAGAGGCACTTCTCAAGAAATATGAACTAACCGAGCAAGGGTTTCGCAAGAAGTTTAAGTATAGTAAACCAGATAGAGGCGAAACATTCACACAGTTCGTCAGTAGGACTTGCAATTATTTGCAGCGATGGGTGGAATGTGGTAAAGTCGTCAAGACATTTGAGGGTCTTGTCGATTTCTTGCTTCGTGACCAATTGTTAACAACTTGTGGCAAGGAGTTATATTTATTCTTGAAGGAAAGGTCCTTCACAAATGTGCGTGAAATGGCCACACAGGCGGATTTGTTCGCCGAGGCTCGGGGAGGTTCGCAGAATGTCATCACGCGAGATGTCAAAGGTGGGAATCAGGTCAACGACAGAAAACCCAGGGAACCTGAAAAATCTGGTAGGAGTAACCAGGGGAAGCGGAGTGACACGCAATGTTTCATTTGCAAGGAAGTGGGTCATATCTCCCACTATTGTCCTAAGCAGAAGGGACCAGTCCAGAAAGTAGCGGTAGCCATTAGAGGCAGAAGATCGGTAAATGGAAAACTTAATGTTTCCCAGCAAGTTAAGCGGAAAGCGGTGCGTGAACCGGTGGTGCGTTCAGAGACCAGTCGCGATGTGATCCAATCAATCGGCACGTGTATTTTTCCAGAGGCACGAGTACCGACCGCAAACGGCACTGTTAACGGACAAGAAGTCACCGTTCTACGAGACACTGGATGCACTACTGTAGTCGTGAAACGGAGCTTAGTCCGCGATGATCAATTGCTTGGGTTGAAATCACCTTGCATGTTGCTTGACCAGACAATCGACCACGTTCCAGTTGCAAGGATAATGATAGATACACCTTTTTTGACCGGGACTGTGGAAGCTTTATGCGTAGCCAACCCGATCTATGAACTGACGATTGGCAACGTACCGGGTTCTAGACTCCCAACCATAGCAGATTTCCGATTCCCTATCATCCAGGCAGTGCAAACTAGGGCTCAGGTAAAGGAGGAAAATAAACCTTTGCGTAAGTTAAAAGTACCGGAAGCCATTACTGATATATCCCGCGAAGAATTCCAAAATGAGCAAAAACGTGACGCGTCTTTACGTGCAACCTCTGAGAAGGCATTAACGGGTACCGTGAGAAAGTGTAAGAACCGGGGTTCCTCTAAATTCCTTGTTCGAAAGGGTTTAATGTACAGGGAATACTCTACATCGGATAGGAAGTTCTTGCAATTAGTGGTTCCCCAGAAATTTAGGGCACATGTATTAAAGGTCGCGCACGAGTCGAGTATGGCAGGTCATTTAGGCGTAAAGAAAACAACGGATAGGGTATTAAGAGAATTTTATTGGCCTGGCGTCAATAGCGACATAGCGTGGTTCTGTCGCTCATGCGACGTTTGCCAGAAGATGATCTCTAAAGGCAGGGTAACTAGAGTACCGTTAGGTCAGATGCCCTTGATAGATATTCCGTTCAAACGAGTAGCCATCGACATTGTAGGACCAATATTTCCGCATACAGATCGGAAAAACCGATACATCTTGACACTGGTAGATTACGCTACCAGATATCCAGAAGCCATAGCTTTGCCATCAATTGAAACCGAACGTGTAGCCGAAGCGCTCGTAGACATGTTCAGCAGGGTCGGAGTGCCCGAAGAGGTTCTTACGGATTGTGGAGCGCAATTCACCTCAGATCTTATGGCAGAAATTAGTAGGTTGTTGTCCCTTAAACAGTTACGCACAACACCTTACCATCCTATGTGCAATGGATTGGTCGAGAAATTCAACGGCACATTGAAGCAAATGTTGCGGAGAATGTGTGCGGAAAGACCGAAGGATTGGGATAGATATATGAACGCCCTTCTGTTCGCATATCGTGAGGTTCCTCAGGAAAGCTTGGGTTTCTCCCCGTTTGAACTATTGTACGGTAGGACAGTTCGTGGTCCTATGCGCATACTTCGTGAACTGTGGACAGACGAGGTCGCGGACGAAGAAGTTAAGACCACATACCATTACGTAGTTGATTTGCGCGAAAGATTAGAAAGTACTTGTCAAATGGCGCAAGACGAACTCGCGAAATCTAGTCGTAGGTACGCCAAGTACTACAACCGAGGAACTCGGAGTAAAAAATTTGACGTAGGCGATCAAGTGTTGGTGCTTCTCCCAACGAATAACAACAAGCTGCTAGTCCAATGGAAAGGGCCATATGAAGTCAGACAGGTGAAAGGCGAAATGGATTATATCATTGATATGGAGGGGAAGTCCAAGACATTTCATGCCAATATGCTTAAACTCTACGTAGCGAGACCTGGACAAACGATTGATAAAGGGATTTTGAATGTAGTATGCGTTGCGGTGATAGAGGATAGGTCTGGTGACGAAGCGGAATTCGTCCCCAGTACAGAAATACCCCTTGAATACCCCATGGACGTTGGTAAAGAAAGTATTGACCAGATAAATGTATGCCCTGAGTTATCGGAGGGTCAACGTACACAGATTATGGAGGTTTTGTCCAAATATCCAGATGTGTTCACGGACAGACCAGGCTGTACGGGTCTAATTCGACACGAGATCAAATTGAATACCACTGAGCCTATCAGGATTAAAGGATATCCGATACCCTTTAATGCACGGGAGACAATCAGCGAAGAAGTGATGAAAATGTTAGACCAGGGAGTGATCGAACCTTCAAACTCCCCATACTCGTCCCCCGTGGTGTTAGTCAGAAAGAAAGACGGGACCAACCGGTTTTGCATCGACTTTCGGCAATTAAACAAGATCACCGTATTTGATGCAGAACCAATGCCAGATATGGAAAGTGTATTTTCAAAATTGGCAGGTCATAAATACATTTCCAAATTAGATCTAAGCAAGGGATATTGGCAGATACCCATCGCCGATAATGTCCGCGAGTTGACGGCATTCGCGACTCCCAAAGGACTGTTTCAATTTAAAGTTAAGCCTTTCGGTTTAGTCAACGCCGGTGCGTCGTGCGTTCGTCTCATGTGCAAATTATTAAACGGAACGGAAAACGTCGACAGCTTCGTAGACGACATCTTTGTTTACACGCATACATGGGATGAACATGTTAAGGTATTACGGGATCTGTTCGATAGACTTCACATTGCAAACCTTTCAGTTAGGCCTACTAAGTGTAGCATAGGGTATTCCAGTCTGGAATGTTTGGGACATCTGGTAAGTGGACTAGGCCAGTTGCAACCTCATCCAGATAAAATAGGAGCAATCAGGGATGCCCCTAGACCAGAGACAAAAAAACAAGTAAGGTCTTTCCTAGGTCTAATCGGGTTCTACAGGAAATTCGTCCCCAACTTTTCGGCTATTGCCAGCCCATTAACGGATTTGACTAGGAAGGGGCAACCGAATAAAGTTTCATGGGGTGTATGCCAGGAAAAAGCGTTTAACACTCTAAAACACAAACTGGTAAGTGCACCAATTTTAAAGTTGCCGGAAATAGATAAACCTTTTGTACTGAGGACTGATGCGTCCGATACGGGTCTTGGGGCTGTTTTGCTACAGGAGCAAGGGGGGATGAAATTGCCCATTGCTTATGCAAGTAGGAAATTGCTCCCTAGAGAGGAAAAGTACTCCGTGATTGAAAAGGAGTGCCTAGGTTTAGTATGGGGAATAGGAAAATTCCATACATATCTTTTTGGGAGGGAGTTTACCTTGCAAACGGACCATCAGCCGCTTTTATATTTGAATAAAGCAAAGGTCACCAATGCAAGATTGATGCGTTGGGCGTTGTCTTTGCAACCATACAGTTTTCGAATCGAGGCAATTCGAGGGTCAGAAAACGTGGGAGCTGATTTTTTAAGTAGGGTGTAATTAGCGAATCATTTCGTTCGGTCTGAAAATTGGAAGTTTTAATAATGATTCATTGTTCACATTCCGTGATTGTTCTAAAAGTGATACCACTTTTTTTTTAGGGGGGAGGTATTGTCACGGAATGGTGTAAATGTTGTTAGTTTAATACATGTACTCGGGTTTCGTTTCTTTTTCTCTGTACAATGATACCCGAGGGTGATTGTAATATGGTCTATGTATTTCGAAATCGTGAGTACGATTCGTCCTATGCCACACGTGCAAGGTGCCTTTGATAAAGAATAACGAAAATTCTAAAGGTATAAATACGTTACTACATGTAAAGGACCTTGACAATACTAATGGTTTTGTCAGCAAGCGGCCTGCTAAAAGGATTTCGCACAACTCCAGCTGTAGGGCTGAGTGTGAGTGTGTTTATGATGGTAGGAATATCCGGGGTGTCCGGTGTTGTCTGAGAGTAGGAATATCCGGGGTGTCCGGTGTTGTCAGAGTGTAGAAACGTCCATGTGTCCGGAGCGTTAAAGGTGCCGGAACGTCTAATGTCTAGCATCCGGAGTGTCCAGAGTGACTAAGGTGACCCAACTGTAGAGCCGTCAAAGGACCAGGGGGTCCGGAGGGTCTAATATTTCAAGTGTCCGGAGGGTCTAATGTTTCAAGTGATCATAGTATTCCGAGGGTCCGGAGTCTATATTGGTTGTGAAATTGATTCAGAGGAGCTGTGGAGCGGATAAGGTGCACGGGTGACGGAGTGCATCTCCACACATGTATTTTTAGCTGTATGCTAATTTTGGGTTAGTAAGACCCAGTGTATTATTCAGGACTGGAAGGATAGATTGTATATCCGTTCTTGTTTAGTGACATAATTTCGCTACCTGAGCGAATACATTTTTTTTTTACTATGTGTAAACGCTTACATTGTTTACTATTTGAGTGAACTATATTCATCTTTCCATTATTGAATCATTTGTGAATCATTTATCCTGTATTTTAGGGTTACTGAACTAAATTTATTTGTATATTTTTTCCATCTTTGAAACTGTGCGTTTTTTTTGTTAAATAGATCCAATATTTGGATTATAAATACGCACACATCTTCATAATCCATTATTCATATAAATCGCCACATTAAACCATATATGTGTCCTCAAAACGTGTTCTGTTGTTAATCCGAAATATCCCACCCGGTTATCTTGTTACAACCTGCCTAACCTAACTTTCAAACCAGTACAAGAAGTAATATGAAAAATAAAAAATGCACAATATCTGGAAGATATGAATACACACTTTAATTAATCATGGTGCTGGAAAATGTTAAAAATAAGCTTAAAGCAAAATAAAGTTCAATACATTTTTATTAACAGTTCAATAAGTAGCAATAACTATTGTTAGTTTTATCCCAATTGGTGGTTCTTTTTGTGGGGTTTTTTTGGCATTTTTTTCCTTCAGGTTGCATCTAGCTGCCCCACACTATCATGAAAATTCAAACAATGCATATGCAATGACCAAAACTAGTCAGGAGCGGTGGAGAGTTGCTTAACTAAAAAGCAAGAAAGGGACAAAGACTGTAGTTGTAAAGACCTGTAAAGTAGACCCAGCCTTTCATAAGATTTTGACTAAATATGTTGGTGGTATATCTGTTATGTGCTTTATCCTCCTTTTCTACACCAAAATCATTCTGTGCAACATAAGCTGCAGACAGAATTTCTTAGGGATGATTGATGCCAATTGTAGATTGACAACAGCTATCTTTAAATTATGAATTTCAATGTCTGCCATAAGAAAGTAATTAAAAGATAAAAAAATAATCTGATGTAAAATCTGAAATACATTTATATTCATGGATTAAATTTTATTAAAGTTCTTACTGTCTGGTTACCTGATCATGATGATAATATAATAGTTAAGTTAAAAAAAGTTTCATGATTTGATATCTTGATGATTATATGTCATTGATTAGTCCTTCTATCACCGGTTTAAGGAAATTATTAAAGATATGTGAACAATGCACATTTGAGAATATACTCTATAATACACAAAAATTGGTATGCATGGTCTTTCAGTCAACTTCTTTCAAATTACCATCTCCTCTCCCTGTACATCGTAATAGCCATGCTCTTACATATGTCAACAGTTATACATATTTTACATATTTTAAACTCCAATAGGTTAGATGATGAAGATATAGTGAGACATTACAGATTTTCATGTACTCAAACAAACATGCCCCTACATAAATTTTGAAATTGTTCTTTGAATATTAAGATTAGATTATTCAAATCTTATTGCCACATTATATTGCACTCCTGAAAAGAAAACTAGTTATTGTTTATAATCTAAGTCTTCATTATCTATTAAGCTTTCCAAGATGGAGCAGTGCCTCTGACATGTTTGCAGCTATAATGTATTCAGTTTTTAAGAAGTAATGAGAAAGCACATGTTCTCAATGATGACAAGAATAATATTAAGAATTGTATCTTGAAATCTCTGTGGAAATGTGACTTTTGTTAAATTTTCATATTATAGATAGATGGAAAAAATTACTCTTTAAATGTCTCACATAATTTCATTCTTAATAATGCTGGACACAGTCCATTTCCATAGATTTATCTGTGTATTTGAACAAAAGATATCAATGATGTTTTATGATTAAAATACTTTTTTTTTTAATTTATATGTATAGACTATGTAGTTTTAAATAAAGAATGATTAACTTATTTCTTTTCTCAGTTGTATAAACTTGACCACTGACCCCAAAATCAATAGAGAACTTCCTTACCCCAAGTGCAAGCTACCCACACAGTAACTGTTGACTGTGGACAAGCCATTGTACAGAAAAAAAATTGGTAACAAATGGATGGATGGATGGATGGATGGACTGACATCATATGCTTAGCCCTCTGGTGGCCACAAGAAAATTCCATTATTCATGTTACTGAACTCACTAATCCTTCCATGTTACAGTGCCCACCTGTGTTGCTATATCACTTTTCACTTCATATTATGTGCCTTTTACTACATCCTCTAATGTTACTCACCTGTCATTTGTATCTTTGTAATCTCATTGCCAGCACAATTGTAACTGAGCACAATATTACAGTTGGTGATGTCAATCCCTTCGACTCCCACAGATGTGGAAACCAGGACGGTATACTCTCCGGACCTAAACTTCTCCAAAGTTTCTGTCTGTTCAGACTCTGTCATTCCTGAAATAAAATGATAAACGTTGTCACAAATTTATTACTTCATTCAATAAATTGGCAAATTGAAAACCAATAAGTTTATTGTATATGCATTCACAAGATTAAGGCATAAATCAAAAGTAATGTAAATGCATGTAATCTGCGTGAGTCACGGCACATGGCACAAGATTAAGGCATAAATCAAAAGTAATGTAAATGCATGTAAACTGCGTGAGTCACAGCACATGGCACAAGATTAAGGCATAAATCAAAAGTAATGTAAATGCATGTAAACTGCGTGAGTCACAGCACATGGCACAAGATTAAGGCATAAATCAAAAGTAATGTAAATGCATGTAAACTGTGTGAGTCACAGCACATGGCACAAGCAATGGCATAAAATGAGCACACTGTGGTGCAAACTGATTGTTATTTCTTCATTATAAATGGCATTAAAATGAAACTGTGTAAACTGAATTGGCGTAAATCAAGTGTTGCCTTTATCTTCAGAAATTGTTTTTCAAGATGGAAATCAATGCAACATAAGTTACATTTTTTATAATTAATTTTTAAATAATGATTCAATAAGCAATGTGCCATTAATTCTGTCTTTCTGTGGTTTGCCAATTTTTTTTGGATTTAGTGTTTCTTACAACTCAGGAAGTTAAAAACCAAAGAGCAATTATCTTCTGTAGAATAATTAGGGCCCCACTGCCAAGCCATTATTGTATGCACAGATGAAAAATGCATTTTTTGCAAAACCATGAAAATTTGATACCCCAAATTAATACGGCTCCATTGCCAGGACATTATTTTATGCACATATGAAAAATGCATTTTTTTGTCATTTTTATTATCATCTCTTTAAGTCCACTCATATCAATTTGAAAATGACTGCCGCGTAAGAATAGTATAAGAATACCTTCTTAATTTGGTATTTATAGCAACTGTATATGACCAATTTCCATGGAAACAAACTGGTTTCTTCAAATGTGAATTTGCCTGACAGACTCATTATATTGTTAAGCTCATTATTAGCAGACCAGTCTATACTTTCAATGAAAGTGGCGACAGATGTTAAGTGAAATGCTTTACGGTGTGAGTTGTGGATGTTATATGGTAGAAAATGTAGAGTGTATGGATCTTTTCAAACTTCAAAACATGTCAAATCAGAAAAAAGGACAAATCAAATGTAAACAGCACTATGAGCACCAGTGACCATAATCACTGCAGAATTCCAATTCACAATCATTCAGCAAAAGTTACACATGTAGCCTAGTTAAAGTGAGTGCTGTTTATACATTTTAAAAAATTCAGGACATGTCATGTTTTGTATTCTGGTTCTAATCCAAACTGATTCTGCCGTTTGTGACAAGAAGTTTGACCAGCTGCAGCACAAGGTTAGTAATAAAAATGTATCTTATTCATACATGCTGTAATTCTGACATGTAATATATAGATTACACTTTTTATACCTAAATTATGTTTTTTTGCCCCTTATAACAGCAATAATTACATTTATACCTCTTGTAGCGGAGTTAGGGTTTGCATGTATGCAGAAGAAATAATAAGGAATAGAACTTTGTTGCACTCCATAACATATCATTTTAGTGTCATATAGGTGTCTGATTAATGTTACCCACTGAGACGTATCACTCAGGTAGGATGTGAACTACTTATTAGATAACATCCTGGGTTGATATAGCTCATTATGTTACATGATATTTATGTTTGGGACAGCTTATGTACATAAAAGTGAGTTATTTTTTAAGACTAAGTAGCCTGACCTCCATCAGCACTTTCAATATTTGAGTATGATTGACATAACACGTCAAACTCCGTAAAACCAGCCTGATCATGCGATAATCAAGATATAACGGTAACACACACCATTATCTGCTAATGTTGAAGCTTTTCCTGTCAATTTGTGCACATGAAGATTGTCTCTACCAAGCACACTATCCAGATAATTTGCAAGAGCTATGCATGTGACTCTTGCCTCTACAAACACCAGAGCTCTGGATTCTGGATCCGCATTTTCGGCCAGAAGCATGTCTCGGAGTGTGTTGCTCAGCATCTGCAGATTTGGATTCACTTGGCCATCTTTCTTGTTGTAAACACTTAGATCTTTCTGTACATCTGTATGAGACACAAATTATAATGGCATAGAATTAAAAAATATGAAGTTTAAAATACAGCAGCTCTGCAAAAAGGCCCAAGATATCTCACCTTACTAAAATCTGTTTAATAGCCAAATATAAAAGCATTCGGCAAGGAAATCTGGGTCTGACGGACGCCTTTTGGTGGAAATTTCGCCAGTGCTGTTGATTAAGACTGTTTCAAGGTTTCTCTAGTTTTTATGCATCTTCAGAGTATCAATATCATTTATAAAAGGTCAGGATGCTTTGTGTCACCACTAGTCAAATTGATTTCCTACTTTCAGTAATGGCAGCCATGTTTGGTGGAGGGATGCCATTATTTGTATATATCCAAAAGGCATTCAAGCTAGGAGACATTCTGTTGAATTTTCAAACATTTCTGTTTAGCAGCTTTTTAGAAGAAGTTTTTAATGATGTTTCTATTATTAGTAACAGCAGCAATAATTCATAGCAGATCTGCAGCATTTGCATTAAACTTAAAAGGTCTTCATGTCATGTTGTTTTCTTTAACTTGGTCATACTCTGATGAGTGATTTTAAGAAGCCATTTAAAATTTTAGCAATTGTGATCCTATTGATGTCGTTCTGAAAACAATGCTTCCTATCAAAATTTGTAAAATTGTGCATAGCAGTTTCTGAGCAGTTTAGTTTCTTTCTATCTTTAGTACTGTTGCCCATATTTGATCAACGCATCGCAAATTTCTTCACAAATTTTAAAGGTCTTCTTGCCAAGACGTTTTTGTCAAGTTGGATCAAATTCTGTTCAATGGTTTTGGACAAAAGCTTGTTTAAAGTTGTTCAGTTTTTAGTAAGAGAGGCTATATTTCATAGCAAAACGGCATCATTTGTATAAACATGAAAGCAATTCATACTAGGCTGTTTACTGTCAAGTTTGGTAAAATTATATTCATCAGTTTTGGTGAAGTCTTTAAAAAAAAAAATTTGGTAATGATGGTAGATCAGCATTATTTGCATAAACTTGAAAGATCTTGATGACAGCCTGAGGATGGTCTCTGTTAAGTTTGGTCAAACTCTATTGAGCAGTTTTGGTGAAGTCTTTAAAAAATGAAATATTTTAGTAATGATGGTGGATCAGCATTATTTGCATTATAAACCTGAAAGATCTTCATGACAGCCTGAGGATGGTCTCTGTTAAGTCTGGTCAAACTCTATGGAGCAGGATGTGCTCTTCCATATTTAAAATGGTGGCCAGATCTGATAAACATCTTTTACAAAGATTTAAAATGTGTTTTTTTTTTCTGCCTGGATGCTTTCTGTCAAATGTAACAAATTCTGTTCAGTGGTTTTTGAGAAATTGTTTAAATCTTTCTATTTTTTAGTCATTGTTGCCACAGATGGCAGATTTGGATCATATGTTCATTCTTACAAGGCAAGGTCTTTATAAGAATTTGGTTGAAATCAGACCAGATGTTTTTGACAAGAAACTGAAAATAACAGCTTTGCTATGGATGATGGATAAGTTTTTCTGTTTTTGAAAACAGTGGCCATTTTTACTTGCAGCACAAATTGTTTGTATATGCTTGAAGAGATCTTCATGTCTAATTGCTTTTTACAAATTAGAAAACAAATTCTGTTCAGCAGTTCTGGAGATAAAGTAATATAAAGGTTTTTCTATTTTTAGTAATGGTGGTCATATTTGAAAGTAACACAATATCAGTTGTACACACACGAGATGCCTTTATACCAGAATGATCTGTGGCCATATTTAATTTACATCTATCTGGCGATTTTTGATATTTAAAGTAGCTATTGTCGACGGACAGCACACAAAAGACGATGGACAGCACACAAAAGATGACGGACAGCACACAAAAGATGACGGACATTACCACAAGTCTGGTGAGCTATCCAGGGCTGTGTCATAATTAAGGAATGATTAAAAGTATTGATGTGAAATCACATTATAGTTCATCCTCATTCTGAAATGAAATTAACAGCAAAATAAAACAAAAAAAATCTTTGGTGAACGCAATTGCTGATCTTTGCAACCTCCCTCTCTCTCTTCTATAAATATTTATATATTCATACACACAAGCACAACTCTATTTTGTAGAAAATGTTGGAACTTTATCAAAATCTTTTGTCGGAATAGATGTTGCTAAGTGGTCGTCAAGATAGGTCAGGGTAAAAAAATTCTGTACGTACATTCAATTTTGGAAGAGAGCCCCTAACAAACACTTTAATAAAAACCTGTAGGTAACGTTTCAACTTGTGACAATCATTCAATTAAAAACTGGCAGGTTGATGATGATGTGTATCATCTCTAGACGCTCAAAAATCGTTGCGGTTCTTGATTGAAGAATTCAACAGAAGAAATGGTATTTGTGTAGTTTTAAAAGCCCACACAAGATACAGACATACAGACAACATTTTGAAATATAACCTTCACTTTCAACTAAAACACCTTTTAACAAAAGTTCTCAGTGTTCAAACTTCGACAAACAGTAATTTATTGCTAATCTTGAGATAATTTTAAGGTTATTTTCACCTTGGTAAATAGAAATATCCATTCCAAAAGTTATTTTTGTAAAAGTTTAAACTTTCTTTTACAAACTGATGGCATATTCATCTATCTGTATGCATGCTTATATAATTAACAATTACCAGTGAACCAAAAATGGCCATTATATCACATCCCTATTTAACCCAGTAATGGGATCAATGACAGTACCCACATTATGAGACCAGCAGAAGGAAAGTCATTAGCGTTATAGTGAGGGACCAATGGAATTCCAGTTGAATAACTAAATACCATACACATATATACTCACTTGTACTCTGCAGTTGCAATAGAAAACATAGACCATAATTTGCCATCACATTAATGTTGTTTATTCTAATGATTAGTACTAATAAACTGCACAGACCCAGATCTGCAAGTACATTGTGCAGCAGCAGATCTGGATCTAAAATTTGTAGGTTGCTGTTTAACTTTTCTTACAAGTGAATATAAACAATACATTTATAAGCTGCATTGAAATCTAAGCACGTTCTATGTAAACCAGACTGTAACCACTGATTACACAACCAGACTGTAACCACTGATTACACAGCCAGACTGTAGCCACTGATTACACAGCCAGACTGTAACCACTGATTATGCAGCCAGACTGTAACCACTGATTACAGAGCCAGACTGTAACCACTGATTACACAGCCAGACTGTAACCACTGATTATGCAGCCAGACTGTAACCACTGATTACACAGCCAGACTGTAACCACTGATTACACAGCCAGATTGAAAATATCAACATCATGAAGGGTACTTAACTTATTCCATAAATGTCACTTCCCAATTTACATAGTCCTCTCTAACAAAACACTAGACATGGGGCCTCAGATCCAAGCACAAGATATTATTCTTAAAACCTTCCATAAACGTTCTTTTTAACAATGAGTGTGCCCTTCAAAGAATAACACTTCAACATAGCCACCAATGCAATATACTCACACAGGTCCTTGTCAATGGTAGCTTAATGTGCAGGCATAAACAAATGATGAAATATAGTATTTTTATCCAAGGTTAATTTAGCCATGAGGTGTTTCAGATAGAAGGTGCATGTCAAAGCAGGCTCAGAACTTTACTCAAAACATTTTTGCGAGAATTCTGGAATAAACACAAGTTTTGATATATCAAATTTTGAAGCTGTATTTAATATTGGGCAGAATTTGTCACAGATAAAAATTACCTGGACATTATCAAGTATTTAATATTGGGCCGAATTTGTCACAGATAAAAATTACCTGGACATTATCAAGTATTTAATATTGGGCAGAATTTGTCACGGATAAAAATTACCTGGACATTATCAAGTATTTAATATTGGGCAGAATTTGTCACAGATAAAAATTACCTGGACATTATCAAGTATTTAATATTGGGCAGAATTTGTCACGGATAAAAATTACCTGGACATTATCAAGTATTTAATATTGGGCAGAATTTGTCACAGATAAAAATTACCTGGACATTATCAAGTATTTAATATTGGGCAGAATTTGTCACGGATAAAAATTACCTGGACATTATCAAGTATTTAATATTGGGCAGAATTTGTCACAGATAAAAATTACCTGGACATTATCAAGTATTTAATATTGGGCAGAATTTGTCACGGATAAAAATTACCTGGACATTATCAAGTATTTAATATTGGGCAGAATTTGTCACAGATAAAAATTACCTGGACATTATCAAGTATTTAATATTGGGCCGAATTTGTCACAGATAAAAATTACCTGGACATTATCAAGTATTTAATATTGGGCAGAATTTGTCACGGATAAAAATTACCTGGACATTATCAAGTATTTAATATTGGGCAGAATTTGTCACAGATAAAAATTACCTGGACATTATCAAGTATTTAATATTGGGCAGAATTTGTCACGGATAAAAATTACCTGGACATTATCAAGTATTTAATATTGGGCAGAATTTGTCACAGATAAAAATTACCTGGACATTATCAAGTATTTAATATTGGGCAGAATTTGTCACGGATAAAAATTACCTGGACATTATCAAGTATTTAATATTGGGCAGAATTTGTCACGGATAAAAATTACCTGGACATTATCAAGTATTTAATATTGGGCAGAATTTGTCACGGATAAAAATTACCTGGACATTATCAAGTATTTAATATTGGGCAGAATTTGTCACGGATAAAAATTACCTGGACATTATCAAGTATTTAATATTGGGCAGAATTTGTCACAGATAAAAATTACCTGGACATTATCAAGTATTTAATATTGGGCAGAATTTGTCACGGATAAAAATTACCTGGACATTATCAAGTACATAAAAATATTTGACCCGTAAGTTTCACGTATATTAGGATTTTTATTTGTGAAATTTTATGAATTTAAGCCTTTATTTCTGATGCCGAATATTTCCTAGCTAAAGTATTCTACAAAGGAGATACACTACTGGGTAATTATATTACGAATAGCGGGGACCAAGGATCTTTTTCTGATAGTAGGAGAATTACCTAGAAATTAGCAAATAATATAAAGGTAATACAAGGTTAGCTATGTGCAAATATTTGCCAGAATGATATGGAAGGAGTTCAAACCTAGGGTTCAAAGTGTTTCTCTAGTGTTATAGCACTGGATTATACATATATTATAACATTAAATTATAAACCAAATACCATCTAAAATCAGATTCAAGAAATGAAAAATAAAAATTGGTGCATTTAAGCAATGTGTTAATTTCTTAAGTTTTTGTACTGGTTTCATTTTGAAGTTGTAAAGCAGTTGGAACAAACTCAATCATCTAAGAATATATGTGCAGTTCTATGACTTACTTTTCAGTATTTCAAACAATGCCGTTTCATCTTCAGTATGCTTGCTCCTCTGCTCATTTTCAGGATTAAATCTTTTTGCCAGAAATGTGAAGACATCAGAAATTCCCAACAAACTGTTCAGCTCCAATGCCTCATTGAAAGTCTGAATAAATTAGTAAATAACATAAAAAGTAAATAAATAAATTAACAAAATACACAATTACAAAATATATAGAGTAAATGAATCAACTGCAGTAACTGGCATGACAGCAACTGTCATCTAACACCAAAATGTAAAAGAAAGGACTGATGCTCTACAAGCGGAATTTCCATTTCTTCATTTTCACTTCTGAGTGCTGAAACCATCTCTGATCCTGAGCAATAACAAGATTTTCAGACTTAGCTGGCCACCATATTGGATGAAATTGGTACTATTTTAATTTATGACCAATAAGAGTTCATAAGTAGCTAAAAATAAGACCATTCAGAGGGAGTAGCAATAACAAGATTTTCAAACTAGCTGGCCACCATATTGGATGTAAATGGTACTATTTTAATTTATGACCAATAAGAGTTCATAAGTAGCTAAAAATAAGACCATTCAGAGGGAGTAGCAATAACAAGATTTTCAAACTAGCTGGCCACCATATTGGATGTAAATGGCACTATTTTAATTTAGGACCAATAAGAGTTCATAAGTAGCTCAAAATAAGACCATCCATTTAGAAGGAGTAGCAATAGCATGATTTTCAAAATGGATGTTGGAGCAATGGATGTAAGACTGGCACTATTTTCATTTAGGGCAAACCAGATATCATAAGTCATTTTGGTGAATATCCACTCTGAAAGAGGTGCAACTACAATATTATATGTTAGATTGCCATCATTTTTATTTAGGATGAACAATTTTCTTGTGAAAGCCCTATGTCAACATGATGGTCTGTTTATGTGGAGCAGCATTAACAAACATTTTAAAGATGGATATATTGTATGTCTGATGATGTTTCATTCAGGATCAAGTAGACATCATAAAAGTGTTTACAGTAGTCCCCCTCTTGAACGGCCCCCCTGACCAGCGGCCACCCGCTCCTTATGGCCAGAATCCATTGGCACCAACGAGTTTGTGTTCAAAAGTACCCCTCGTGAAAGGCCACCCGGCTAACGCGACCAGCGGCCAGCATATTAGTGCAAAATTATAAAATTTACCCCTCACAAGTGGCCGCATTTTATATGAATATGTATCCAGAACCAGTATTTTATTCATAACGTGTGTTAAGTAATCCAATTTCTGTTTCCTGATGTCAGGTTTTCGTTACTGAAAGAAGTGTTGAATAAAGTACATTTACCACCAAGGTTAATATTATATCATTTACGCCTCACGAGAAGCCAAATTTATTCCATAAAAACTGAGAAAGACTCAAATTTTAATCCATACAAAAGGGTATGTACATGTAATCCAATTAGCCTTACTGCTGTGTTATCATAAGATGTCCAGTTCAGTCACTCAGAAAATTGTTAAGATTACAATTATCAAACAGTAGTAACAGCTGAGAAGTGGCAGTATCGATGTACAATACCCAAGTCAGCAGGAAAATGGTTTAATAGCCTTTATGGCTTCCCTTAGTAAGATGTTGAGCTTGTTCACTTTGGTAATCAGTGGCTATTACTACTGACAATAATTGTCAAAATTACGAATCCTAGCGGCTGCGAGGTCAAATCTGTGTGATGTTAATAGTATATATCGAAGCCGTTTTGGCTTCTCTCACTTAGTTTCAAGAAATGTAAAAAAACAATAGGGTACCAGACTGCGACTAACGAATCACGTGACAAGATCACTTCCTTTAAAAACACATGGTAGTTTGTTTAGAAGCATACAAAATTGTTTCATCTGTATTGTAGTTGGCAACATGAATAACTTACTGCAAAAAGATCAACATGTCATCGAGGAAAATTAAAATTCTCAATTTAGAGGAGAACGTGAAAGTAATTCAACTGACGTGGGGGGGTCGTCGAGGATCCTTGCACAAAACTAACGCCGGGAAGACTAAACAATATCGCGAAAGATAATGAAACAATTCTGCAGAAGTGGAAATCTGAAATGGATGGAGAAAGGAAGATTGTTTGAGCCAGGAGACGTTTGTATCCTGATTTGAAAGACAAGAAAAAGCAAAAAGTTTGTCAGTTGAATTAGGATATGATGACTTTACCGCAAGTAACGGATGCTTGCAGATTTCAAGTGCGACACAATATCAAGTGTTCTGTCATTAGCGGCGAATCAGCTGATGTTAATAATGAAGTTGTCGAAGATTGGAACAAAAGACTAAACGATATATGCAGGGGATATGACAGCAAAGATATTTTTAATGTGACGAGACTGGTTTGTTTTTTAGACTGTTACCAACAAAGTGACAGATGATGTGAACTGTAATATAATTATACAAACAGTTTTAAAACTATATCAATGGTTATTCATAGCATTCTTTTGAAAATGATGACAAAGTTTGTTTTACATTTATTTCACATCATGCATGTGATTTTTTAATTAAAATATTAAATATTTAAAATTCAATGTACTTGTGACTTTTTTCATATGTTTTTACTATTCACAGTTGTCATCCCCCTCTAGAAAGGCCACCCACATTATAAGGCCACTTCCCTGCTGCATTAGGGGTGGCCTTATAAGAGGGGGACTACTGTAGTTATAAATCTTGTGCACATATGGTCTATGAGAGAAAGCAATAACAGGATTTTTCAAGATGGCTACCATGACTGCAGTCAATGCGGACAAAATACACCAATTCCAAATCAACCAGTACACTTTTCTTTGCCATTATTTTCAGTGGTGTTGTACTGTTTTTCTTCTGCTGAGATTTAAAATTGATGTTTTAATGTCACCAAGCTAGCACTCAATATATGGAGAAGTAATAATAATCTATAAAAACCCAATGAAGTATCTAATGCCATCTGATGTTATGTAAACTTTTTTAAAACTCCAAATGTAATTCATTCACATCACCAGATGTTACTGATTGGATTAGAATATCTAACAAAGGCTTAAATGTTATATATGATCTTGCATTGACAAAAGCCAAGTTTTTCTCATTTTGTTTTTCATTCAATGTTTCCAAATCTGACATCTAAAGTTTATTTTGTTATCTCACTCCATTGCAGAACTAAGTTAAACTCTTATTTGTATTCCTCTTCTCCAAAAACCAATTCTTTTAAAGTTATTTTTAATCCATTTAAACAGCAAAAAACTGGCAAGATTTTAATAAGACTTTTGATGATCCTGTTTAAAATGAAGACAAGTACAAAGAACAAATTCATGATGCAACAACTGAATATGGTTTGACTGATAATTTACATATTCAGGGATTTTAAAGTCCTGAACAAATATCTGCAGCTTTAGCTAAACATGACTTAAATGTAGATGAAGTGCAATATCAATTAATTCAACCTAATTTTAAACAGCCAGTAGACAAGGAACAAATACAAATGCTAGGTACTGTAAGAGTCATTTTTGGCCCATACTCGGATCCAGATGAAATGTATATAAACATATATTGCCCCTATCTCTTTCTTAAATATGTATTTGATTTTTTATCATGTGCTGCTTTTAAAAAAGTAATTAACAATAAAATTCCCCTTGGTTTTCTTCTCTTTTGTGGAAACTATATTTGTGGATTATACACATTACAAAGCTCGTTTCATACATACTGCCAAAAAAAATCTGTATCCTAAATTGTGGATTTGAATACAACATACGTAACAGTCAATGATAAGACTTGATTTTTATTTTGAAACAATGAATAAATGATGTACTGTATATATTTCCATTAGGTTCAGTTGATCACCTCTGACACCCATCTTTGTTTTCATTTAAAACACTTTTCGCTTGCATATGTTTAGCACTCACTTTCAACTGTATTCTTGCCAGAATCATCACGGAAAAGACAATTTATTTATTTGTTGATCGTTGTTTTCACAAAATTTTAGAGAATACACTTTGAACATTAACAACAGCCAAATGCTGATACTGTGCATAGAGAAGAATTCCAAATATTCAAAATGTCAGGAACTAAAGCCATTTCGATTATACAACGTTTGGTGAAAAACAATTAGTTTATATTATTAATAACTGAACAAAAATAGTCCTTATGATGATGATTGATCCTAATTAGGTTGAATTAAATGATATTGCACTTCGTCTACATTTAAGTCATGTTTAGCTAAAGCTGCAGATATTTGTTCAGGACTTTAAAATCCCTGAATATGTAAATTATCAGTCAAACCATATTCAGTTGTTGCATCATGAATTTGTTCTTTGTACTTGTCTTCATTTTAAACAGGATTGATCCTAAATTTTGATATATTTCTATTTTATAAAAGAGATAGAGTACAATAGCTGTAAACTATGCAGTGTGTGAGGCACTCAATTAGCATATATAACATGGTTTTATTACTTCACCTATCGAGGACATCAGTTTCAATAAATTTATTGTCAAAATGAGTGAATTGGCACTGGTTTCTTACTACATGTGTACGTATCAAATTGGTCTCCAGAATGGATGGTATGAATAAACAAAATTTACAGTATGACAGATTTAATTCAGATGTATTTTTTCCAGTGTACAATGCCCCTTACCCATAATCTAACCACAAATGTCACTGCCGTGGCTTTCCCAATATTAGAACTCAACATTATCTTGTCATTCTTTTGATACAATTTATTTATCCGATAAGCTCCTGCATATTCAGTGGTTATGGGTAATATAATCAGGAAATGGCTCTAAATTTTGTTTTTTTAGAAAATCCTGCCATATTATTGCATATTTTTGCCTGGAATCTTGAAATTTTATATTAAATTGGAAATTAAGGCTGGTACATTATAAATATACAGATATACGCAAAAGCATTTTATCTTAATGAAGTCTGTATTCCTAAACCCTTGTACTTCAGACTAGGTCATATGGTATTGAATTTCAAGCTGACATGGTGACATTTGCCTTCTTGTGAGTATGTAACATAGAACTAAACCTTGAAAATTAAATGAAATTGAGAGTATCTGGGTGGAAATTTTTCAAAATAATGCAAAATCATTCCTAGTTGGTTTCATTTATAGGCCACCTTCCTCCAAAGCAATTTGGAATGATCATAACTTCTTGAAACAGATGGAAAATGTTCTAGCACACTAGAAAGAAACATATATACTCAGAGATATAAACAACACCTTCTCAATACTCAAATAAGGAACAACTGGATGGAATTTATCGAATCATTAGGCCTAAACCAGATGGTAAATGAGCCCACAAGGGTAACAGAAAAATCGAGCACTCATATTGATCAAATTTATACCAACCTACCAGACAATGTGGCTTATGTCAATGTACCAAATGTTGGTCTTAGTGACAACTATCCTACTTTTTTGACAAGAAAGGTTAAATGCAAGAAAAATAAGAAAAATACACACAAAATGATCACTTACAGATCGTTCAAAACTTTTAATGAAGACCAATTTCTCAATGACCTATATAAAGTTCCATGGAATATGATCCAAAATTTGGATGACATAGATGAAGGCATGAGAGTGTGGACTGACTTATTCATGGATGTAGTATCTAAGTATGCACCACTGAAAGTACATCGAGTAAAGACTGAAATTCAACCTAACTGGCTTACTACTGAAATCCTAGATGCTATGAAAACATGAGACCAATTCAAGGCTAAGGGAAACCATGCACAATATAAAGTATGGAGAAATAAAATAACAAGTATGATTAAAAAAGCTAAAAACACTTATTATCAATCATTGCTTGAAAACAAAAAGAGCAACACAAACTCCATTTGGAAAGTCTTCAATGAACTCACTGGAGGAAAACACAAAAAACAGACAAATAAAACTCACTCACTTCTGGAAAATGACACCATAGTCAATGATTGCACTGACATTGCAAATGTTTTCAATGATTTTTTTTTTACCAACAATACCACAAAGTTAAAAGAACTAGTGACAGAAAACAACTTTAATGAACTCAAAAAGTTCTGCAGCAGCTAAATTCCTAAGGAGGTATGTTTCTCTATCCCACCAGTATATAAAAACTTTGTTAAAAAATGTCTTGGTGAATTTGATACCAAGAAAGCTACAGGACTTTATCAGATCAGTCCACCATTCATTAAAACTTCTGCATCAGCTATTTCAAATAGTGTAACATTCATAATCAATTTAAGTATTGCAACCTCATCTGTCCCCAAGATAGGGAAAACTGCAAAAGTAATGCCTATTCACAAATCTGGTTCTAAGGATGATGCTGATAACTACCGGCCAATCTCAATACTACCAAACTTGTCAAATAACAAAAACCACAGGCGAAATCTGAATGTCAATTATTTATTTATTTTAAAAAGAGGAGGAAGAAAGGTATTTTGTTTGTGCTTGAATTATATGGCCCATAAGGGAAGTAACATAAGGGGTTTACTAAGAACATGGTTTATCTGATTTGTCTTTTCATTAAGGAGAGCGAAAATAAGAATACAGTAACATCTGAAATTTGCATACATGTTAGATCGTTTTAAAAAAGTCACAGACTTCTGTCCAAAGACATGTTCTCAACTCCACTGGTTTGTGAGGTCTTTTAATGATGTAGAAATATGGCAAAATTTGCAAGTTTTGATGAACATAAAATTTAGATGTTTATGTCAGCGTTTCACTATACCATATGTATACATGTTACAGTGGACATATTGTCATTTTGGTATATGCAAAAATTATGCATTCATTCTAGGAAAAACATCAGTTTAGATATAATTAATACTTGACCGTTGCAAAGATGCAAGGTACAAATCAACACTGACACACTTCAAATTTATGATTTTTTACACATGGTCCACATGCAAGAACCAAAACAATTTTCTAGTGAAAGGTGATTCACACATTCTTTAAAAATACGAATTTGGTTGCTTCATGTGGACTACCTTAATTTTTAAAAACTGATCCAATTTTAGCACAAAATGGCTATTTTAGAGTCAAGCATGACATCATGAACATATGCCTATGACATCATATCAAATAATTTTTATAAAATCAAATGCAATTTTAAATTGTTCAAATGCTGATATATTTTTTGCCATGGTATTATCTGATCAACATTTTTGAAAACATGTTAACTTGGGGGCCAAAAAGACCACATACAATACTGACCCCTTTCAAACAAGAGTAATCCTTTCAAACAAAGACCCTGTATAGTACTGACCCCTTTCAAACAAAGACCCTGTATAGTACCGACCCCTTTCAAACAAAGACCCTGTATAGTACCAAACCCTTTCAAACAAAGACCCTGTATAGTACCGACCCCTTTCAAACAAAGACCCTGTATAGTACCGACCCCTTTCAAACAAAGACCACATACAGTACTGACCCCTTTCAAACAAAGATCACATACAGTACTGACCCCTTTCAAATGAGAGTAATCTGAATAACATGTTAACCCCTCAATCTATAGCTTTCAAAAAATCAATTTTCTCAAGTGTTTAAGCTGGGGAAAAGGAAATAAATAGACACCACCATATGGTAAGGGACTGAAAGCTATCCACAAAATCTGGTAACCAGATTCAGGACCATTTGAGTTATTGTGCAAAAACAAAATTGGTAAGACAGACAAACAGAAAACTTCATCACATAATAAACTCCACCTTATGAAGGAAATATAAAAATATAAACACTGTGCTGTAACCTTGACCATCAAGATAGGAGTTCCAATGTGGTATGCCATGATGAAAGTAGGAATATACCAAGTTTTAATGTTGAATTTCAAACAGCTTTAAAGTACGAAGTTGAAGGGAAAGTGTGATGAAATTGTAAAATATTGGTTTGTGACCGTAACTTTGTAGATAAAGCCCCATCTGCAGTAAGTGACACACCATCTAATGATGGTGAATCAATATACCAAGTTTTATTCCTTAATTATAAGTGGTTTTAATATTAAAGAACAGAAATGAAAGCATGAAGGATGGTTGGAAATGTGGATACTGTAAACTGCTGACACTAAACCCTTTGTTAATAATTACATCTTAATGCACCAGATGTAAACCAGCAGTGCACAAGTGTTCACCAATTTTAAAGTGCATTTAGTTTGATTTTTCATGCAATTTCTAAAATTATTTTATTTTTATTTTATTTCATTTGTTAAAAATAAAAAACTTGGCAAAAAATTTCATGGAAAAAATATTACTTTTTATGATTGATAGTGTATGCAAATTAAGAGGCATGACAAATTTGAGACTATAAAGTAAATTGCATATAATTAAAGTACACTCCTAGTGTATATGCAGTGCACAAAAAAATTACTTTATGTAAATATTACTTTGGCTGTTAATTATTAAATAAAATTTCATACTTGCCAAGTTTGGCCACCAATGTGCATTTTTAAGCATTTCATTAGTTCTGAAGAAAGTAACTTACAGCCAAATATTTGACGCATGAAATGACAAATCTTGAGGTTTCAGGATTCTCAACTTCCTCTGTAGCTATTTTTTCTATGTCCTTAGTCCACTTCATATACTGCTGAGAGTTCAGATCTTTGGGCCTTTTTGCTGTCACAATTTCAATCAAAGAGCTTTCAAACAGGCAAGCATCTGAAATAATTATGATCACAGGTGAATGATTACAGACTAGTAAATTCTTAACATATCTTAAATTTATAATAATTAAAATTGAGCAAATACCATCTTATGAGTGACGACTGCTTTAATAACTGATGTTTGCCAAGCCATATGTACTTAAAACCACTACCTACCAGTAAGGTATCAAGAAATTAATAAACACTCGTCATCAAAAGAAATGAAAACGCCAATCATAAAGATGTGCTTAGTTTAATACAACAATGTATACTTCAGTGTTTTTATTCTGCACTGAATAGATGCCTAGAATACTGCTTCAAAAGTGTCTTCATGCTATACTGTACAGGACAGGAGTGATAAAAAAAGACATACCCTCGGTAGTACACTATCATGAAATATTATGATGTCATGTGAGTCACCCGTATGAAATAATTAGGCAGATTCCACCTGGAACTTAAGCAGACTCCAGGCAGAATCTGTCTAAAATGTTAAAAATCTGGCTATTACAAAGGCGAAATGGAAATTTGGAGAAGTCAAAGATGAATCCATCTAGATTCCATCTAACTCTAAGATGGACTTTTGTCAAAATTCCTGCTATATATTACATCTTTGGGCATAATTTTGGACTTGGTTGATTTTCCACCCACCATCTAGGTGGAATTAGGAACTTAGTCACTGGTATCTATTATATGAAAGGAAAAATCCGGACTTAGTTTATTTTCTAACCATCATCAAGATGGAATGAAGAACTTAGTCATTTTCATCAGCTGAATAAGGCATAATTAGGACTTGGCTTTTGTGTGCCTGTAAAGTTAAATGACTGAAAATACAGTGATACTTTGTGATTGTAATATCACTGACATTTCAATAAAAATATCAATAAGATATAATAAAATTTATTGTTTCTTGTAAAATTTGAATAATTTTCAGCAGCATTTATATTTCCTGTTTCTGATAGCTGTAATTTTATTGTTTATTTTGGGCACAATTTATAACTTCTTTTCACATCTTTCCTTGTTATATTTTTTTTTCAAATTTTTACAGTAGCAGCTAATGTGCTAAATAGGACAACAACCAGGATGATTTCGAAGTTATATAACTCCAAACTGATTAGCTTCAGAATTTAAGGAAGGACAATGTATACATCACTGGTGTGAATTGTTGCCAGATACCCATGTCTATCAAAGTGAGTCATATCTTTGCGGAATTTTCTTGGCCCACAAGTACAATCATCTTTCAATATCGTGAGGCATTATTGTGTATATTATCAAAATATTCTAGGTGTGTTAGAATTCAGTGTAAAATAAGAGTAATTATATCAAGATAAATGTTTGTCATGGCCGCTTATGGAACAAGGACTAATTCAAGAGACCACAACAGCATCATAGTTTGTACAATCAAAAATCAAGTCTATAGTACAAGTGACAAGGCAGGCTCCTAGCATTACTTCTTTTCATAATCAATGTCTCAAACAGATGCTTTTCTGTAATTTTGCATTATTTTCACAGTTGAATTTTTCAATGCAGGTTAACATTTTATATTTTATATATGTTTTTGTGTTCACAGATGCCTGTGCATATGTTCCAGGCTTGATACTTTGATTTTTAAAATCACTTAATTATCTGGTGTCAAGCCAGATTCTTCACATCATGTTGTATATACTGTACATGTTGTACATCACAGAAAGAAGGCCTCAAGGTAGATTAGTTCTGTAACTAATTGAGTTACCTTCTCTAAATAAAGTCTTTATTATTATGATTATTATTATTATTATTATTAACTCCCATATCTCTTGCCTTGGATGTCATATAATTACAACATCTGTATATATTTTTTTCATGCACACTTAAATATCACTTTGGTTAATAAAGTCCTGTTTAATTCATATCCATTATTTCTTTGAAACCTTCTGAAATGTCTGAAAAACTACTGAAACTTCAGTAAAATACTATATAATCATCAAACTTTTAGTGAAATCTCATGAAAGTTTTAGTCAAATTTTTTTGTGAAACCTCACAAATATTTCAGGCTAAATAAGCGGAATAAACAGATTCTGCCTAGTAGACGGAATAAACAAATTCTGCCTAGTAGACGGAATAAACAGATTTTTCCTAGTAATAGAGTAATTTGCATATTTAGGGCCATATTCCACCCTGAATCCACCTAAAATTGGGTCATATTCCACCCTCAATCCACCTAAAATTTATGATAAGTGGAATCTAGACTTTCGGTGAAATCCGCTTTAAAATTCCACCTGGAATCTGGTTCAAGTCAGGGCGGAAGTTTTCATGCAGGTGAAAACACTTAAAAACAAAGCTTAGTCCTTGAATCTGACTGTCAAGGAATACAACTCTGCTTAATGATAACATTGTAAGCTGACAAAAGTTAACAAACTCAACCAAGGCTTCACCAATACCAAGCTGTACGCAAACCGAGTTGTAAGTTTAAAAAGGTAATGTGCAGAAGTTAAAGTGTGTGGGTCTGAAAATCAGGAGCTATAACTCCACTTAAAACTGACAGAATGCCGATTATGACCAAAATCACAAGATAACAGTGTTCACAATAATCAAGCAAAATGAAAAACAAAACAGCAAAACGTTATAATTAGGATAGGAAAAATAATTTTGTTGGCTGTGAGTTGTGTATACAATAATATCATTGAGATTTATGCTTATTATGAGTGAATACAATGCTGAGAATTGGAGTTACATTAAAAATACGAATGACACCAGTCCTTATTATGCAAAGATTTCAGACACTGTCATACCTATAATGTCACACGTGTGAGAAAAAAATCTAGAATTTTTTGGACAAGCTCAGTCTCGCCCATGATTTCAATTAATGTCAAAAAAGTGAAATTTTGTGCTAAAATTTTTACTTGTGATATTTTTGACTATACAACCCTTACTTGTAAGTGTTTTTTTTATGATGAAATTAATATAGTGCATGGTTATGAAAACTAAGTAAATCTGCTGATGGCTTTTAACAAGGATCATTTCACTCATGATACTTTATTTCTACACAATGTGGAATTTAGCACTGTACATGTTAATGCAACAGACACTGTTTACATTACAAATTAATATACATGGATGACCTAGGAATACAGTAATACCACAAATGACATATAATACACCCATCATATAATACACCCATCATATAATACACCCATCTCATTACCTTTTCCCAACAAATAACCTTGATCTTTGACCTAGGGACTTAACTAAATGTATGATAAGGCATAGACCTGGGCAAAATCTCATCAAAATGTCTGTAATAGTTAAAAAGTGATAGCCTGAATAAGGAAACAAGCCAATGATTTACATTATCAATTGTTGTGATCTGTATCTAGAGAAAACTAAAGTTTCATTAAAACATATTCAATGGTTCTAACATTGTACCAATACACAGAAAGAGGTCTCTGGTTTATATTATTATACCCGAGACCATGACCTTGACCCTGAGGTAGAAGACATGAAAATTGTAATTGGCTTAATTTCATTCAACTATTATATTCAAACCTGAATACAAAACCCCAGAATAAGTTTCTCTTGCCATGGGCTTATGATGGGCTTTTAAGGAAAAACGAGAGATTATTCATGTCTGCTCAGTCAACCAACATTCACACCCACTGAACAAGTTTATGGACCGAATTGTCCGCAGTTTTGGTCACAAACACACACGTGTAAAACAACCCTACCCCCTCTCCATCTTGATATTTTTAATTATTATTCACATATACATATGAAATTGCCTTCCAATGTTATCACTGACTGGAACAAAACCACTTAAGTTATAGAGCAAGAGATTGGCTAGCTAATATACTTTATGCTTGTGCTCTGCAGTGAAACAAAGTAAAAGTTATAAAATAAATATGTCAGTGAATGCTAGGTTTATTTTATTTAGCTTTTTCCTCTATTCTTTAGAATGATAACATTTTTTAAGGAACTCTCTCTAAACTCACACAGTTGAATAGCTTACGCCCAAACTGGGTTCAGGCAGTTTACATGTACACATACCTGTTGAATTCTCATCATAAGGGCATTAAAACTCAATATCTTTGGCCTTCTGTATGAATTTTTAACAAAAGAACATTGTGCTTTTCAAGCCTAAAAACAACCTAAATACAGGTTTCTTTTTTTGTATATAAACTCAATATCTTTGGGCTTCTGCATCAATTTTTAGCAAAAGTACATGTGCTTTTCAAGCCTAAAAACAGGTTTCTTTTTCATAAACTCAATATTTTTGGCCTTCTGTATGAATTTTTAACAAAAGTACATGTGCTTTTCAAGCCTAAATACAGGTTTCTTTTTTCACAAACTCAATTTATTTTATGCTAAACAGTGAATTACTTGATTTTGTAATTAAAATAATATTGATATTTCACTATAGTGAAAAAAATAACTATTTTTTCACTACAAGAACTACTTTTTGGGTCAGAACATACTTACCTCCCTTTGATTTTCTGTCAGTGAACTACATTTTTCTTATGTTGTGGTTGTTTTCTTATTAATAATCCATGTCTATTATCCTTGAAACTTGAAGTTTGTTATTTTGGAAATATCAGTTAATTTTTATCAATCTGATGTGGAACTAATTTTGTGCGCAAGTACAGTGTCAGCACAGCATAGCATGTACAGTAAAGAGCTGACATTACTGTAAGAACTCTGCTAATTCACTGTGTCACAAACTTTAGGTAGCCAACGTATGTAAGCATAAAATAAGAAGAATATTTGCTTGAAACGAGTGAATAACGGATACATTTCATCTTGTGGGTGAAAAACTCTAGTATTTTCACGAATGGCGAAACCATGAGTTTTTCATCCACTCGATGAAATATATCCGTTATTCACTCATTTCAAGCAAATATCCTCAATATCTTTGGCCTTCTGTATGAATATTTAACAAAAGTACATGTGTCTTTCAACCCTAAATACATGTTTCTTTTTTTCATAAACTCAATATCTTTGGCCTTCTGTGTGAATATTTGGCAAAAGTACATGTGCTTTTCAAGCCTAAATACAGGTTTCTCTTACTCATAAATTCAATATCTTTTGCCTTCTGTATGAAGTTTCAGCAAAAGTACATGTGCTTTTCAAGCCTAAATACAGGTTTCTTTTCTTCATAAACTCAATATCTTTGGCTGTCTGAATGAAATTTTAGCAACATGTGCTTTTCAAGCCTAAATACAGGTTTCTCTTACTCATAAATTCAATATCTTTTGCCTTCTGTATGAAGTTTCAGCAAAAGTACATGTGCTTTTCAAGCCTAAATAGAGGTTTCTTTTTTTAGAAACATCTTTGCCCTTCTGTATCAATTCTTAGCAAAAGTCCATGTGCTTTTCAAGCCTAAATACAGGTTTCTTTCTTTTTAGACACTCAACATCTTTGCCCTTCAGTATGAATTTATAACAGAAGTACATGTGTTTTTCAAGCCTAAATACAGGCTTCTTTTTTCATGAACTAATATCTTTGGCCTTCTGTGTGAATTTTTAACAAAAGTACATGTGCTCTTCAAGCCTAAATATAGGTTTCCTTTTTTAGAAACTCAATATCTGAATAAAGCATTTTATTGTTGGTCAGAAATCAGACCCTATGGACATGTCTAGCAAATACAAATACTTCTGGGGAAAAAACACCTGTTTCATATAAGTCTTTGTGACTGTATAAGCAAAAAATTAAATGCCACAATTCAACAAACCTAGCAAATGGTTTTTTATTATGAAAATTATGCTTCTTTATGCACATTTTTGATGGAATTTCTATTATTTATAAAAACAGATTCATAGACACATTCATGATATGGTATTTAAAAAAACAGTAACATTTTCATATCAATTATAAGAAAGACTGGTTTCCTGCTGAAATTGTACATTTTAAAAACATTTTAGGTGCGTTTCATATCAAAGAGATATTATAATGCATTGGTTTATTAATTAAGGGAATTGCATTAAAATGTCCGAGTTTTGCACACAGAGGTTACAAATTAGTTATTCTGTCGGACATTTTAAATTCTAAAGTGTATTCTTGACAATAAAATTATTTTAACTGAAGACTGGCATGCAGATCTTTCATTATTTTATTTTAGAAAATTAAAGATGTTCCAATTCTGTTTGTAAAAGGTGTGTGTGTGTATGTGTGCATGTGTGTGTGTGTGTGTGTGTGTGTGTGTGTGTGTGTGTGTGTGTGTGTGTGTGTGTGTGTGTGTGTGTGTGTGTGTGTGTGTGTGTGTGTGTGTGAAAAGTTAAAAAGAATCTGTACAGTAACTATTAAAAAGGTCAGGTAAGCGCAGAGAGATGAGAGGATGGACAAGTAGATTGACAATGCCAAATATAGTAAGCCAACCTGAGACAGGTAGAAAAGAATAAAAGAATGAAATTTCACAGAATATTTGATAAACATCACAGACTGGAACTCTGTACAGGAATTGCAGTCCCACAGAAACACTTTATGTCACATGATATTGCACACTTTAATGTTTCACAGGTAAGATAATGAAAAAAAAAACAACCTACTTTCAAGTTTATCCTGCACATCAAACATTGCTTGCATGATCCTCTTCTTGCACAAATCAGTGGACCTGTCTTTCATTTTCACTGTCTCTACAGGAGGGAAAAAATATTTTTAATAATGTTTACCAAGTCATTTGAAAACATTTGTGATCTAAATGCATATTTTTATAAACTCTATAGGTCTGCCAAAATTTTCAGGTGAAAATTGATCACAAATATCTCAATTAAGCAACATTACCTTTGAACTGTCAGAAGTATGAAACACATCATCATGATTCAGCAGGCCAGTTAACACATTAAAACGGCTTCATGGAAATCTATTAACTTCAATACTTTGTGTTTCATTTCACTTCAGTTGCCTCAGTGAATCCTTGTGAAAGGCAGTTAAATTCTATTTCCTCAGCATGATTTAACCCATAATGTGTTAATAATGATGTTAAAACTAACAACCAACAAAATTCATTTCACTTTATGGCTAATAAGAACCCATTATAATGGCAATGAATACCCAGCTTTAAGAAGTTTTTTGTATAAGCCAGTTTAACATGTAACAGGTTGCTGTACAATGTGGATTCACTGGAACTGCATTTTATTATTATGACTGCCTTGAGCAGTATTATGAAGAGGGACACTGCATGAAAAAGAAAGTCCTGTATCTACATGCTGTATTCAAAATGGAAAATAGATGAAAATTTTTAAAATTAGTATACCCTTACCTGAATATCAAAATCTATTTCCAAATTTCAAAGTGTTATGTTGTAAAGGATATGAGTAGGTTATGGGGAGATTGATTATAAAAGCACATGTTGAATAATAAAAATGCAGACTCCAAAAAGTAAATAAAAAAATAGTAAGGTTGTAAAATTGCATATTAAGAACATTCTCACATTGTCAATTCACTCCCAAACTATCCCATGTTTTAACTCAAGATATCACTTTCTTGAACAATTTGATCTTGAAAATTTCACTAATGAGATTGTGTGTACAGTATAAAAATCACACCTAGAGCTGCCAAGTTTACAAATGTTCCTACTGTAACAGATGCTGGGGCCCCCTGTTGCAGAGTGGTCTACAGTGCTCATTTTACAGATCACTGCCATCTCACCTCTGTCAATGTGGGTGTCAGTCTCTGGCACTGACGATGTGGGTATGTGAAAAAGCTTGCCAGTTAATGTTTCTATGGGTCAGTGGTTCTTACCAGGGTTTTTCTGGTTTCTTCCTCCACCAGTTATACTGGATGCCATGTATAGCCTATGATGCACTGAAGAATGGTGTTAAACCCAAAACATAAACAACAACAACTCTAACAGTTGCTGCAACATTAACTGTAAGCTTTAATTTCTTTCAAAATGGAATAAGAAAAGATTACATGATAACTGTAGAATGTGTACACAATGTATTTTCCCACTTTACAGTGCAATTACAAATTATTTCATATCATAACATATTTAATTTGTCCATTAGTTGTAAAAAATTGACTTCTCAAAAAATATTAGTGAAAAAACTACTGTTACCTGACACATAATGTAAGTTTAAATTACAAATTACAATGAAGAAATCTAACTAGTAATAAAGGCAACTGAACAAATCTGACCGGTTTTTCAAACAGAACTAAAAATAAGGCCAGCATATAACGTTTATACTAACACAAAATGTTTTAATCTCATGTCAAAAAATCATGGCATCAAGAACATAAAGAATCATAACACAGCTGTAATTACCATACCTACACAGTAGTTATTCTGGCTTTTTTCAGAACTATTGAGAACTTAATGGTCTCTAGACATGATGAGAAAGGTAAGTCTTTTGACATGATTACACAAGCAAGCAAACAAAATAATGGTCTTGAACCAATTACAATACATGAAAGTTGCCAACATCACAGTAACATACCTAATTTCCCATTAAAATCACATACCATGACCAACTCCTGAATTTGTGCCTGCTAATCTGTGAACTGTTCTTCAAACTGTGCAATGATATATTTGAAAATTACTTCTAAATTCTGATGAACACTTATTTTCTTTTCTCTTTCTTTATCAGTTTCTTCTGATTGAAATGTGGTGTTCTGGTACTGAATGCCACATGCAAACTGCTATCTTGGATTGTCACTCATGTTGTGGTCATTGTTTAAGGACTCTGATGCTCACAAGTTATCAAGAAAAAAAATAGTGTCAGTCTGAACAACAATTATTTTCATATCAACAAGCTTGCATATCTATATGCTGGATCTACTGTCTAATTAACACAATTATGGAGATCACTCATATTATAAACTAGCAGTTGTTGATATTGTCTTTTTATTTTGTGGCTAACTACAATTTTTCTAAGGATCCTACATTTCCTGCAATATTCTGTTTCCTCTGTTCAAAATGTTTGTGACAGTACAGAATTTGATATTATTACTATTATATGTTAAATAACTTCTGTCTTACAACAATATTAATGCAGTGCCAACCTGGTCTAAATAACATATCCTTAAGAAATATTGGCCTCTGAAGGAGAAATTCCTAGTGACTTCTAATGCAATCATCTCTGAGAGACAAGAACAGTGGCTTCTAATGAAGTCATATCTGGGATGTGAGAACAGTGGCTTCTAATGGAATCATCTCTGATACGTGATAACAGTGGCATCTAATGGAACCATCTCTAAGATATGATAATAGTGCCTTCTAATGGATTTATCTCTGGGAGGTGAGAACAGATGCTTCTAATGGAATCATTTCTGGGAGGTGAGAACAGTGGCTTCTAATGAAATCATATCTGGGATGTGAGATTAGTGCCTTCTAATTGATTTATCTCTGGGAAGTGAAAACTGGCTTCTAATGAAATCTCTGAGATGTGAGAACAGTGGCTTCTAATGAAATCATCTCTAGTATGTGAGAACAGTGCCTTCTAATGGAGTCATTTCTTTGGGTTGAGAACATATGCTTCTAATGGAGTCATCTCTGGGACATGAGAACATATGCTTCTAATGGAGTCATCTCTGGGACATGAGAACAGTGGCTTCTAATGGAATCATCTCTGGGACATGGGAACAGTGGCTTCTAATGGAATCATCTCTGAACATGAGAACAGTGGCTTCTAATGGAATCATCTCTGGGACATGAGAACAGTGGCTTCTAATGGAATCATCTCTGGGACATGAGAACAGTGGCTTCTAATGTAATAATCTCTGGGACATGAGAACAGTGGCTTCTAATGGAATCATCTCTGGGACATGAGAACAGTGGCTTCTAATGGAATCATCTCTGGGACACGAGAACAGTGGCTTCTAATGTAATCATCTCTGGACATGAGAACAGTGGCTTCTAATGGAATCATCTCTGGGACATGAGAACAGTACCTCTAAACAGAAGTGAGTAGTTTATAGAACTTCATTTATAGAGTTTCAGTTTACAAGACTATGAAAATCTTAAAGTTCAAGACATGTGGATATTAATGCACTTGCCTTCTTCAGGAATACTGATGAATTCTTTAAGCTCCTCTTTATTTTTTTCCACAGTGGACAGTTTATAGGTGTCAAGATTGGCCATAATGCTGACAATGTAATCTACTGCATCATTATCGGATTTAGATTTACCTACTCCCATGGAAGCAGTTAGACCTAAAATCTGAGAAAGGAATTAACATTATTATTACAAGTATATAGTTAAAATACAGACATCAAACAAAAAGGCAATTAAAAACTCTAGAACACAAACTTTGAAAAATACAGTCACTGTGCAAGTTCAATGGGATAAGAACCACGGTGTCATTTGCATTAGAACATGCAAACTGAGTCTTAAAAACCATGTCTGCTGTTCAAAAGATACATGGCATGAATACTGCCAAATCTGCATTTCAAGGAATATAATCTATAAAATTAAATTCAAGTGAGTGCCTCAAAAGTTCAGTTGCTCACACCTTCTTCAACTGTTGAAGGTAATATTATACAGCAGGGAGGTGTGCACATGGATGTATGTGTGTGTATGTGTGTGTATGTATCTGTGTGTGATGTGGATTTGTAATGTAGCTTTAATAATTTTTCAGTCATATCGCTATAATGTCTGCAGGTTGACAGTTTATAGTGATGTTTATCACTGTGGCATCATGCTTGCTGCAGACATGTAGCATGATGTCCCACCCAGTCACATTATCCTGACACCAGGCTGACCAGTCCTAACACTAACCTCTTAATGCTGAACGCCAAGTGAGGCAGCTGTTAGTACCATTTTTATAAGTCTTTGGTATGACTCTGCCAGGGTTCAAACCTGTGACCTCCCACATTCTAGGTGGATGGTCTAACCAGCAGGCCACCGGAGCTGTGTGTGTGTGTGTGTCTGTATGTGTGTGTGTGTGTCTGTGTGTGCACAAAAGCTGCATTATACTTCATGGCATATTTATTCATAGGCATTGCATAATTATAATAATACATCAGCTCTCCACCTCATGCTGTCTGTAGCAAATTAAATAATCTTCTAATCGACATATTATATTCCACTGAATTTCATTATGTCTGTTGTCAACATTATGTAACATATTATATTCCACTGAATTTCACTATGTCTGTTGTCAACATTATGTAACATATTCAAACTCCTTCATATTCACTTTAGACAACTGAAGATTTCATTATGTTCATCACTATTAAACTATAAACTATTACTCCATACCTGCCAGCCTTTCTGACAGTGGTGGTGGTTGTGGTGGTGGCATTTATGGTGGGAATGGGGTGGGGTTGAGACTCAGAAAGTGTTTTCAGCTCTCAAGGGATGATCAGTGCACAAGATGCAAGAAAGTGTGTGATGTGATTTGGATTTGTAACATAGATTTAACAATTTTTCAGTCATATCGCCACAATGTCTGCAGTGTGGCAGGTTATAGTGATGTCTAGCACTGGGGCATGGTGCTGCAGACATGCAGCATGATGTCCCACCGAGTCACATTATCCTGACACCAAGCCAACCAGTCCAAACACTAACATCTTAATGCTGAACACTAAGCAAGGCAGCTGTTAGTATCATTTTTATGTCATTGGTATGACTCTGCCGGGGATCAAACCCACAACCTCCCACATCCGAGGCAAATGCTCTAACCACTAGGCCACTGGAGTGGTCAGATGCAAGAAAGTGACATCATACAACTGGGAATAAATTATCAATTTTCCTTTATGCATATAAAAATGACTGCAAATTCAAATTTAAATAAAGCAAATTTTTTAGTAAATTATGTTGATCTGAGAATAGTTAACCAATCACATTATGTTAGACAGCCAGCTATCTTGCGAATTCAGCCCGACTAAAAGATGAATATCATCTTTTCTAGTCTTTTTCATATAGAAAAAGGGCAATAACTCTTGCTTAGTACCTCCCCTTGGCACCATCAAGTGTCGCTACTTTTAGGTAATATACTCATATGGATGCTCACATGGTGGGATGATTGGGAGGGGTTTTAAGAAATGTCATTGGGTAAGTATTCTCAGAAAAATGAAACTTCAAATTTGTTTTCTCCTTCAAATATGTTCCTCAATCACATTATAGTAGAATAGGTAATAGGAAGATGGAATGCTGAACATCCGACCTCGACTTCAGGTCTCCTTCTAGGGAATAATTGTTGATTTGCCCATGTAAATGTAAACCCATTCTCCTTATTACATAAGCAATACATCCAAGGGTCACTTGACCTGTGACCCTTACATACAGTTAAGGCAATGAATATTGAAATCTTACCTAATATATTTCACTGGCAAGTCCAGCAAAGATAACAGGCTGTGTTGATTGATTTAGTTGGGTCTTGTGGCTGTCTGTGCTGCCTCTACTGGACCTACCAAAATCAAGGTTTGCCTCTGTGATGCAAAATCTCTGAGATAAAAACCTGAGAAGGTTGACCCTGCATGCCAGCCAACACTTTCTATTACATCTCAGATCAAAATGTTATGTTCGAACACAAGGCTTGGAGAGATAGCTCGAATATCATGAATGGTAATCTTCATGATGTGACTCTGATCTTGAGAGATGTCAGAGTACACCTAGTGTATAACCCACTTCAGCCATGAAACAAGGGCCTGATGGGTGATATTCTGTTTCCTGGCCTTCCCTGGAAGGAAGAGGCATTTAAGCATGCCACAACTTAAGTCTCTGTGTGTTTCCAGTAATGCTTGAGAGCTCAAACAGGTTATTGCATGGCTGCTTCTCTTGACCTGTCTATGGAAGAGAGAAGGCAAATGACAACTCTTTGGGTACTGAGGGATGGTAACCTATTTTTGGCTACAAAACCTGGTTGTGTCAAGAGGTCCACCGAACCATCTGATCTGAACTGAAGATAGTTCAGGTCGATGGACAGGGCAGGTAATTCACTTACCCTACATATGGAAGCTAAAACTATCAGGAAACATGTCTTGTAGGATGGTAACTTTAGCAAAGTGCTATTTATTTATTTATTTATTTATTAGAATCGATGGAAGTTAAAACCAAGGATAGGCTCCATTTTGGAAACAGAGTGAGAGATTTTGGTCAAATGAGATCAAAATTAGCTAAAAGATCCAATAGGTCTCAATCATGCTCAATATCATGTCTGCCATGATGCCAGAACATGTCCAATATCTTGGAGAGCTAGCCTTTGATTGTGATTGGGCCAACTGTTTATCCACTAAGAGCCAGAGCAAAAAAGTTGGCCAGTTGAGGGTTTGAAGCACTCAGAGGGATGATGTTATTGGTCTGGCACCAGTCCCTGAAAACATGCACTTTCCCTTGTAAGCCATCAGAGTGAAGCATCTTCTTGCTCTTGAGATTCTTTCCGCGATCAAAGGTTTAAATTGTTTGTCTCACAAGGTTGTCCTGATAAGAGTAAAGCACACAGAAGAAGATGGTCTGGGCTGGGATGGAACAGCCATGACTGTGGTTGCTTGAGACGATTCAGGTTGGCTGGGATCTTCCTGGGCAGATCTATCACTAGATTGAGTAGATCAATGACTCGTCTGATAGAGGTTATCCAAATCATCTTGCATTTCTAACCCTGTAATTTCATGAATTATTTTTGGTATCAGGACTGTGGGAGGGTAGGTAAATGCCCACAACCCCTCCCAAATGATTTACAGTGCATCCACAGCACAAGGTTCTGGATCTGGGATTGGAGAGATGAAAGTGGGCAACTTGTGATTCCATCTTGTCAAAAAAAGGTCAATCTTTGGACACCATCAAGGTGTGCAGATCTGATTGAAGACTGATTGATGATGAGACCATTCTGTGTGAAGGACTTGACCTCTCCAGGATAGAGTGTCAGCCAAGACGTTAAGTCTGCCAGGAATGTGTCTGATTTGTATGTTGATGTGGAGATTGTCACACCAACAAAGAAAATATCAAATCAGAACACACAGGTTGAGTGGTGTCCCTTGTTTGAGGAGATAGGTCATCACCACAGAGGTGTTCGACATAATGAGGACCATTTTGCCTGAGAGTCGATCTTTCCAGAAATGATAGGCATTGTTGACAGCCTTCATTTCTATAAGGTTGAGGTATAGAGGCTGCTATGCTCTCTGATGACAATGAAGTCTGGCAACAGGCCAGCACCCCAACCATATGTATCAGCATTGGTACATACCATTTTTTCTGCTTGGGACTTTTCCAGCAGGATCCCCATGGTCAGCTAACTTGGGTTACAACACAGACACAAGAATGATCATATCTTGGGCACGATCATGACTGTTTGACACAGGGAACTTGAAAATGGGCCTTTCACCATTGTTCTAGCCACATCATTTGTATGTGGTGCATAAAAAGATGGCCAAACAAGCTGAAGTCTGCTGCCACATTGAATAATCCAAGTTGCAAGAACTCTCTCACTGAAATCCAAGTCCTGTTTGAAGCCAACCTGACTAGTTTGATGATCCTGAGTACTCAAACGTGAGGAAGTAATACCAGATTCAAGTTGATGATCAACTCCACACCCAGATGGACAAAAAGCTGAGATGGACAAAGGTTGGACTTTTCCAAGTTCACTAGAAAACCTATTAAAATGTGAGAGAAGATTGTTCTGCTTCAGTGGAGAATAGAACTTACCATATCCTTCTGGAAGATATCATCCAGGTATGCTGCTGTCATTGTAGATAAAGTGTACCAGAACTGGGTGATGTGATTCATAACCCTGGTAAAAACCCAATGGCTAATGTTGAGGCCAAAGACTAAGGACTTTGAACTGATAAACCACATGACAGTAAGCAAAAACAATGAAATTTGTGATGAGAGGTGGACATGAGGGACATGAAAATATGCACCAGTCACACCAAGGCTGACTGCATAATCATCCCTTCAGACAGAATAGCGGACTGATCATGCTGTCTCCTCTTGAATTTCAGTGGGGTAATGAACTGGATTTTGCCACTCAAGAAAACTGTGAAGTGAACATGTGAACAGTTGCTGCTATATTCTTGTCAAGGACCAGGAGATCAGTACTGAAGGTGTCCAAGTTCTAAACTGTTATGTATATGTAATTTGCATTGTTAGATTTTTTAATTTTTTTTATTCATTATATAATATGGATAATTGGAATTTGGGCTTGATATTGTCCAAAATCAAGTTTATTTTATATGTGACCTGAATCATTGATTCTGGATTTGTAAACAACATGTTTATCTCAATCTGAGTCCAAACAGCGGAAACTCCCTATGAAATGCAAAGGTCTACCTGTTGCTTACCATATTTTATATCATAATTTTAATAGCAGATCTTCTAATTAAAATTAAGATTTTATCTTGTAAATGTTTGGGACCTTCAAGAATGAAATTTTCCATTATGTAATAGTGTTTATTTTAGAAAATGCTAATTGTGACCTAAGTCAAGCAGAAGACTAAATAATCTTGTTCATCTAAAAATTATTCCTTTGTGGTGTGTATTCCGAGCAGAATCAGTTGTATTACTGTTGTGTCTAGTATTTCATTAGGGCTAGAATTTTCAAATTATTTAATATTTAATTCAAGATATTCTTCTCTCGAAATACAAAGTGCACAAAAATAACATTCTTGGAAATAAAAACATGGATTTATAATGAAATTCAAATAAGGATATATTCTTGGATTGTATTATAGTGATTCAACAGAAGACTGTTGGTACATCACTATGACATGGGTCATCACAAGCACATCAATACTTCCAGCATTGGACATATTTTGGAATACCACTGAAGTTTATTCAGAACTTTAATCATTAGGACTTGTGTTAGAAATTCTAGGATTATTTGTGATTTAATTCACAACACCATAAGTTCTTTTTACATTTTTCACTTTGCATTTTAGGAAAATAAATTATTTGTTGAATTTTACAAAACTTGTTGGTTTCGGAAAGCTTAAGAGTTTATCAGGTCTCCAATACTAACCAAAAGCCGCTGATTGATCAGCTTAATTCTAGCCAATACTAACCAAAAGCCGCTGACTGATCAGCTTAATTCTAGCCAATACTAACCAAAAGCCGCTGACTGATCAGCTTAATTCTAGCCAATACTAACCAAAAGCCGCTGACTGATCAGCTTAATTCTAGCCAATACTAACCAAAAGCCGCTGACTGATCAGCTTAATTCTAGCCAATACTAACCAAAAGCCGCTGACTGATCAGCTTAATTCTAGCCAATACTAACCAAAAGCCGCTGACTGATCAGCTTAATTCTAGCCAATACTAACCAAAAGCCGCTGACTGATCAGCTTAATTCTAGCCAGTTCAGGACAGAGCCAGAATGTCTTGTTGAGATCTACTAATTCTTGAACTTGGGTAGCAGTACTGGGTCAATGGTATTCTGAAGTAACCAGAAACCCTATAAAAGTCCTTGATGGTAGCTTTCAAGCTAAAATTCAGTGCATTCCATGGACAGATCTAAGTATGGCTGATTTGAAGGAGTTTCGTTGCACTTACTGTGTGATGAGTCCCAATCTGGGTCTCCATTCAGCTCTAGAGAAGGCACACAATGTAGCAATGAAGACTCAATTCCATCCCCTCTGAAAATGTCACTAGCATACCCTTGTGGACCAGCTGTGAACATATGGAAGGCTGGTTTGCCCTGTGAATGGTCAGCCTGGATGCTGGCAGTATAGAAGTCGGTACCAGTTACTCCAAAGGCCTGGCTGGATAAATTTCTCACTGAAATATCCGTCAAAGTAAGGGTATGTCACTAATGGTATGGTTAGATGGAGGGATCTGTCACTATGATCCCAGTCAATCACAGTTGGCTGGACCATTTCAATGAAAAGGTCCCCATGTAGGGATGGCCAGACAGTGTGTGACAGCTGGATCCAGGCTATCAGTGATGCAGTTTTATTATGCATTGGATTTAATGGATATGGTACAAGACCCCTTGCTCTCCATCTTTGGACATGCTGGGGTGGGTGACTTAAGCTCAATGGGCTGCCTAAAATTGAGGGAGGGGCACTCCCCCAATGAGTTGGAGTTGCAAGCAACAAACTAGTTGGCTGGGCCATCTTCTCAAAAGGTGCAGTGGTATAATGAGCTGGATCCAATACAAACCCCACGCATCCTGACTTACAGGCCCAAGGGCCATACTCAGGCATGTGGGGTGACAAATGCCCACTGGGTTATCTAAAATTGGAAAAAACTCCCCCACTGACAAACTTTAGGTCATCTTGCTCGACTTATTCCATATTTCTTTCCCTTTAATGCCATGCGGACTATTGCTTAGAACTTTGCATTACATGCATTTAGCACACATTTCTCCTGAAACAGCACAAGAAAACAAAGCATAAATTAGCAATGCAGCAAGTTAATAACTTGCTAAAAATAAACCATTACTAACAGAGCAGGTGAAAAAAGTCAAAGTCGTGCTAACTTGTAATGGCCTTGTATGAGGTCAACAAAAGGATGGTGTGACATGGTTTTAAAAAAACATGGTCCCTAAAGGTGACAAAATCACTCCAATTTGGCCAAAAAAAATTAAATATTGTATACAACATGCAGCAAAATGATCAATCCACACTATAGATCCAAAAGGAAAGTTGGATGGTTCAATTAGAACACAAAAATGGCTTGGATTGTCAGATGATAAACTGCATGATGTTACCAGTATAGCAGCCAAGCAAAACAAACAGCAGCATGATGTGGTGCCAAAGGGAGGTAATATGCCCTTTGTCTATTGAGATTGACAGGAAAAGATGATTTTTGTCTTTTAGTATGGCTGCATTTGTGAGGTAGCAGGTTAATATTCCTAAAGTAATATGATTGGGGAACACATTTGAAGGAGAAAAGAAAATAAATCAAATAGTACACTTTCAGACAGAAAATTGTAGGTAAACTTAGCAATGTAAAATACCAACACCAGACACACATATAATCACAACTCCACAAGCACTGTTTAAAAAATAGACTAACTAGATAGTGGAATACAATGTAAACTACATGGAGTCTTTGCTGTTTTCAACAGTGAAAAGGGGAGGAAGGGGTTGAAGATGATGTATCATTAGAGTTCACATCTGCACTCATCACAAACTGGATGGACCATGCAGTTGTTCAAACTTCCCTGATGATCTTGCTGAATTTTCCTCAGCATAAGAAAATGATCTTTCTGCATCTATCAAACATGCAAAACCCATACTAACTTGACAATTTAAACATATTAGTTAATTCTGGGACCAACTTCTGCATTCCTGCATTGTCTTGATGCTGTGTGGTTGTCATTTAGGAATGTCATAATGTTAACAATGGCTAATCAAGACATAGTGTTTGCAGTATGTGCAAAGAAATAATGCTTCCCTTTGCTGCTGCATTTTACAAAGTCAAATTTCATCAACCAGGAGTTGTAAAATTTTGATTTGCTGACTTTGCTTGCCTCATCGATGGTTCATCTATCCCTGAATCACATCTGTGTTTCAAAATTTTAACCTTCAATAATGAAATGAATCATACTTCCAGTATTCCAGCTACTAAGATATATATATATTACTGAAGAAAATCAAACTTCTAAGAATCATTGCTGCTGATCATGAGCCAGCCAATAATCCTTGACATAAAATATAATATAACTCACCTGGTGCTTTTGCAGTACACTGTCCAGGAAATGAGAAGCTATGGAAATGGAGCTGGCTTTGAAGTGAGACATTACTCTATAATAAGTCTTATGAAGACAAGAATTGGGATACTGTATCCCTGAAATTGATCTCTGGGAAGATTCATGGAGGATTAATGTGCTGGAAGATGGAGGTATGCATCATGAAGATTTTAACTGATAGAAAAATCTCCCTCCTAAACCGCGTTTAGAACCAGTCTCGGCACCTTCATTTTGAACCACAGTGCCCAAATTAAAAGATTCAGATAGCCCAAGTCTGTGACTGGCTGATGGGTGCCATTGACATTTGGCATCAAGAACAATCTTAAGTAAAATCCCACTCAGTCATGTATTGAACAATATCTACTGCCATTTTATTTAGATGACCAGCTAATCCCTGCTGCAGAACAATGGTTCTTAATGGTTCTTTTGAGACATCTGTTGCAATGAGTGCCCTGGATAATGGGAAATGGGCACTAAATGAACCTGGAGGCCATCTGAGATGAAACACTTGATCCATTGGTTTATCAAGACAAAGACTTTATCATTATGTACAGCAAATTGTCTGAGTTCCTGCCCCACCCCCATGTGTATATGTGAAAATGACGGTGTGAGCATACAATAAATTTCCTGCAGGAAGTAGGCTAGCCTGGAGAGAAAACGGGGTGAAAATGATCTCTACTTTCATGCTTGTTGTCATCAATGGCCTTGGAAACTAGTTTTGACAGATTAGTGCCTGTTGGACTTTTTTCCCCATCAGGCATGCCCTAGGTGAAAATTTCTGTGATCTCTGTTCTGAAAAGAACAGTGAGGTCAAGGGCATTGGGCATGTGCAAGATCTGTCTCCTGGGTGGCCTGTTTGCTTACTCCCTCCATGGTACTGAAGAACAAGTTTAATGACAACTACTGCAATTGAAGTGCAGCCTAATAATGTTCTTTTAAGGAAGGTCAAAGTGGAGAGAGATGCATCTCTTCAAACAAGCTGGAGGTTCAGTGATGCTCTTATAACACTGACCAGCATGTGCTGTGCTGTTCTGTTTAGGACACAATGCATCCATGAAAATGATTCCCAAACATGACCAGGAAAAAATACTGGTGGATACTAAGTCAAATATCTGTCTACTGCAATAACGATTTGGACCACCTGTTGTGTGTCAATGAAGGGCTTCTGATTCATCCATACTAAATAGGGTCTTGACATTCCCAGGCCTGCCAAATCTCTGTCAAAAACTGGTGTGTGTGCATCATATAGTAAATAAAGTTATAATTAAAGAGAAGTCATTACTTCTGATAAAAAGAAAGAGTCATAGAACTGCCTCTTTAAACAATGTCATACTGGCTTCAACGCTACCAGACTGTAGTAACTAAATGTCAACTTGTCTATCTTTGCCAATATATCAATGAATGCTGGAACTTTGTACATGACCATATATGGAGAAGGAGGAGCCAACAGCCAAAAAGCTCCTCAATCAATGTGCAGAATGTTGTTTCTTCTCTAGACATGATTGGATACAGTAATGACAATGAAACTTACGAGTGTAAGTCCTCATATACTGAAGCATGGTATACTAGACAAGAAATCAGGCCAGATAGGGCACTCTGATCTTGAGACAATCACTGAATGTAATGTCAATGGTCCAGGTATGGTATTGGTCATTTGGGACTGTAAATTTTCTGTAGCTGGTGCCATACTGATAAGCTATCTGCTGTTTCTTATGTAAGCAATTGATGCAAAAATGGTGCTAGGATTCCAAGAGTAGATCATTGATGTAGCAGGATCGGTAGGCTGTGATAGGAATTGGGGTTGGGTAACAACATGAATCCATGATGTTGTGATGACAATGTATTGACTTAAGTGGATTTGTAATGGCACTGGACCTGGGAAGATCTCTAACTTACACCAATGTACTTTACTTTTATTCTAGCTTAAAATGTACCTTGAAGAGCTGGATTTGCAAAGTAGTGGTCATACTACTAAGGTATTATTATCAGGGAAAAATATTTGAAGAATAAATGTTGATATGCTACTTATGTATTTTGTGCAATACATATTAATAGTTGGCCTTAATAAACTTAGTCACATGTGTTGTTGTTATAAAGGCCACCACGAAGATTTCCAATTAAATAATAGATAGTGTTTATGCTAGTAATACATGCCAACGGTCTAAAAAATGAAATGAATGAACAATTGTTTACTGACAAAGATGTTAGACTGTAGGCCATGTATATATATATTTACCCACATAAGTGTGACTAGGATAATCTTGGATTATAATGAAGAACAGAACAAAAGCAGACAGAGCTGACAAATGTTATTTGTAAGCAAGCACCTGTGGTAAATTTGAAACATTATTCTTGACTTTGGCCACCAAATATTTTCTCATTAGTCTGTTGTAAGACTCATCCTTCCTTGCATGATGGCATTCATCCAATATCATCAGGCTAAAATCACTCAGGGACACAGTCTGCTTCTCCAGGTTGTTGACAAGAATCTGCGGCGTGAGGAAGAAGATGTCATAGTCAGGCAAGAACATGTGCAGCGCCATGGAAAGTTCAAACTCGCCAGTTAACAGTTTTGTCTACAAGGATGAGAATATAAACCTACAGTTAAAATGAAGTTACTTCATTTCAATATTTAAGACATATTACTACATACAGATAGTATCAGCTACCAAAAGAAATTTACTGATCAACACTGTTTTTACAATCAAATTATTATTATTATTATTTTGCACATATTAAAAGACCTACCAGTATGCAGATATGTATGAAATGGGATGGTAAAAATAGATCTCCGCTTTAAACTACCTGAAAGATTAAAAGTTTGAATTCATGAAATGAATGTTGGCATGGAAGATGGAGGTGCAGGTGAAATACTTATCAAATAATCTGGTAGATACCTATGGTGCAATCAGATGGAAACTTACTGTGCAATAAGGTAGATACTAACTGTATAAGTAGTCAGATACTTACTGTACCATGCAGATACTTATCATGTAATCACGTACTATGTACTATGTACTCAGGAAAATACTTACCGTACTCATGCTGTGTAATAAGGTAGATATTGTGTATTCAGGTCACAAGTGACTGTACCAGGTTGATAATTACCATGTAATCAGGTATATAATTGTCATGCAATCAGGTAGTTTAATTACCATCACACAGATACTGTATAGTCAGGTAGACAATTACTTACTGTGCCATCAGGTAGCCACTTACTGTGTAATCAGGTAGCTACTTACTGTGTAATCAGGTAGGTACTTACTGTGCCATCAGGTAGCTACTTACTGTGTAATCAGGTAGCTGCTCCTGAAATAATTCTTGTTGCTGCGTGATCAGTGGAATGGTTCTAGCCATGAACACTACCTTCTTCTCTACAGAAAAAGTGTGAAAAATATCCTTTACTGACATTTTGAAAAAAATGAGGATCTTCAATGAGTGCTAATTTCAAATGAAATCTCTGAAACAAGTTGAATAATTTCTATTTTTTGTACACCTTGATGGTGAACAGTGGTTTGAAATTATTCAGTAAGTTTCATAAATTTCATTGAAATGAGCACTAATTAAGATTCCATTTATCACATGATTAAAGACATTATTTGTTTTAAATAATAAATCTTTAGAAAACTGCATGCTTTCAGTTGGAAAGTATAAAGTGCTGCAATATAAGTTGGTCGGTAGGGGCACTGTACTCAGGGTAAAGAAAAGCAGGCCAGAATATTAGTTTTTGATTCCACTGATGTCCATCTTACTAAGATCTACTTTCCAACCTACAGATGAACCTGGAACGGAACTGGAAAGGCTTTGCAGACTATCCATCAAGACTTAATTGCCTTAAACAGCAATTATTCCAAACTTGGTTCTCAAGTACACAGAATGAATAAAACAAATTAAGGGAGGAAAACGTGACACTGTGTGCAATAAAAATAAAAAGCTTGCGAAAAGAGAATTATACTATATTTTGAGGAAGCTTGACAAGACTGAAGCTCAAGGTAGATGTGAAATTTTGTCAATTCATGGGCTTGAAGGCAACAGCAGAGAGACCTGGGAAATATCAGAGCACAAGATGAGTTTTTTCTTTTGGGCACTCTAAATATTCAGTATGCAAATGAGATACTGATTAAAGAGCAAAGTCTTGTATTACATAGTACTATTTCCATTCATAAATCAAGGTTGAATTGCTGAGTTCATATCAACATCCTATTTTTGGTCCAAATAGGTCATAAATGTTGAATGCAGGTCAGGACATCATCCTAAGAGAACACTGGTACTCTAGAAATGTCATGACCATCCACAGCTGCTGATTGGCTGTTGACTGTTACAAAATGTTTGATAATCTTTTCTATTTGTTTATTTGATGCATATTAGATGACTATATAAAGGAATTAAATCACCATGTTCTTATTCTTCTTGTGAGTGATAGGAATTAAATTTATTTATTTATTGTTCATTGTAATAGCAGAGCTGATACATTCATTCTACATAGACGGTAAGGTGTTTGATTATTGAGTAATATTCAAGGACATGGATACATGTATTTATTAATTTCGTTGGATTACCATGAAATATTCAAGGACACTGATGTCATTTCAACTTTTTGAAATTAGAACAATGATTCTTCTATAGTGCTTGATTTATATTTTGGATTATAAACTGCCTGTTGGGTTTTACCTTTTCTTGTTACGTAGTTTAAGCTCCTAGGATGTAATTAAAGATAAAGAACATGTACATGCTACAACCCACCAAAAGCTATCCTGAGATAATGGATATCGTGTAACAAAGGATCTCACCAAGATGAGTGAAAAGCTCTATATGCCTACAAGACTGAACACAAAAATAGGGAAAATCTGAAGCTATATGATACAGTAAGCTTATTCTGGGAAACACAACGTATGTGTAATGAAGGGATCCTGATTGGAAGCCAACATATCCACAAGCAGGGTGTACAACCGTGTTGTCCAGGTGATGGCTGAGGTAAAGCTAAAGATGGATAATAATAAGAGAGATTATAATGAGGGCAATTCCTCAGTTACACTAAGTACACAAAACTAGAATCACAGCCAAGGCACTGACAGAACAGATCTGCTTAAAATCCAATAAAGCATCTGATCTGAAACTTTAAAGTTGGAATATTAAAGCCCTGTCAAACTATAAAGATGTTGTTCAATTTGTAGACATTTGTATCAAATTTGATATTTTAGGTTTTTGTGAAACATTGGATGATTCTCTATTACGATACATTAACTTTATCTCAGTGAGAAGTAAATGAGAAAAAGGAAGAAACTCTGGGGAAGTGACTTTGTTAAAAAAAAAAAACCAAACAGGGCTGGAAAAGTTTCAAAGATTTATGTGATGTTATTCCACAAATACTTTGCATTTTCCATCTGGAAATGATAGTGTGTGCATGTGTGTGTGTGTGATTTGGATTTTTAACATAGCTTTAAAAATAGTTCAGTCATATCACTATGATGTCTGCAGTTTGAAATTTTATAGTGATGTCTAGCAATGGGCATCATGCCGCAGGCAAGGTATCTAGTATAAAAGTAAAGCTGTCACATGGAAACAGTTTTTCTGCTTTCCTGCTTACAATCCCAAGCACCTTGACTTTTGGACATATAACATGGTAACAATATTCATTCCACCTTGTGATGGCTGTATAAATATGAGAAAAAAATCTGAAGATTTGCAAATATTTGGATTCCAAACACAAGGGTTTTAATTTTTTTATAAAACCTTTCTCAATTAAGCTTTATTAACATTGACACATTCCAGATGATTCAGACTTTTGTGTTATGTCAGTATCCGTCTGGAATTCAACAGCTATCTGCCACTATTTGCGTGCCACTCAACTATGTCCTGCTGTTTTCCTTAAATGCAGATCAAATCATGATCAGCTTTTGGGTCGACTGATGCTCAGCATGTCAGGTTACTCTCAGCTACTTAACACCAACAGCAGTCAACCAGGGTATCTGCTTTAATCATTTGTACTAAAACACACACAGGTTTGTTGTCATGCATCAATCGCTCCAGAGCTGACATTTTCTTCAGAAGGAATTAAAACAGGAAGACTTAGAATTCTAAAATACCATGTTATTTAAAGACAGAACAAATGTTTAAGAAAAACTCAAAAGTAGGCCCAAATAAGGGGCAGGGACTTATTTGCAGAGACCTCCAATGTTTGTTAAGAGTTTGTAAAAATGGTGGGATAGACTTATATTTGAGCTTGATCACACAAGTAAAGAAAGTTGAAGCTCTTACTTCCTGGACTGGCAGACTCTAAATGATTCTTGACAATATACAGAGCCACCCATGTCTTCCCTGACCCTGTCTCAGCACAAATAATGGTGTTTTCACCATTAAGAGCAATCTCGGCAAGCTCTAGCTGATATTTTCTGAGCTGCAGTGGATTTGTGTCTGCCCTTAGTTGAAAATTTGCTGTGTCCTCTATAAAGTAAGAACAGTGAATTCAGTTTCTTCTTAAAAAAGGCAAGCAATTAAATTGTTGTCGAAGCTGTCTTTATTCAGAAGTAATTCTTATGTAAGAATATTTTCTTCGAACTGTAACATTGCTATCCAGTCTTATTATTTATTAATATTATTATTATTATTATTATTATTATTATTATTATTATTATTATTATTTTCAGGTGTCAATTATGCAAAACTTATAACTCTTAGAGAACATAGTTTTATTTGTAAAGTCTTTTGTATTTTAAAATGCTTATGCATATTATATATTCAAGAAAATGTGAATACGTGTAAAACAATAATCATATATTTCACACATATCTGTCTACATGATATCTCTTTATCCAATTACCTATGACCCATTGCAAGGCTATCATCTACTGCAAGGCATTAATTGCTCCAGTTTTAGCATATGTTAGCCTCGTAAACAAATGAGTCCAACCTCCAAGACTACACTATTGAGAATACAAAGTCATTTTCATCTTTTTCACTCAAAAATGAAAAATGAACCCAACTGGATTTGGCTCTGGATATGAAGTTAGCTTATTTTTATTTAAAGCAAAATATCTTTAAAAAAATACAAATTCTGTTAAACTTTAGGAAAAATTTTCTTTGTGTGTAACTGAGAGTGAAACTAGGTTTTTAAACATGAAGACACAAATTAATGTATTGACCCAGTAAGAGAAACTCATCAAAATAAAATCCTTTACCAGAATTCTGAAGCAAAACTGTGCCATTGCCCAACTTTTACAGTCAGCTGAATACTTCTCCATTTGTATAATGTTCCCCTCCCCAAGTGTGGCAAGAAAATTCCAAACTATTTGTACACATTTACAAGCCTCCACAATTATATTCCACAATTTGAAGTTTCTAAGATATAAGCTACTAAGTACCACACAAATGCACTCAAATGCATGCAAGTATAAATACAAGGAATGGTGGCCATTCATTACCTATCCCTCATGTTATCTTTAAAAAATGTTGTGGGAAATGAGTAGCAAAAGAAAATAAAGAATTAATTTCATGAAAAAGAAAAAAAGAATATCATGGTTATTTTACCATCAGATGAATGATTCTCGAGCTGCTGATCATTCCCTGATTCAGAATGGTTCGAGTCCTTCATGTCATCACCAGCTATTTGTTGAAGAAAAGAATTCACCAGAAATTCATTTTAATTTTGTAAACATTTTTAATGTCCAAGAACTACAGAGATATAATTAAAAGTGAATATTTTATTCATATATTTTGATTAAACAAGGCAGTTGCATAATTACCAAAACTGTAAAATATGCAGAATTTATGGATTTTCTTAAAAATTTAAAAGATGCAACAATTATGTTAAACAGTAGTAGGCAATGTTTTTTCTTTTTTGGCTTTCCCCATCAAGTTAGTTCAAGTTATTATACCCAAGAATAATCTGATTATTACTGGACCATAAGAAAAAAATATTAAAATTACTTGACTCAGTGGACTCAAGAGACGCTGCCTGATCACCACATTGGTCCCCAATCACATCATTGTCTGGATCAGCACTTTTCTTCTCACTGAGAATGTTCATGTCTTGTACCATTTCCTCTGTGACCTTGACTTTTGGGCTTATGTTGATCTTGCACTCTGTCTGACTGCTGTTGGGGTTGTAAGAATGTGACTGGGCGTCTTTAAATGGTGAAACCATCACATGTGGTCTTCCATCTGATCCACTGCTGTCGATTTTCCGTTTTCTATTGATATTTTTAGAAGAGTCCACTGTATCTTGTAGGCTGCTAGACAACGGAACAGCAAGGTCACCACTGGAATTGTATCCACTACAACTATCTATTGAATCAATATATATATATATATATACATATATATATATATATATATATATATATATATATATATATATATATATATATATATATATATATATATATATACATACATACATACATAGATATATATATATATATATATATATATATATATATATATATATATATATATATATATATATATATATATATATGAAGTCAACAAGGAAAAATTCACTTCAACAGTCATACTCGAACATTTTTCACTAAGAACTGTAACTTAATGTATTTGGTATTTAAGATTTGCCTTTTACATTAATCAACTCCATGTTTATTACAACGAAAGATCATTTCTAACAAGTCTTATTTTTAACAAGTCATAGTTTTAGCAAGTCATACATTTTATAACAAAGAGAAAATATTTTAATACATCTATTGTATTTCTCCAATTATAAGCCCACCTCCCACTTTTAATTTTGTTTAGCAAATATGAACATAGAAGATCTTTGCTTGATAATATTTCCTCTACCCGTTCTATATTCCGATAAATTTAATATGCTGGCTCATACACCTTGGTCTTGTCAATGGAGAAATATGATATGTATTATAACCCATTCCAATCTGGATTTTGATAGAACCACTCCTGTCTGTCTGTAGTAACAAAGTTCACTGATGAATGTTAGATTATGGACAATGGAGAAATAGTTGGAACTATATATCATGATTTTAACGAGGCCTTTGACCTAGCTGACCATAATACATTTGCATGGAAACCTGAACAGTGCAAATGTTCTCACTTATTTCTTGCATTTTTTAAATGATACCTTTCTGACCAAAGAAGAAAAGTTGCTATTGGAAACATTACATTAGAGCTCATTTCCATCAACAACAGTGTTCCACATGGATCTATTTTAGGGCCTCTATTATTGTTTAAAAATGACTTGCTGCTGTATGTACGATATTCAAAACTTTATATGCTGCTGACACAAATGTAGATAAGTCTGATTATAATGTTAAAACATTAAATAAACAATTGGGTGAAGATTTATATCAAGCTGAATATTGGTGCTCACTGTTTATCAATGCCCTAAAAATTATATTGCTTGGAACCAGGCAAAGATTATCATTAAACAGAAACCCAAATCTACAGCTGCATATTTGAGATAACCTAACTGAAAATGTTTTGGAAGTTCATGTTTTAAAGCATCAAGACTGGTGCAAACAAGTGAAACTATTGTTATGCAATTTGGGGAATACAAATGAGAGCAATATTTAAACAATCCACAAACTTCAAAAATGGTCAGCTACAAATTATCCTGTATTTACCATTTAATACACCATTCAAATTTCTATTCTTGGAATTTAAATTGCTGAAAAGTGAATTCAGATTAGACTACCAAAAGTCCATATTAATGTTCAAAGTAGAGAATGAGCTTTGTCTATAATATCTGCATGGCATATTTCTAAAGAACAATACCAGGGACCTAAATTGAGATCAATTACAAAAGCTCATTGCAGAACACTATTTCTAAAAATAAATACTTTTTAAAGAAAGATCATTTGCCTACTCTGGTGCTACTATTAATTTAAAGGCAGAAACAAATCTAAGTGTGCTCAAAACAAAACTGTAAGACCATTATCTTGAAAGGCAAATTTTAAATTAAAGATTTAAATACATGCACTCCAATTTATTCTGTGCATATCATGTACACTTTTGTGCATTTGATTTAATGTATTTGGGAAGAAGAGTATATTATAACTGAGATACCCTCATAAAATAAAGCTGTTTGTTATTATTATTATTATTACTATTATTATTATTATTATTATTATTATTATTATTATTATTGTTATTATTATTATTATTATTATTATTATTATTATTATTATTATTATTATCATTGACAAGGCTCATAAAATAAAGTTTATTATTATTATTTACAAGGCTCATAAAATAAAGTTTATTATTATTATTATTATTGACAAGGCTTATAAAATAAAGTTTATTATTATTATTATTATTATTGAAAAGGCTCATAAAATAAAGTTCATTATTATTATTATTATTGACAAGGCTGATAAAATAAAGTTTATTATTATTATTATTATTGACAAGGCTCATAAAATAAAGTTCATTATTATTATTATTATTGACAAGGCTCATAAAATACAGTTTATTATTATTATTATTGACAAGGCTCATAAAATAAAGTTTATTATTGTTATTATTATTGACAAGGCTCATAAAATAAAGTTTATTATTATTATTATTATTATTATTATTGACAAGGCTCATAAAATAAAGTTTATTATTATTACTGACAAGGCTCATAAAATAAACTTTATTATTATTATTATTATTATTGACAAGGCTCATAAAATAAAGTTCATTATTATTATTATTATTGACAAGGCTCATAAAGTAAAGTTGTTTATTATTATTATTATTATTATTATTATTATTGATAAGGCTCATAAAATAAAGTTTATTATTATTATTATTATCATTATTATTATTATTGTTATTATTATTATTATTATTATTATTATTATTATTTTCATTGACAAGGCTCATTAAATAAAGTTTATTATTATTATTATTATTATTATCATTATTATTATTATTATTATTATTATTATTATTATTATTATTATTGACAAGGCTTATACTGGGCTGTAGGCAGTGTAGAATTTGCTGTGAGCAGTTAAGACCCATTACTGACAAGGTGATTCTGTTGATCTGCAGTACTTTCTCATTTCAAACAAAACTGATATTTGTTTTGTTAAATTTATGAAACACTTAATCCATTTATTCCAATACTGCCTTGTGCAAGTGTGTCAAGATTTTGGGGCATTACTTTAATGAAAACATCTATTAAAATTAAAAATTTAAATTTACTCAATTAAAAAATTAAGTTACTTTGACAGGCAAAGAACTGGTTGCTAAAATAAGAAAATCACTACAAATCTGCACACTCAGCAACAAAGAAATGTCCAAAATTGTGCAAGCTGCTATAGAGAATAATTTTATTCCCAATTATACTTTTCAAGTACAAATGGTACATTATACACCTGCAGTGTAACAAAGTAAATAGCAGTTATTGTTTTGGGTTCAATGCCGTATCTCAGGCTTCCAGTATAACTCACAGAGTATGTGTGTCATTTGGATTTTTAATGTATCTTCAACAATTTTTCAGTCATATCGCTAAGATGTCTGCGGTGTGAGTTTATAGTGACGTCAAGCACTGGGGCATCATGCCCCAGACATGCAGTAGCATGATGCCCTACCCAGTCACATTATCCTGACACCAGGCCATCCAGTCCTAACACTAACCTCTTAATGATGAGCACCAAGTGAGGAAGCTGCTAATACCATTTTAAAAAGGTCTTTGGTATGACCTGGCTGAGGTTCAAACCCTCTTCTTGCCACATCCAAGTGGATGCTCTAACCACTCAGGTCACTGAAGCGGTATATAACTGGTGGAGGAAGAACCTGGGAAAACCCAGGCAAGAACCACCAACCCATGGAAAACTACTGGCAGCTTTAACACACACCTACATTGGCCAAGCCAAAGACTCGAATCAATGCAAACAGAGGTGAGATTACAGTGATTGGTAAAGGCAAGCACTTTAGATCACTCAGTCACCTGGGACCACTAGTAAATAGTATAAATAGAGTTATTAGTATTATTATACTTATTTTATGAAAATCCTTCTTCATCTGGTTGAATAATCAGTTACTAAAAGATGTAGTATCCACATAACTCATTAAGTCATTTTCTCTAACAATACAAAAATTTAGTATTTTGTTATGTATATTTAATTATTTGTCTGTCAGTTTTAATTTTTATTATTATTCCTGACCATTACATGCTATTGTAAGGTAACTTTGTTTACCAGATTTAACATTTTCCAGAAATTCAGTTCAGTTCTGTTTGACCGGACTGTTATAATAATAGAAACACTGTACCTAGTTTCTGACCCTGAATCAGAAACAGTGGCAGTTCTGGTAAACTTTTTTCTTCTTTTTTTTATTCTTTCCCAGAGTAAGAACCATTGATTTCAGTTAAGACCATACTGGCAGTATGCGATGTTAGGCATGTAAAAAGCTTCTATTTTGTTCTAAAAGGATAACCATGTGACCCCCATCTGGGAATCTGTTTTGTGTCTTACGTTAGCCTTATACCTAATGTTTTGTATAGAAGTACAGTAGTCAGTGGGCTTTAAAGTTTTGACATGTTAAGTTGTGTAGTTGTGAACAGTTTGGGCTTAGATTTCATTTTCTTCAAATTATTGTATTTTATGTGATTATTTTCCCTGGAAATACTAGTGCTCTAAACTAATTCTTGGACAAGGACATTTATTGAAATTTATACATTTATACAAAATTCAAAAACTGGAATAATATTTTCTGTGATTCTACAAGAGACTGTTGACACTAGCTTTTTGCTGACTATTAATGACATCATTGTTTTCCATTTGAGATTTCATTGGGATTCGAACTCAGTTTCATTCAGGACTTCTTATTACTAGGACTTCTATTGTGTAATTCTTGGATTATTTTTGGATTTGATTCATAAAACTGTAAGTTCCTTTTTTTCTCATTTTTTACTTGATGTTCTAGAGAAATAAAATCTTTAGTAAATTTTACAAAGCTTGTTGTCTTCACCTTTTTCTTGTTGCTTTTTGTAAGAGCCTACACTTGTAACAATTTTAAAAAACAAGCTATTTCACTGGTCATTGATTTCCACTGGCATTTTGACAGTTACATCACAAAATGTACTTGACTTGAGTATGATGGCATTAGCGAGAAAGTTTGCATTTCCCCATGGTGAGGTTATGTACAGTTTCATATGCATTCAGTACAAAATATAGCAGGACCTTGTCTGATAGGTTCTGTACAAAATAGTCATCAGGTTGTCACTTCTGAACTGTCATGTTTAGCCTTAAGAATCTAAAACAGTACTTGGCAAGTATAATGCATATTGCCCCTCAAACAAGTTTCTACTAGCTAGCCTTGTAGTAAGGATTTACAATGTACTAGAATTGAAGAGAAGATGTGGAAATGCTCTCCCGATTGTTATGGAATTTTTTGTGTATAGCCAACAGTGAGAATGTGAATGGGAAAAGAATAGGCAAGTGAATACATTAGAAAGCGATCCAAACTGGTTTGTGAGAAGGACTAAACTTCAAGAGTGCCACTGAAGGTCTGACCCTCTGGTAGACTGGTGAAGATAAAGTCAATGACAGCGTACAAGTAAAAGACTGAAAGTTCATGTTATTTTTCAGAAACCATTTCTCTTCTTTCAGGATCAGTGATCTTGATCTCTGACCTTCTGATACCAAAATCATATGGCACACTTCATGTCTAAAATGCAAGCCTTTCATGAAGTTTAGTCATAGAACCCGAGGTATTTTTGTTAAAATTGTTTTCTTTCTTCGAGTCTCTCAGATATTGACCTTTGACCTTTGAACACCCTAATTAATAGGAGTCTTTCTGGCCTTAAATGCAAGCCATCCACAAAATTTAGGCAAACTCAAGCATGAAAACTGATAGATTTCATCCTTTCCCTAAATGCAAATTGCATGCAAAGCTTGGTAATGGTACATGGTGATTTACTGAATGAAAACAAACCAAAATAAAGATGAACATATGGATAGATAACATCATGTCGAGAGTCGGTGGTTCTTTCCGTGGATTTCTCTGGTTCTTCCTCCACCATTAATACTGGCCACCATGCATAGCCTATCGTGTGCTGAAAAATGGCGTTAAACCCTACAACAACAACAATAGATAACATCAAGACATGCTCTACCTTATGATGGGTATGTAAAACCAAGAATGACCCAAGGATCCTTGCTGATAATTTTAGAATAAACCATTGGATTTACCAATTCTTGTCATTATAAAAAAAAAATCAAAAATACCTTTGAGGGTCATTTCTATATCACCAAGTCGATCTTCATCCAACGATGCACTAGACCCACAAGCGTCTGTTTCATCCATATCAAATGATCCTTAAATATAAAGATAGAACAAACTGTGAAACCAAAGTGTAATAAATGACAATATAACTCACTCTACTTTTACTCATCTCCAACAGCTATCATGCAGGAAAAAAACTTGGACTTGATCTTCAACACTTTTCTAATTAAAGATTTTTGTCAATCTGTTATCTTTACATTGGAACTTTTAATCTTTTGAAACTGTAAAATCTGAACTTTCAATTGGCATTTTACTGCCTGTGTTGAGTTGACATATTGTGGAACCATCTATCTACTCATTCAATACAAACCATTATGATAGGGCATAAAAGACTTCAAACAATAAAAAAAGAACATTTCTATTTTATCATATCGATTTTTAGGTACTATAATGACTTGATAAAAACTGAATAATGTTGGGGAGTTTTTTTTAATTTTTACAAACAAAATTATTATTCTTAAAATATGTTTGCCATGTTATTATCATTGTCCATCATACAAGTCCAATCTTAGTGGATGTAGTTTTAAAGTAACTCTGGAATATTACAGCCAGTAACAGGTGAGGTCTCACATGAAAAGCATGCATGCTGTTCAATAATTCCTACACTCATTCACATTTACAAAACACAGTTAATCTGTAGAGGCTAACATATTGTAACCTGTCAAGGTCAAATAAAATGGAATAGATGGACAGCTCAAGCACTTTTCAGTTACTAGATCTCTCCAGTGTATTGTAAAGAGATGGTGTGTTCACCACAAAAATTCTTATTTAGATCATAAATGCACAAAACAAAACAAATATATAATATAAATAGTCAACACAGTTTATTAAATGACTTCCAGGCTTGTATGTGTTTTTTCACAAAATTTCATGCTCAAAGTGGTGAAATATAATATTTGCAAATATGCAGAACAGATGTTTGATAAAGCATGTTGAAATAACAACAATAGTTGTAGTGGTAAATTGCATGTGAAGATCAGCATAAATGTTCAATTTGTCCTAATTCATATAATCTCTAACTCAGATAATCCCAATTCCCAACTAATCTTACACAGAAAAATAAGTTAATATTTCTCACAATTTGTTTATATAACATCCCGAAGTGGTAATGATTTTGTGCATCCAATCAAGGTCCAGAACCAGACCCGGGTTTGTGTTGTATAGTCCAATGGTGAATACGGTAGAGGCACAGCCTGGAACTGGATGTTAATAGTGTGTCTTATATATTATGGAATCAGGTCACAATTAGTACTTCCAGTTCAGTACCCAAGAATGTAGTTCCAATCTATTTTTAGAACATTTATTCCTCTCTCATTTTGGTGGTGATAGAAGAGTTATATGTATGCATTGTTACATGATGGAAAGGTCAGTACTGAGAAACAAATGTTGTTGTTGTTGTTGTAGTAGTAGGGTTTAAGGCCATTTTTCAGCACAAGATAGGCTATACATGGCGGCCAGTATAACTGGTGGAGGAAGAACCCTGGAAAACCCTGGGAAAAACGATCGACCCATGAGAAGCTACTGGCAAGCTTTCTCATGTGCCAACGTTAGCTGAGCCTGAGACTTGAACCCATGCAGACAGTGGTGAGATGGCAGTGATCTGGAACGGTGAGTGCTTTAGACCACTCAGCCGCTCAGGGCCCCAGAAACAAATGTAGAAAACATATAGTAAAATTAATTGTGTTATATGTCCTGTCAGTGCAGTACTGGAGTAAAGTTTAAATTGGTATAAAATCTTTATTATTAACGATAGACACCTGAAATTTGAATATGTTATGTATAATGAATTTGTAAATATAAGAATGAAATTAAAAATAAAAAATTGATTTTTATTTTAAAAATTTAAATAAAATATTTAACAAAACAAAAAAACATTCCCCCCAAAATGTACATATATAATATTTTTTGGAATCATATTAAATGATATCAGCAGGTATATATTCCTACACCATATGCAAGCTACAATGTTGGATATCTGTCACATTTTGTCAGAGAAAATATCCTTGCAAGTCAAAATGAGACCGTCACTTAAAATACATGAAGACAAAATTATATTTTGTATTGGCCATTCAAACTATTTGTTAGGGATTCAAGCAGTTCATGTATGTGTTTATGATGGGTCACTTCCTGAGTAACACATATCTGCTTGTATAGCCTTTAGTAATAAACATAGTTCTAAAGTATTTAGTGAGAGGACAGAGATGAAAACTTTATACTAGAACCTACTCAAGTTCTCTACTAAATCATTTTAAACTGTCTGAAAATGAAATGCAAGTCAAAGGGATAAAATATACTTTCCCCAGGTATATTTACCACGGATGTAAGAAAACAGCAAAATGATGTAAGTTGAACACAAAATGCATTCCATTTTATTGTTCAGTTTGGTTAATATATTGATTGGTGTAGTGCGGTATTGTGGCCTATATGATGTCATGGGAATTCTAAAGATCCATCTTGCTTTATGCATTATTAATTACTAATAATATTTGTTAACTGACACTCTGAAGATTACATAAGAAATATTCAAACAGATTATTTGAATTTAACTTTGTACAACTGATCTTAACATGATTACATACCCCACATGAACAAATATCCATCCATTTTAGAATGTTTGGGATCAAAAAGTTCACATTCAGTACATCATATAGGCTGACATTGTACCTATAGTGAATCTGTAAGGCACATTTCTGGCTGTGTGCACTGAAAATATCCCAAAATGTTATTTTCATCATGAATATGCCTATGTATAGTAACATATTTCAATTTAGTACTTTGACAGAGTGCAGTATTGAAGCATCAGCTGATATCTGATTCCACTGAATCAATGAGCTTAATAATTGTTAACCAACACTCTTAAAAATACACTATAAATGTTCAAACAGATCATTTGAATTATGTTTGCACATTTGATCTTAACATTAGTACATTGTATATATCCCACATATGCAAATTTCCATCCTTGTTTACAAGTTTTTGGGACCAGAATTTCACATTTAGTTGATGATATAGGATTTATTGGTACCTATAGTTGATATATGTGGCCACATTTGGCTGTATTCACTTGCAATATCCAAAATTGGTATTTCCCTCATGAATAAGATTGCTTATAGTAATATATTTTAATTTAGTACATTGTCACTTGACTTTCCTGTATACTGGTATGTACTAATGTTTGCACCAATGATCAAACCTCACCACCCCAACATTGCCTTAAACTTTATGATACATAGTCTACCTGATTAGTTATTTAACTTGTAAATGGCTAAATATGCTTCTAGAAACCTCATATATTTTTAGGCTGAATTTATCACTTTAATACATGGCCATTGCTTCACATTTCTGAGTGTCACTCTGTAAAGTTTAATATTTTTTCCCATGCTTGCAACCTTAATGTTATTTTGAAATCGCCATATCAAATCACCATATCTAACACATTTTAACTTCATTAACCTACATATTACTGTTTTCTAGAATTAGGTGAAACATATTGTATCTTTTCAGGTCTAGCCTGATATCTGGAACAAAGTGTTAGAGTTGGATCAGCTTGGAAGCTCTCCAGTAGTCCGGTGGTGATAGCAAGGTTTCATAAGGGCATGTGCAGTGTACTGCCATAAGTGACCAAGATTAGTTCATATCACCACACTGATATATAGCACCTCAAAGACATGGCTTAGGTCTTCATGAGAGAGATTAGCATCATTGTTCAGTAAGTCAGAGCCTCCCTAGAAACTATTTTCCTATCCCACTGTCACCTTTTGTAGTTACTGACATTGAAATGGAATGCATTTTTGCTATAAAACATGGTAATGGTCCGATCAGAACTTTAAATCTGAGTGCGCTATTAGTTATACAAACAACTGCCTAAGTACATGACACAATAAATGTGGAACACAGCACCTGTCATTGTTTCTTTAGTGTGTACACCTAAATGCATCTGGACAGGCATATTGCGGTTTGCTGCCAAAATCACTATGAGCTATGTTGCTTCACTACCCCTGGGAAAAATGTTATCAGTTGTACATACCCAAACTACCATTTGTTTTAAATAAAATTCATTAGTCAACTTTGATGTCTAAAATTTGTCAAACTGAGTTTTAAAACTTGTATGAAAATTTAATTTTTCAATAAAATTTAGTTATTAAAAATTAAATGTTTATTTAAATTGCCATTAAAATTTAATTTATCAATATTTTAAAATTTCAAACAAATTTTCAGACAGGCCTTATCTTGTATGACAATTAGATTTTTACTGCATTGAAAAATTCCTACAGTTAAGGAAGATATAGCAAATTTAGGTTTGGTTTCTGATGAGAACTGACCGCTCTGGTGGCCTAGTGGTTAGAGCATCCGCCTTGGATGCGGGAGGTCATGGGTTCGATCCCCAGTCGAGTCATACCAAAGACTTACAAAATGGTACTAACAGTTGCCTCGCTTGGTGCTCAGCATTAAGAGGTTAGTGTTAATACTGGTCGGCCTGGTGTCAGGATAATGTCACTGGGTGGGACATCATGCTACATGTCTGTGGCAAGATGTCCCAAGTGCTAGACATCACTATAAACTGCCACACTGCAGACATCATAACAATATGACAGAAATTGTTTTAAAGCTATGCTAAAAATCCAAATCACACACACACTGATTATACAAGAAACTGTATAATAATTTTGCATAAATATAGTCCTTTTTGTCATTAAATCAACCTCGAAACGAATTAATTTTTTATTGCTGTCATTTTGATGGGGGAAAGGTTTCCCTTTCATTCACACCAGGTTTCACATAATGCATGCTTTTACAATCTATTTATAAAGCAGGGAATGTCAAGACAACAGCCAATTAGTGAAAATCTAGCTAAGGTAATGCCCTAGAAATGTTCCAGTTCTTTTGGCCAATCAGCAATCTTCCTTTTCCTAGTGCCCATGTGTAGCTCTCTAGAATGTAAGTTTGGAACAAAATGGATCATTTAGAACAAACATTGGTGGAAACTGAGGCCATTTTAATTCTTCTTTAAACTGCAAATTGGTGACATTTTTCTTGTGAAAAGTAATGATATGCTTTTATAAAATATATTCTGGCATCACATCATATTAATAAAACTGCAGTCTAGAAAATACTGGTGATCTGGGACAAGTGTAACAATGTCTGCCTACATGAAAATCTTAATATTTTGACATCTCTTAACTTCTGCCATCTCTATCTCCAAAAGATGAGTGACAGCTTGTTGAAAAGGAAAATTATGAAATATTTTGCTATTAAAGCCAAAACCACTACAAAATCAAGGGCTATGTGTGCAATTGCAACTTCTGGAGTTACATACTTTGTCTCTTATTACATATTTATCCAAGAAGCCATTTATTAGAAAATATTATTTTCATGGTTTTGACCCATTTAATTGTCCAGCTTGCATAAAGTATTTATGATTAATTAGTAAAAGCAAAACCAGTGTAGTGTACTTTATGAGTACATGTATAATGAAGACTGAAATGAGTTACTCTTGCAACTCACTTGTTCCTGGCATGTTGGGACACTTGTTTCCTTAGATCTTTTAAAGCCCTGAATCACAGTTCAAAATTGCATCATATTACAAAACTGGATGGATAAGTTTTATCTTGTAACCCAATAGCTCTGAGCACTGTCCATTACACAATTTTTGTGATCTGACAATTTGTCAAACTGTAATACCGTAGTCATGACGAATGAGATATTCATCACATGACATGACAAATCCACTGAGACACCAGACACATGACAAAAACATCAATCTCAAATCAGCAATATCACAGCTGATTTGTTCAATGATATTGTTGGAACAGCTGATTATCTGCCAATGTAACCAAGTAATTTGAAATGGAGAAAGAAGGCAGGGTTAGATTATCCCAAAAGGATTTAAAAATTATCATATGAAAATATGCTGTACATATCACTGAAAGGTCCGTTAGACTGACCACAACTCAAGTGCCGTGAGTAAAGCAGCCCAATGTGTAAATGTAGTTAAAGTATGCAGTGACGCACTGTCAAAGATCTGCCTGCAATAATTTCAATGTTTTATGAACAGAGATAATGTTGTTGTTGTTATGTGGTGTGATGCCATTTTTCAGCACAAGATAGGCTATACATGGTGGACAGTATAACTGGTGGAGGAAAAACCCAGGAAAATACTGGAAAGAACAACTGACCCACAGGAAGCTAGTGGCTTCTCAGGTACCCACATTGGATGAGCCAAAGACTTGAACCCACAAAGACAGAGATGAGATGGCAGTGATCCACTCAGGGCCCCCATAAGCACTTAAACAATTCTCAAATGACTACATTTCATGTGTCAGCAAGCAATGCATAATAGGACATCTGTTTCATAGGACCTCACAGTGAAAGGATCTACTAAAGTTCATATGACTTAAATTGGTTTTCTACCAAATGAACAACTGATTCATCATATATTCAATCGATGCAAATGTCTTCCCAGAATGCATTATGTATTGTAAACAATATCAATCAGATCTGTTAAATTCTTCATTATTATCAATGTGAAAATTTGGGGACATCCAAATCTTGGCAACTCAGATTCGGGTAACAAACACAACTTTGTTGATTATAGCAAGTACTAATAATGACCACAGCTGATGTTGTCAAGAAAGAAAAATATAAATATAAATATTTTACGAGAAAAGCTTGCCCAGTTAAGTATGCTCATGGTGAAGCTTACTTGCCTGACTGGTTTTTCAACTTGCCCTTGTCATCTGTCGAAATGGATTTTTCTAGCATTCCAATCATGTTATGCATAGATATTGTATGTTACAACAAGGCTCTATCATATAAGTGCATACCAGCATGAAAAAGATAGTATATTAAGCTAAAATGAAATTACAATTAGTTATATTTAGTCAAAAACTAAAGTCAAATAAAGGGACATCAATACATTAAAATGTAACAGTTTTATGGAATCCATGACCAGATTCCTGTAATATGAAGGACATCAGTGTGTAGAGGGGTTTTATAGCAAGGGAGCATTGTACCTAATTTCTGTGCAGAAAAGAAATCAGGATCAATTTGCTGTACCAGATCCCTGTGACCTTGTTTCAGGAGACCCTCCAGAAAATGTCTGTACCAAATTTCTGGCCTCTTCCGTCGTGGGAGAAGATCTAACAATGTCAAAAAGGCAAATTGTGGGCCAAAACTGAGTTGTCTTGCTGTGATTTCCTGAACATCACCTTGACTGATCACACCCTTTGATAGAAGATATGGTAGGATATGCATGGGAACCACACACTGCTGCAGTTCATGTGCAAAAACATGTATCAGCTTGAGGTGGTAGTCCTCATGTTTCCCCATCATAGGCGTTGACTTCAAAATCTCCAACAGGTATGGATATTCTGAAATAAGTACAAGAAAAATTATATTCAAAACAGCAAATTCAGCTTTCCACTGGTACCAGACAAAGTATATGGAATAATGTTACTGCTCATACAGTTGATGTAAATAACAAAATATAAATCTACCTGCAGAATGTAGTGCCTGTGAGAATGACTGCCATTTTCCTGGTTCTTTGGATTTGTCTAAAATATCTAAAATATTTTCTGTTGCCAATGCTTGTGATGTTGCTGCCAGTTGATTCAATTCACTCCTTTTCTCTGAAGAAAAATAAAGAAACAAAACTCACATTTCATTCATCTTTAAGTAGTCATGCCCTTGAAAAGTCACTAAAGTTAGTTATCAAATCTTGGGTGTTTTGAGACCATTTAAAGCTAAACATGGCAAGTATCAACTTTTTTTATACAACAATTATTTTGCATTTTTCCAATTTCTGTATTGATAAGATGGTCATTCAAGCTGACCTAATTCAGTTCTTATTATGAAGAAAAATGGACAAAATTCACATTGCATTCCTATTTTTTCAGAGATCTGAAAAGTCAAGTCCCTAAAAAGTGACCAACTTATTTATTTAAAATATCAAAAACCTAAAGATTTTCCAGGATTATTTTAAGCTAAATACAGCATGGATCCAATGTTGATACAACAATGTTTTGCACTCTTCCAATTTAGAGGTGACAAACTCCTGTTTTGAGAAGCAACACTTGAACAAGGTCCAGCTTAAATTGCAATGACTTGGCTATCAATAATTTCATTTTGATTACATTTTCATTGTCAAGCAAAAATAAGTCAGTGTAATAAACAACAATGTTCAAGGAAATATCTTGATTTCTATTCAACAAAAAGTTGTACAAAAGAATAGTTTTGGTCAGTTTAGCTTGCTGTCTGCCCACATAACTTTATTAGCAAAGTATTCCTTCATTATAACACTGTCCATTGAGTTCACCTTAAAGCGAGACCACATTATAATGAAATACATTATACAGTACTCTATCATTATAACAAAGTCTATGGCAGCCATGGAGTACTGTCTATACACAATTATCCATTGAGTGCAACTGCAAACTGCACAGAACCAGATCTGCCATCATACCATGCACCAACAGATCTGGGTCTTTGCAACTGGTTAGGAAAAATTAGTAGAACAAAAACACCAAATATTCATGAGTGATTGTCAAGAAAGATAAAAAACATCCTGTTGGAAATATATCCCCTGGCACCCTTCCCAAACTCCAACAACTGAATGGTGGATCCCTGGGTTAAACAGATACAACTGTAATTACCTATTGTTATGATTTCAATAGGCAGCGTAAGAAGAACGTCTGTTGCCTTCAGGAGACTAACAACAAGGGGTCGGTATCTCTTTAAATTTACTTCAATATTTTCCATTTCCCCCTGAAAAGTAAAGAAAATAAAATAAAACATTATTAAAAAAACACACAAAATCAAAAAGGAGAAATATGTGCATTACATTATGCACTTAACTTTATTTAGAAGTGGACTTGTGGCCTAGCTTTCCCACCCCTGGAAATTCCTGACCATTTCTAAAGGCCCCTACTCCAGCATCCAGACATGTCAGAGTATGCCTAGTAGCTGCAAATGTAACATCATATTTAAACAATATCACGCTGGAAATCATTTTGCATAAACTATACACTTATATTACATCTCAAAGGTCTTAATCTAACTAACAGAAAAAAAGCAAAATCCAAAAGGTTTTCTGAAATTCAACAAATAATTTATTTCCATAGACTACAAAGTGAAAATTTAAATATAACTTACAGTATAGTGAATTAAATCACAAATAGTCCTAAGAGTGATATCACAAGTCCAAAACTATAGAGTATTCCAAATGAGTTCCAGTGGTGTTCAGAATGAAGTCCAATTTATTGTGCTGATGTGCCAATAGAATTGAATAGTGTTGACATGCTAACAGTCTTGATGTATCCCAATGATAAAATCCAAAATTTCATTAAATGATTTCACAGTAATTCTGAAATAGTCAATTAGTCCTAAAGTTTATGAGAACCTTGTAATTCCAAAGAATAACTGAAACAAATAAATCTGCTCAAATAATAATTGAACACAACTAAATATCCATTTCCACTACATGTGTTTAAGAGAGGAATAATTAATTATGTTATTCAGTGCCTCATTAAAAAAAAAAATGACAATTTCAGAACCAGGATGAGGGTCAAATATTCATTACTAGGACATTCCAACTTGACAACAGGGTCAGGTGTTTTAACAGCCAACCAATCAGAAATCAGGTGAGCCAGAATTTCCTAAAGGAAAACAATGACATGAACTCAAATCTCATGAAATTGATCAACAAGATTCCTTTACACATGCCAAGGGCAATTGGCCTCAAAAACATGTTTTCTAAAATTAAATGACCTCATTTCAAAGTACAAACCCAGACGGGACAAAATTAGCTATTTAATATGTTGTCTACTAAATGGCCTTTCCAATCTATAATCATAAAAATTAACACACAATTTGGGTATACATAACACTTCTAAACAAAAAATTCAGACTATACTTAAAAAGAATTCTTCAACCACACTGTGGCAGTTGTGTTAGAAAGTATTTTTTTAAAAAATCAATGAATGAAATGAGAAAGTTTTGTGCATTCTTTATACCCCAAGATTATTTTCGTTTTCAAATGCGTTACTATGACAGTGGCGTACAAGCTGCCGGGGGTGTTCGCTGAAACTATAGCAATGTTCGGACCACCTAGCCAGCAGAACTTGATGGTCAATTATTTTTACAAATGTCTTACATTGTTGGCAGCCCATATCTACGCTCTTGCACCGCTTCGAGTCAAGTGCAAAAATCGTACTTCCCTGTTATTTGCTATGACAGACCCGACATCATATTTTCTTGACCCAGTTTAGTACGCAGCCGCCATTTTCACAGTCCTTGGCTATCAGTAATTTTCGTCTGGAATTTTTTTATTACATTTAAGGTGCAAAACGTTTAACAATCAGGAGTGAATAAACCGTGGTTAAATTATATTATAGTTTTAAAATTCTGAACAACAATGGCTAATTTAGCTTGAATAAATGCGCATACATGACCACCATGACATACACTTTATGTATGTTTCGTACAGCCCTAACTGAGACTCTTTAAGTTTTATAATATACGGTTTCAGGGAATAATAATGATCGTATTTGGGACAAATATAAACTTGAGTGTCAGTCGAGACTATCTTTAGCGCTTATAAAAATATCCAAACTTCAGAATGGCAATTACCAGTGAAGTAAGATAATTTGAGTTACTCACCAGAACACACTTCGAGCGCGTTAATCAATCTTGTTATCTTATACTATACCCAAGTGTACTGGTTCTTCTGTGTTCACGTGCCCAGCAGTATATTAACAGTTTGTGTTTGGCTATTTCTACGAACAAGGATATGCCTTGGATGTTGCATGCATGTCCGTGCAGAAATTTGCAGAAAAATCATTCATTTGTTCTGCGAAAATATCTTTGCAAGAAGAAACCCGAGTCTATTCAGACTATCTCGTCTATTTTCTAATTAGTTGTGTCAACTTTCGGTTTAGCATATGACGTCATGATTCTTGTAAACTTTTGGGGACAAAAAGAAACCAAAAATCCGAAAGTAGTTTACGAGGTCAACCTATTTGCCAGGCATACTTTGATTTCAGATATGTTTAAAACTTGTTTCTTTTCCAAGTAAATTTTAACGCCAAGTGAAATCGAAAGAAGACTTCCTTAAAATGTAGTAATTTTAACCTAACTCTTGGAAGTAGGTGCCTTAGGCCTTTTCTTACAGCAGCAACGTGCAACTTCTCCATGATGCGGGTTTCATATACGATGCTTGTAGCCACACCCAGTATTCTAAATAAGCGGAGAAAACCAGGTAGTTTACGCATGCCAGGCTAACCGACTAGACGACGGCTATCTCTCTACATTTGTATGTTTCTGCGTCCGTACTATAGTCCTGGTTCTAATATGAAAGAAACCGACAGCACTTTGTGCTAAATTAAGCTCTTCTGTACCCTGGTCCCATTTGTCAAACACGTAAAGCACACGCACACCAATTAAACTCTCTCTCTCTCTCTCTCTCTCTCTCTCACACACACACACACACACACACACACACACACGAGCACGTAACTAGCATTAGGATGACCTATGTCAAAGAGTGTCATTAGGGTCAGAAAATGTATGCTTGATTCTTATTATCAAAATGATGTATTCATGGATAAAACAATAAATCTAATTTTAAACGAAGTCACACATTTGTCGCCTTTATACAAGATCGGCAGAGGGGTCACGATTTTTTGCTGGGGGGTGGCGGTCCTTATGATTTTTTCCTGGGGGCAACGTAACCCCCTTGACCTATGCTGCAGGCACCCATAAACTCATGCACACACACATTCTATCTAATCTGGCATTGTTGCAACAATGTTTTTAAGGTACATGGGTATGTCCGTCCTGAACATCATTGTTGACACAAGGGTGGAAGATTGAACGTCGGTCCACATCTTGAGGCTCCGAGAACAGGTGAGTGATTGCGCTGAACTGCGCTTATTTATAGGGAGAGGCAGGATTGAAACGGATTGAGTTTGTTGACCAATCCAAACGCGCGTGACAAAATTCAGTCAGCCCGCATCCAATCCGAAGACAGCAGTCTGTGACGTCACGTGGTCTATATAGATTCGCTAGCGCCTGTGTACAGTCAATCTATGCGACAGTGATTCAACATGACGGAAACTCAGAAAACGATTCACTGGGGTGCACCAGCAGTGGAGATCACCCAAGGGAACCCGGACTTACTTTCAGAAGAGGTACATTGGGATTTTGTGGATTTTCTTACCTCGCAAGAATTTGTTCCAGAACCTTCGTCTCATTCTTCATTACCGCAAGTGGAGAATTTTAGACAGAGACAGAAAGAAGAATTGGAGAAATTTATGCAACGACAAAAGGAAGCGGAACAAGCTTTTCTCCTACAGCAACAGCAACAGCAACAAGAAGAGGTAAGAAAAAAACAACAAGAAGAAGAAGTAGCAGCAAAGAAACAAGAGGGTGAAAATCAAACGGCCACGGTACTGTTGGACATTTTAGCGGAGTTAAGAAGTCTGAAACAAATGTATCAGACTTCTTTATCACGACCGAAGAGAATACGACCTTCCCGAGCTAAACACGCCAACCCTGTGACTAAGCCTACCGTACCACCCTTAGTGATTTCAACCCAATCATCATCAGAAGTAGGCCTCGGCCGTGGCAAAGGCTTAAGGCAGTTAAAGTTGATTGCTTAAACTCACCCCTACACCAAAATAAAGGCCCTTTTCATGGCCACCCACTTCTCTCGAAAAGAGATAGCCTTTCAATTTGCCAATAACTCAAAAATCAACAAAACAACAAAAAAAAAACATTTTACCCCTATAGTACGTGTCTGTGTATGAGTGCGTGAGTGTAGCTTCTTATTTAAAATCAAAACTCAAAGACACTTTCCTTATATAATTAATGTATTCTTTTCTCCATAGTTACAATCCAATTCACAACAGAGCACTTTAAAAAGTTCATACACTTCTTCTGTTCGTTTTTTTTTTTACTCTCTCTGTTTTTTCAATTTCCTCACCGTCACAGTCTTTTCCTCCTCTTCCTCCTCACTTTCTTCCCTTCTTCTTTTCTTCTCCTGTTTCTTTTTCTTCACCTGGCTGCTTTCTTCCTCTGAAGAATCTCTCTCTCTTCTTCTGAAGAATCCCTCTTTTCTTCTGACTCCTCTTGTTTCTTTTTTGGGCAATCTGGAGACCAATGTCCTTTTTCTTGACAATAATAACAACAGGTATCTTGACTTTTGTCTTTTCTAGCCCCTGTTTTTTTTTTTTTCTTTTTTTGACGGTCTGGACACTATGAAGACCAATGCCCTTTCTTCTGACAGATATAGCAAGTATCTTCACTTTTATCTCGAAAGGAAGGAGAGTAGTCCGTCGGCTGGTCTGAAGAGAATTTTCTAATGACCCCTCGCAAAGCTCTGATGAAACGTTCGATTTGGCTAGTCTCTTCCATCGTTGTGCTCGGTTTGAGAGTGAAATGAATAGTGAAAGGACACCCTTTTATATACGCTGGTCTGCTAGGACTATAAATTAGTCTATAGTGTTTAAACTTGAGTCATTTGACGTTTTGCACTCAAGATGAAACGATACTATTCATTCGAGAAGAAAGAAGAAGAAAGTAAGAGGCAGAAACGTGATCTATCGCCTCGTACCAGAGCTGAAGTCTTGGCACAAATTCATGCCAGTGATTTTGAAGAGGACATGAGTGAACCAGAATCCGAACCCTCTAAACAAAGTTCACCACCCTTAGTCAACCCTGAAAAGTACTATTCCATTCGAGAGACGGAAAAGCGCTCCTCTAGAAAATTTAGAACCACGGCTTACACCTACACAGTGAAGTTTAAAGATTTCAAGGCTGACGTACCGTTAGAGAAAGCAGAAGGGTTTATCACCGAGATGTGGGATTCTTTGCTCACCGCACTCAAGTGACAATGTCAACCCAAAGAAGACGATCGCTTGACACTATCCATAGATCACGACAGCGTGAAATCCCCTGTTTTAATCGAGTTTAGCAGACCCGCAGAACTGATCCCTTCCAAAGTCATGGACAAGATTCAACACATACAACAATCTAATGATCAGTTTGACATCACCGATGGTAAAGCCACACTGAAAATGGCTCACGTCTCTCTTCCTCAAGGGACAGGACGCAAAAAGGTCTTATTGGTGAATGACCTTCGCAGCACCAAAAAGAGTCTCGTCCAAATTAACAACCCTCAAGACCAGATGTGTTTAGCCCGAGCCATCGTGGTGGGACGAACCTATGCCAACAAGAACGACACGACAGAATGGAAAAGAGCCTGGAAAACTATTCGACAATCGGACCGAGCCAAACAACGAAACGAAGCAGAACTCCTGTTACAACAAGCTGGCCTGTCCCAAGACATACCCTGTGGCATTCCTGAAATGCAAAAATTGCAAGATGTTCTAGCTCCACGCTACACATTGAAAGTGCACCCTCAAGAAGTGCGCGGACCTCTGTTGTTTCGAGGGAAAGACTTTAAGGATGGAAAATACATTCATGTCTATTATCACGATGACCATTTCGATACCATTACCAGTATCACTGGATTCCTTTGATACAGATATTACTGTGAGAAATGTGACTATGGCTATAATAATCGAGAGCAACACAAGCATTGTGGATTGAAATGCTCAGGATGTTTGGCCTCTCCACCCTGTCTGAGCGAAGGGCAAAAACCAGTGCATTGTCCTGCTTGTCTGCGCACGTTTGTCAGCCCTACCTGTTACCAACAACATCTGAAGACGCAAGGTTCACAGCAGAAATGTGCTTGTCAACTCCTGAGATTCTGCCCAACATGTGGACAAGGCCTACGTACCAACAGTACCAAGGCACACGTATGTTCAGGAAAGAAAAAATGTCACATTTGTCACCACATCGTGGACTTGGAACACCAATGCTACGTGCAAAAATACCAACCCCCACCAGAGAAAGAGGATGGACACAAGAAGAAAGGCAATTTCATCTTTTTCGATTTCGATTGCATGCAAGAGACCGGCATTCAGATTCCTAATTTCTGCTTGGCTCATCGAGCGTGCGAGAAGTGCATTCAAGAACCTATCTTCAGTCATTGCAACTCACTGCAGCAAGATTCCCGGAGGGCGTGAAAAAATCTTTCGAGGACCGAACACGTTAGCCAATTTTGCCCAATGGGTCTTAGACCCCATCGACAAGACGTGGAGCCAAGAGGACATCGAACGTTACCGAGATTATCATTGTCATGCCACAGTGATGGCTCACAATTTCTCCGGATACGATGGACTGTTTCTTTTGAGGTATTATACGGAACAAGGCACCGAGCGTCCTAAAGTCACTTTGAACGGAGCCAAAATCATTTTCATGCAAGTGGGACAAGTGCAGTTTAAAGATTCGATGAGTTACTTGGCCATGCCTTTGAGTCGAATGCCTAAAACGTTTGGAATGACAGAAATGGCTAAAGGGTACTTTCCACACTTTTTCAATACGGAAGCCAATCAACACGCCATTCTACCCCATTTGCCAGAGGCTCACTATTACGACCCCGACAACATGCGTACCGAACAACAAGAAGCTTTCTACGCTTGGTACCAGGCTCACGCCTCGGACCCTTTCGACTTTCAGGAAGAAATGTTAAAGAATTGTCGTTCCGACGTGGACATTTTACAACGTTGCTGTGGAAAATTTTTTGAACTGTTAAAAGAACACGGAGGGGTCGATCCTTTAAAAGAAGCTTGCACCATTGCCAAAGCGTGTTCCTTAGTGTACCGCCAACGATTCATGCCTGAAAACACCGTGGCTGTCATCAGTCCTCAAACGACCCACTATGTCAAACGTCAATACTCGGTCAAAGCCCTACGTCGTTACATTACTTGTGCGACAAGGAAGACAAGTGGATTCAGCATGCCCGCAACGGAGGGGGTAAAAAGACCATCGGAACGCATTCGGTCGATGGCTGGGACTTAGAAAACCCCAAGATCGTGTATAAGTTTAACGGTTGCTTATTTCACGGATGTCCCGTCTGTTATCCTGACCGTGGCACTAAAAATCAGTTTTTACAACGAACCATGGAAGACTTGTACCAGACCACCTGTCAGCGACGCCTAAAGTTAGAACAGGAAGGATACCAAGTGGTGGAAATGTGGAAACACGAATACGATCACCGTTTGAAAACCGATCCCGAGTTTACACTCCTCGTGGAAAGTTACCAGTTCATGGACCCCCTGAACCCGAGGGATAGTTTGTACGGAGGAAGGACCAATGCCACCTGTTTGCTGTACCAAGCCGACGAAGAGAAAGGAGAGGAAATCAAATACTTGGACGTGTGTTCGCTGTATCCCTACGTGTGCAAATATTGTCGCTTTCCTGCAGGACACCCACAATTGTTCACGGAACACATCGACCTGAAAAACATTCGACAATACGAAGGCTTGATCAAGTGCAAAGTTTTGCCTCCCACGGACTTGTACCATCCCGTGTTACCTCACCATTGCCAAGGCAAACTGATGTTTCCTTTGTGCCGTACTTGTGCCGAAACGTGCAACCAAGATCAACCTTGCCAGCACACCCAGGAAGAACGCGCCTTGACGGGGACGTGGGTCAGCGTAGAATTGTTCAAAGCTCTGGACATGGGATATCAACTGTTAGAAGTGTACCAAATTTGTCACTTTCCCAAGACACAACAATACCACAAGGGTGACCCCACGCAGAAAGGCATTTTCGCCGACTACGTGGATGCCTTTTTGAAACTGAAACAAGAAGCCAGTGGCTATCCGTCCTGGTGTCACACTCCCGAGGATCACATAAAATTCAAAGAGAAATACTGGGCACAAGAAGGCATTACTTTAGATCACATCAAGAAAAACGAAGGCAGGCGATCGTTTGCCAAAGTGATGTTAAATTGCCTGTGGGGTAAAATGGCACAACGTCCGTGTTTACCCAAGACGGAGTATTTGACAGAACCTTCCCGCTACTTTCAGATGATTCACGACAAAACCAAATTCATGAAACACGTGGACGTCGTTCGCGAGGATTTGATCTTGGTCAATTACGAAGAAGATCTGGACTTTGTACAAGACGACCCTTTTGGAAATGTCATCATTGCGGCTTACGTGACAGCTCATGCTCGCTTAAAATTGTAGGAAGGTTTAGAACTGTTAGGGGAACGCGTCCTGTACTTTGACACGGACAGTTGCATTTACATCCATCACCCGAGTCAACAGCACCCTGACATCGAAGGAGACCGTTTAGGAGCCTGGACAGACGAGCATCCCGACGACAAGATTCTAAGTTTCGTCAGTGGCGGTCCAAAAAATTACGGCTACGAATACCGGGACCCACAAGGAGAAATGCACACGAAGTGTAAAGTGAAAGGATTGACTCTGAATTATCGTACCAGTCGTGTGGTCAACTTTGGGGTATTGAAAGAAGCCTTGCAATCTGGAGAAGATGAACACTTTAAAGTGACAACCTATCAACCCAACAAGATTGTACGTTTACCCACTCACCACATCGTCGGTCGACCCTTGGAAAAAGTCTATCAAATCGTGTACCAGAAGCGAGTGCGTCTTCCCAACCACTTTACTTTGCCGTAAGGTCACATTGATATCGGACAGTATATCAAAAGGAATCATATGCAAGGCCAATAGTAAATGGTCAAGTGCCAGAAGAACCCGTTACCGAGGACAACCATTCCCTTCAGGACAGGACTTTCGTTTACATTCCCAAAAGACCCTTTCGGGAGGACACTTGTGTGACAATACCTCATGTAGACTGTCAGAACATTACACTCTGTCCCTAAGACATCTTAGTGACCAAACACATGTTTTACAGAGACTTGTTTCTATTTCACGTTGATCGTTTTCATGTGCCTTGTATCGTTGTACATAACTATTTGACTTTGATGTATTTTAGTCTTTCCTGTTTATTTTTGAACCATTCAATAAACGTGTCCTGAAAAAAGTATATAAACTCTTGTCTGGTCTGTTTTCGTGTCACAAGTGACATTCCTAACACTATGGCTACCTCTGCTGTCTCTGCTCCCTCTTCCTCTACTGTCAAAGTGATCGACGAACACTTAGATCGTGCCAGTTGGGAGGCTTTGTATCTTCACCATCCCTTTAACGTGCTCATTGCTGGACCAAACGTTTCAGGCAAAACCGAATTCGTCAAACGTTTGATCGAACATAAACATCATTTGATCGATCGACCACCTCAGCGCATCGTGTGGTGTTACAAAGAGTGGCAATCGGCGTACAGCCTCTTGCGAGAAAGTCAAGGCGATTCCATCGTGTTTGTGGAAGGCATTCCTAAAGAAGACGACGGCATCGTCTCTGACTACCGTCAAACCCATTTGGTCATTTTCGACGACATGTTAGGAGAAGACGAAGAAGAAATTAAACTGTGGTTCACGCGCAAAGGGCATCATCGCAATGCCAGTGTCGTTTACATCACTCAAAATTTGTTTCAACAAAGTAAAGCCCATCGCACCATCAGTCTCAATGCGCATTACGTGGTCTTGTTTAAAAGCCCTCGAGATAAATCGCAAGTGCAAGTCTTAGCCAATCAGTTAGGGACACCTTGGCTGACTCAGGCGTACGACGATGCCACTCAAACTCCACACGCCTATTTACTCGTCGATTTGAAACCTACGAGGATTTGCGATTTCGTACCCACTTGTTTCACCACTGGGGCCAAGACGGAGGGCCTGTCCTGTACACGTCTCCGTCCTCGACTTAATTTCACTCCATAAAAAAATCTTTAAAAACCTCAGACCCTTTTCGTCTGTCTCACACACATTTTGAACATGACGTCCCTTCAGTCGCATCTTCCCGTCAAATTGATTCGTGCCTTGTATGGCATCAGTCGAGAACAAAATCGACAAATACGAGCTCGTGTCTTAGAAGCTAGTCTCAAAGAAGTCTTGCGATGGTTCACGGTGACGGCACGTCAATTACTCCAAGGGATCATTCAGATTCCTCATCAAACCAAACGCTTTTTCAATCGAAACAAAGTCGCTTTGACCCAACTGGCCGATCCCCGCATCGACACTCAAATAAAAAAACAAATCATTTTGAAACCTGGAGGGAGCGGTACTCTAGGAGGGGTCATCATTCGCTCTCTCTTAAGATGGGATCCTAATGCTCCCAAACTTCTCCCCAAGACAAAAGTCAAACGAAGCTCCAAGAAGAAGAAAAAGACCAGGTCCCCAAGGAGAACTTGTCCAGTGGCGGTACCCTCCTCTTGCCAGACATCACCCCGGAAAAAGAAAAGAAGCCCCCAGAAAAAGAAAAGTCCACAGAAGAAAACTAGTCGCAAGAGAGGCACTTCGGTCAGGACGCAACTTTACACTCGCAAGCCACGACCTACCACGGCGGTGACCGCGTCTCCGGCAGACTCAAGTTCATCCACTTCTCCGTTGATGACACCAAGAACTGAAGAGTACTTGGAGACGTTGATCACACCAAGAACATCTCCGTTGATGACCCCAAGCAGAACTTCTCCAGTGACAGGACCCTCCAATTTAGTGGCAGTGGCTGCTGCTCACAAAGTACCTTCTCCCAAAATCAAAGTCCAAGAAAGATCGGGCATGTTACAAAGTTTACTGGATTTGTCCAAGCAAGAACTGGCTCAATTTAGTCCGTTGCGTACCCCTGCACGACGTGTCATGCCTGTCCTCAAACTGATACGACGTAAAGACAATCAGTGGCGACGCGTTCCAGTATAAAAACAGGTGCGTGACCAAGTTAGGTATCAGTGTTTTTGGTGCTCCTGAAGACTCAAAGATGTCACCCTCCAGAAAACATCCCTCTTCTAAACAACCCCAAGGAAAGAAAAGGAAAGGACTGCCTCCTCGTTTAGTCAAACATGGGGACATGTTATCTGTCCCGTCCAAAGCTTCTCCACCACTACGAAAAAAACTCATTCAATCAGCCTCCAAAGAGGTCATCGATACCGTGTGCGAATGCTGTTTGAACGTCTTGAAAGGCACGATCCCTTTGTCCAAACACCAGAAACAATGCTTAGGCAAACATCGTCACGTTCTTCGCCAAATGGTTCAAAAGAAAACTCCCATTCGTCAAAAGAAGAAGTTGTTGGTCCAACGTGGAGGCATTTTACCCCTCTTGTTAGGTCCCTTACTGAAAGGAGTCTTGGGAACCATGTTGGGAGGACTAGTGGGAGCAAGATAAAAAGGCCCTCGGAAGTCCCAAGATCTCAGAATCGACCCCTCACAGCCCCATGGAAGGACGAAAACTGGCTTTAGTGCCTTACAAACGATGGATGGAATACCATCGTTGGCAAGAACAAACGCACCCCGCATTTACCTCCCAATCCCAATTTGAGCGAGATGTCCCAGTTACAACACGAATTGCAGTCCTTGATGGATCGCCAAGATTTGTCCGAAACAGAAAAATCGCAAAAGTACGGTCAACTCTTGCAACGACTGCAACTCTTTCACCAGAAAGCTTTAGACGAAACAGCTCTACCCACTCTGAAAGATTTTAAGACCTTGATGAAAAGTTCAGCACCATCACCAGTACCAGTACCACCACTACCAGTGACCAAGACAAAAAAAGGAGAAGAAGAAGAAGGGTTTCAAACTCCACCAGAAAAAGTACGCAAGTTACCAACACCACCTACCTCCAGAATTGGATGGATTAAAAAGATGATGGCCACCCCTTCTTCCTCACAAGAGAAAAAGAAAGTGAAGACAGAAGTGAAGACAGAAGTGAAACAAGAACCGATATCCCCCGCTCAGACATCCTCCTCTTCAACACCTATTGCCGGTCGCACACGCAAAGCATTGCAATCCAAGAAAATATCCCAAGAGAAAAAGAGTAGCATCCTCCAAGAGTGGGTGTCTTATTAACACACAAACACAAAAAAAAATGGAAAAAGTCTTAGCCAGCATTTACTACGATCCCTCCCATCCTGCAGGTTACGCAGGAGTTCAAAAATTGTATCGTGCTGCCAAAACTCGACTGAAAAGTCTCCGTTTACCTCAAATGCAACGATGGTTACAAGAACAAGCTGCCTACACTTTACACAAACCCATTCGACGCAAGTTTGCCAGAAGTCGCACCCGAGTGGAAGGCATCGATCATCAATGGCAAGCCGATTTAGCCGACGTCTCTCATTTGGCCAGCTACAATCGTGGCTACAAATATTTGTTTTGTGTCATCGACGTCTTTTCCAAATTTGCCTGGGTCGTACCCTTGACTTCCAAATCGAGCAGCGAGTTAGTGCGAGCCCTGAACGAGTGTTGAAACAAAGCGGTCGTCACCCTCTTCGATGGCAAACGGACAAAGGCACCGAATTTCTGAACCAAGCTTTCCAAAAAGAATTAAAGAAACGTGACATTCATTTTTTTACCACCGAGAATCCTGAAACCAAAGCCAGCATCGTGGAACGTTTTCAACGCACTTTGAAAGAACGTATGTGGAAATATTTTACGCATCACCACACTCTGAAGTACATCGACATCTTACCGCACCTGGTGCAAGCGTACAACCAATCTTACCATCGAAGCATCGGACGTGCCCCACAAGAAGTGACTCCCGAGAGCGAAGTGTTGATGTTTGAGCGCCTGTTTCGTACGTCCCCGACGAGGGCTGTCCCCAAGAAAAGTGGACAGTTGACCATAGGAGATTGGGTGCGCATTGGCAAAACCAAACGCACTTTCGACAAAGGTTACTCACCTAACTGGACGACCGAATTGTTTCGTGTCACTGGACGAGTACATGGCCGTCATCCTACCGTCTATAAATTGGAAGACATGAACGGAGAAGTGCTCAAAGGAACGTTTTATTTGCCCGAGTTACAACGTGTCACCAAAAAAGAAGACGACGTGTACGACATCGAAAGCATTCTCGAACGCAGAACCCGTAAAGTGGGCAAACGACGTGTCAAAGAAGTCAAAGTACGTTGGAAAGGATATCCACCCAGTTTTGATTCTTGGATCGACGCTTCGCAAGTCATCGACTATAAAAAGAAGTGACCATCATGCCCTTTCACACAGATGCAGCTACGTCGACCACTCCTTCACCCAGTTCTTCTGTACAAGATTTACAAAAACAACCCTTGTGGGTGTGGTGCGGAGAACGTGTGCCTAAAACACAAATCGTCTTTTTCTGCCAAATCTTCGTGGTGTATTGTGTCATCGGGGCAGCCATTGCCAATTTGAGTTTGCAACAAGGAGACAAACAATTGTGGACCATTTTATTGAGCAGTTGCATCGGTTACCTGCTTCCCAATCCCTCCCTGAAATTCTCCTCGAACGGGAACCACGGGAACCTTGTGTCCAGTGCCAGTGCTAGTCACCACTCCAACAACAACCAGAACCCCATTTTGGGCGGAGACACGCCTCTGACGTCCAGTAACCCTTTGGACAACCACAGAACTCTGGAATTATGAGTCACCAAAACCAATTTTACTTAACCTTACCCAGTGACAGTTCCATGGAGGTGTTTCCCCACAACACGTTGTGCTGTTACACGGCCAAATTACCTCAAGCCATTCCCTTAGATCACGAAGCCCATTGGGAAGTGGCTTTGGTAGAAATGATTCACCCTACACAAATCCAAAACATCACTGAAAAGCAAAACACTTTTGAGGTCGAAATCCTGAACCAACAATTGCAAGAAACCATGAATGACATCGGGTTTTCAGGGGACATAAGACCAGCCAACAATTCACCCTTCAATATCTACACCTTGAAAATTCCGTCAGGGTTTTATTTTAGTGGCCAACATTTGGTGGACACCATTGCTTCCAGGTTCGAGTTAGCCTTTGGCAAAGTCCTGAACAGAATAAAAAAAAGTGTCACCCTGGAGTACCATAAAGTGGCTCGTCGCTTCCTGATGAAATTTCAGGATACCCAAACGTTATCCATCAGTTTTAAACGTGACTTGTTTGATATTTTAGGTGGAGACACAAAAATGGCTCCAAATTTTAAACCGAAGATCAACAGGAATACGGAATTTTACAAGTTTTTTCGATTCCCTGTAGAACTGAACCAAGGACTGAATTTGATGTTTGTGTATTCCGATGTGGTGGAGTACAACGTGGTGGGACACACCTCTGTGCCGTTACTGCGTGTCATTCCTTTCAAAGTGGATAGTGCCACGACCAGTGACCAGGAAGGTGGGAACACTTATCATGTCCAGCGCGAATTTGTAAATCCTCACTATTTACCCGTCAGTAAGTCTTATTTGGACACGGTCAACATTGCTATAAAAGGATATCTGGGACAAAATATTCCATTCACCAAAGGAAAAGTCACGGTGAAACTCCATTTTCGAAAACGGTTCTCTCACGACTCGTAAGTCATGTATCCAGTGTACCGAGCGGTTGCTCGACAGCGAGGACACGGTTTAGGAGATATGTTAATATCGGCCTTTCGTTCGGTGGCCCCAGTCTTGAAACCGATGGTGACACGCGGATTGCACGCCTTGAAAGATGCGGCACTGACGCAAGGCAAAGAATTTCTCCAAAATGTCATCATCGACAAACAAAACCCTAAAGAAGCCTTCATGAGGGCAGGCAAAAATGTCTTGCTGCAAACGGGCAAAGACCTTTTGGGCCAACGAGAAACACCTATAAATGCCCTGCACGCTACCGAGTCAGGCATTCAACAAGGACAAGGCAGAAAGAGACGACGAAGAAAACACCCTTTCACCAGACTTCACACGTCTAAACCTAGAAAGACAAAGAAAAGAAGAACCGTTCGAGACTTAGACGTTTTCGATTATTGAGAAAGAACAGAACAAAATGATGCATCGAGAGTCTTGCGCTTGTTCCAAGTCGGAACTGGATCTGTTTGCCATGCCACCCACCATGATGACGATGCAAGAATCCCAATGGGTGGAATTTCATCCCGTCTCCTCATTGACCGATTCCGCTCCCATCGAGTTTGAAATCAAAGGACAGCCCGAAGATAACATCGATCTGAATAGCAGTTACTTGTACCTGAAAGTCAAAGTTCTAGATAAGACATGAGGTGATATAGACACTGAAGCAGTAGCTCCCGTCAACAATTTCATGCATTCCTTGTTCAGTGGAGTGGACTTGTACTTGAATAACAAACTAGTCAGTAGCAGCATGGATACTTACCCTTACCGTGCCTACCTGGAAAATCTCTTGACGTACGGAATAGACGCCAAGAACACTCATCTCGATGCCTGTGTGGTATGGGAAGCTGACGAAGCAGGCCAGTTTGAAACATTGGAAACTGATACAACTGATAAAAAGAAAGAATACAATGAGAGATTTGTAGAACGAAGAAAGAGAATCATGGGACCCAAGCAAAGTTTAGAACTGATGGATCGTTTGCATTTGGACATGTGGTTGCAAGAAAAATATTTGCTGAACGGGGTGGATGTCCACCTGAGACTGAATCGTAGCAGTAGCGCTTTCCATTTAATGGCTGGTGCTGACGATTACAAAACCAAAATCCAAGAAGCCAGACTCTACGTACACCGTGTGGAAGTGTTACCTAAAGTGGGAAACGACATCAGTCAGACGTTGAGCATAACGACCGCCAAGTATCCCATACGACGCTTGGAAGTGAAAACCTTCACCATTCCTGCTGGACAGCGATCCATGATCGAAGATCATCTGTTCCAAGGACAGTTACCCAAACGTTTGATCCTTGGTATGGTCGAGAATGAAGCCTTCAACGGAGTTTTGGCTAAAAATCCTTTCTACTTTAAACACTTTGACGTGTCCAAGATCAAAGTCAGTCGCGATGGCAAGACCTTGTGTACCCGACCTTTCGAACCTAACTTTACCAAGAGGAATTACTTAAGATCGTACTAGTCCTTGTACGAAGCCACCGGACAGTTAGGAACCAACACCAGTCACGGCATTACGTACGAGGATTACGCAGGAGGCTATGCTTTGTGGGCTTTCGATTTCACTCCAGACCAAGGCAGCGACGAGGGACATTTCCACCCTATAAAATCCGACCAGATTCGTGTGGAAATTCAGTTTGCAAACCGAGTCCCTGATGAAACGGTGAACGTCATCCTGTATGCAGAATTCGATAATACGATAGAAATCAACAGTTTGAGAGAAGTCATTCTAGATTACTAGAAGCCATGGAAGACTGTTATCCCTCTTTACCTAGTGGAGAAACTTTGGAGATAGAATGTAAGGAGATCGTGGAAGAAGAAGAATCCCAAGACAAAGACGAAGTTATCATAATGAAGTCAAGATGGCCAGAACAAGAAGCCCATTTAGTCTCCTGTTTTGCCAAACACTTGGTCGAAAAAATGACGGAATTGATCAAGAAAAATTGCTATGGATGTCAAAACGATCATCCCAGTCAAATTCAACACGATAAATGCCTGATGTTGAGTCAAGAAGAAAAATTGGACGAGTATCTGGACGAAGCTTGGAGTCTCATCTCGGACGAAGTCGTGTGGCATCAGTGGTATAAAGACTTGCGTGAACATTCTTGTCCACCATTAACCACTCAAGAGATCCATCGTATCGAAGCTCTCCTGAATCAGAGTGAGGAGACGAAATGAAGAAACGGTTATTTGTCAGACATTTTCAAGCAAAAAGTCAGGATCGAATTGATGACTTATTATTACCTGTGAAGAAGAAAAAAACATGGATACCTGGGAACTTTATTACCTTTTGAACCACAGTTCGTATACGGCTTCTTGGAATCCTGTCGTCTGTGCTAAAGATGAACTCCCTCATCGCAAACCTCAAGACCATCAAGCTTATGTCATCAACACGGACGACAGTCATCTCCCAGGAACCCACTGGGTAGCCGTTTACTTTCCTCAAGAAGGATGTGTGGAATATTTTGATTCGTATGGATTGCCCCCTTTGGAAGACGATATCATCGACTTTACGAGAAGAAATGCTCAGACTACCCGATTCAATAATGTGAAATTACAAGGCACAGATTCCTTGGTGTGCGGACAGTACTGTGTGTATTTTCTGCATCATCGCAGCCTGGGCTATTCCTTAGAACATTTAGTGACTCATTTTGATCCTCGTTCTTCTTCTAGAAACAATGTGAAAGTAGATCGATGGTTTTGTGACCATTATGCTTATCTTTTGTCTCAAGCTAGGAAACGTAGTGTCCATCAATGGCCTAATGACTTCCAACAGTGGAAATCACAATTTCATTCACAACGTTGTCAGCCCTGTCCAAAATAATATGTAAATTGAAAAAATGTTTGTGATTTTAAAAAAATGTTTGATGTTATATGATTGGATTATTGTTAAAAAATGTTAGAGTTGTTGGTTAGTGTTAAGTGATTTTGAATAAAAATGGTTGTGTTTTAAAAAAAAATGCCTTTGTGGTTTGTTTGGCTATAAGAATGTTGATTTATGCTCTTTGACTTCTTACTATCCCTCTCATGACACTCATTGAACATTGCGGCTCGAAAAAACCGTGGAGGGATGTTTTCCTTCACGTCCGCGCTTTGACTTTAAGAACCGGGGCAGTTTCCAGTCTAACCATCCATTGTCGACTCATCCTCCTACGAAGATGTGCTCCAAACTAGCTAAGCTAAACGAAGCCTACGTGAATTTGCATAGGGTCAGACACAGTCTGATACCGAAGCCAGAAGAGATAGAGAATGTGAGAATGCTAAAAGTCACTGAAGACCTGATAGAAGAGCTCTTCAGAGAAGAAGTGAACAGGGAGAAAGAAGAATGGACAGAGAAGTACAGACTTCAGAGACAGCAGCAACAGCAACAACAACAACAGCAGCAGCAGCAGCAGCAGAAACCTGAACCTGACAGAGGCTTTGTCGATTGTCGTATCGACACCAAAGAGTTCTTCTTCTCTTTCCGAAGAAGCAGACCTATCGTCAGAAAGTCTATCCTCAGAGGACGTCGCATTCTTAGAAACTAAAAGATTGCCACTTTTCGAAATAGAAGTATACAACGTTCTCGTTTTCGTTTTCACGCAAAAACTGTTGCACGGACAAGTTTTCTTTTCTTGGTTTGTCACTGTTGATGGAACATGAACAACGAGGAATGCAACCTGGACAGATTTTACAGTGAATTCCACTTCATCGTTGTCAGAAAAATCCCTGGGTGTTTTTAGGACTGGATGTGCATTCTGTTACTGAGTGTTTCGCATGCTAATACGATGATTTCAAGCTGGCTTGAAGTTGGTATTAGTACATCAGGGTGTTCCCAAGTTTTGATTTCTATCTGGCCCTTAGTAAAATTATATTTAAGTGTATTCGAGGGTTTGTTAACACTGTTTTCACGTAGATATGCATCAACAAGTGAAGCGAAATCACAGCTGATGTTGGCATCACTGGTCAGCTGATTCAACACCCTGTCTGCAAATTCTGCAACTTCTCACATCTTTCAGAATCCATCTTTTATACGTAATACAAAATTATAAAAATGAATTCCAGAGATGATTAATACTGGTTCATAAGCAATATTTAATCAATGTATCTATATTCTTGCTTGCTTATTGATCTAAAACGAACTGCTGCTAGTACCATTTTTTAAGTCTTTCGTATGACTAGGTCGGGGTTCGAACCCGCGACCTCCCACATCCGAAGTATCGGAGGTCGCGAATTCGAACCCCGGCAGAGTCATACAAAAGACTTACAACAATGGTACTAGTAACTGCCTCGCTTGGTGCTCAGCAGTAAGATTTTAGTGTCAGGACTGATGTCAGGATATTGTGACCGAGTGAGACATTATGCTACATGTCTACGGCATGATGCTCCAGTGCTAGATATCACTATAAACTGCCACACATCAGACATCGTAGCGATATGAGTGAAAAATTGTTGAAACAATGTTAACAATCAAAACCACACGCGCGCACACACTTTAACGAACCTGCAACCCAAAAATGATTAAGTGGCTTGTCATTGAGATCTGACCTGAATAAAGAATCTATAGATTCTAATATTTTAACCTCAAGAGTATTAGGATCGTCCGACGATTGCCTTTATGTCGAATACCAAGTGACCTCCATGTGATAGCAGATGTGTACACTATAAAGAAATAATTTCTGGATGTATCAGCAGCAAGTCTAAAGCAATCACTTGGATCAAACCCATTAATATCTTCATGTGATAGATGAAATGTGTTAATAGCTGGTTTTGAAGACTCATGTACCGTTGCAGTGTTTGTGCAATTTGGAGTTACCAACCACGACCTTCATATCACTGATTTTACTTGTTGCTTTGTTGCAGCATCAGTATCAAGGACGTGCTCTTGCATCAGATGAATTCGATTTCGGTTCATAATAAACGTTTCCACTCATTTCATCACTAGATTTTTTTTTTACTTTCGATACCGTATTTGTGTCAACATAGTCGTTGGTAAACGCAACTGACACACCAGCATCATGATTTATCAACAGAGACAACAAGATTGTTTCTTTGGTAACATCCTTTCAACAGAGACAACAGAATTGTTTGTTTTGTAACATACTTATCAATGGAGACAACAAGATTGATTGTCTTGTAACATACTTATCAACACAGACAACAAGATTGTTGGCTTTTTTAACATACTTATCAATAAAGACACCATGATTGCTTGTTTTGTAACACGCTTATCAACACAGACACCAAGGTTGCTTGTTTTGTAACACGCTTATCAATAAAGACACCATGACTGCTTGTTTTGTAACACGCTTATCAATACAGACATCAAGGTTGCTTGTTTTGTAACACGCTTATCAATAAAGACACCATGACTGCTTGTTTTGTAACACGCTTATCAATAAATACACCATGACTGCTTGTTTTGTAACACGCTTATCAATAAAGACACCATGACTGCTTGTTTTGTAACATACTTATCAACAGAGACAACAAGATGGTTTGTTTTGTAACATACTTATCAACAGAGACAACAAGATTGTTTGCTTTTTAACATACCTATCAACAGAAGCACCAAAATTACTTGCCTTCCACTGAACCAACCCCATGCCTACATGTGCACCTCCACCCCCATCTTCCTAGATCCGTCCTGACTAAATTGAAACCCCTAAAACTGCTTAACCCATCATTTTTACCAAGCTCTTTATGGAATCCATGTTATTTGATGCAGCATAGGTGCTTGCAGATATTGAATGATACTTTACACTGAGGAAAGAGAGTGGAGGTCAGAGATATTCTTTAATTGTAATAAATTGGCAACAATTTTAATAAATTGCATATCATGGAATATTTTATCGTCTTTCCTTGGAAATACTCCAATGACTTCTGCCAGAAGTATGGCAATATTAGAGAGAGCTTCATCAACGAATTAGAGCACTTAAATGTATTCCATATTAAAAGAATGTAAGTTTTATCGATGCATCATACCGCATTCGTTGCTCCCCAAATTACGAATTAGTCAGACTGCACAATATATATCTTCTACAGCATTAGAAATTACAAGTGAATATAAAAGTTGAAAATACATTTACGAAAACATTGTACATATATTTTTCAGTTCTTATGTTACGTGTTTAGGTCCAAATGAACTTGTTTTTCTTGCACAACAAAATGTGTCAGGAATTCAGCAACTATAGAAAAACTGGAACAAAATTTTTGATAGTATCCGTCACAACTAAAAGGCGCATCATTTGCTATTTATTAACAGGCACGTGAAATTCAGAGATAGCCTTGACCTCAGCATCTATATGTTTAACTTGTCTATGTCCCACGATATGTCCTAGAAAAGTTACACTAGCACGGCAGAACTTACTGTTAGATAAATTAATTGTCAAACATGCATGTGTGAGTCTGTCAAAGAATTTCCGAATTGTTGCTAAATGTTCTTTCCAGGTGTCGTTGTAGATGATGACATCATCGATGTAAGCATCACACTTGTCTAGACCAGAAGTAATCATGATCATGAGACGTTGAAATATACATGGCGACCATTTCATCCCAAACGGGATTACTTTATATTGGTAAAGTCCATCTGGAGTTACGAATGCCGAAATTTCCTTTGCTCTTTTCATATGTGGAATTTGTCAAAATCCTTTCAGGAGGTCAAATTTGGTGACATACTTCGCATTCCCGATATTATCAATACAGTCATCGATTCTTGGTAATAGGAATGAATCTGTTTTTGTCACACTATTCAACTTCCTATAATCATAACACATGCGGAAAGTTTTATCTGGTTTTGGAACAAGTATGCATGGTGAACTCCAGTCACCTTTACTGGGCTCTATGAAATCATTCTCCACCAAATATTTTTTTGTCAAGTATTCCTGTTTGAGAGGGTTCATCCTGTACGGGTGTTGTTTCACAGTTTTGGAATTTACAATTTCAACGTCATGGAAAATTTTGTTGGCTCTTGTAGGAACATCTGAAAATAAGTGCTCATATTCAAATAATAACTTTCCTGCGAGGGTAAAATATGTGGACATCCTTTGGGCAAATAATGCAGATTCTGCCAATAATATCATGAAGATTGGAACCAACTAGAAGCAACAAGATAGATCTTATAAACGTATACAATCGATTTTCGGTTCCTAGCTTTAAGACGTCGAAAGAGGCAATTTCAACCTGGCTTCCGATTATAGACACCGCATAGTTTCTACTGACGTGTGGTGTCAGAAAAAAGAAAAGAAAAATGAACGAGAAACTTTATTTCGAAAGTTTCTCAAAGACACGGGTACAAATAAGCAAACATTAACGTCTACAAATGGTACAGTCACAATACCAAAGACACATTCAGGAGGGAAAAAAACTCACCAGAGGAAAGGGAAGAGAGCTGAGCGAAGTCAGATGAAAACAAAATTTAAATGATGGACATTCTTAGTAAAGAATATATATATATATATATATATATATATATATATATATATATATATATATATATATATATATATATATATATATATATATATATATATATATATGTATATATATACATGTATATATATATATATATATATATATATATATATATATATATATATATATATATATATATATATATATATATATATATAGAGAGAGAGAGAGATATATATATATATATATATATATATATATATATATATATATATATATATATATAGAGAGAGAGAGAGAGAGAGAGAGAGAGAGAGAGAGAGAGAGTTGTTTCATTTTATTTTGTATTATTTTCATTAAAAGGTATTCTGAATACTAATAAAACACTGTAACAACAACATTTGTTATTTATGATTTATGTATTTAAGGCTATACAATAAAACTTATAATAGTTAATGTATATTACTGTAATTACTTTCGTAACATTGTATTTTGTCCCCATTACTGTCCATTACTCTCCATTACAGCCTATTACTGTACATTATTGCCCATTACTGTACATTACTCTACATTACTGTGTTTAGGAAGGCCCATTAGGTCAGATTTTGTACTCAGTGTTGCGCGAGCATCCCTTCAGCGTGAATTAGCCATTTAAATGAAGTTGCAGTGTTCAATGATACAGTGCACTGGCCGTCACAAGTAGTACCTTCCTCTTTCTGTCGATTGCCCGCATGACCTGTTTAGCATACCGGTTGCGGAAGTGTGATATTTACTCTTCCTTGCATTATTTGTTTATTGTCAAGTCTAGAGGTTGAAGTTGGCCTGTACATGAGAGGCGCAATCTACTGTCCTTCAGTTTCATTAGGATCTTCGCACTTTGTCGGCATCTGCTTCTTTTGATGTTTAACACTGAGAACAAAGTACTTGGTAAGTGATGGTTCTTTACATGTTTTTTATTTGTACTCATAGAGGTGGTAACACTGTTTTAGTGTTCATGGCTATGTCATCAATTCAATCCGAACTATTTGCTTGAAAATCTCTGACAAGCACTCTGAGCCAAGAAAGCTTCGATGTGATGGATCTCTAGAGCAATCAACGGAGGAGAGGAATAATCACGGAAGTATTTATACCACTGACGCAACACTGCTCTTCCGAGATGTGAGTCCAAGTTTCGTCCAAATATTCGCCCAATTTTTCTTCTTGACTTAGCATCAGGCATGTATCGTGTTGAATTTGACTGAGATGATTGTTTTGACATCCATAGCAATCCTTCTTGGTCTGTTCCGTAATTTTTTATTCCAGGTGTTTGGCAAAACAGGACACTAAATGTTGTTCTTCTTCTGGTCATCTGGACCTTATCACTATGACCTTTTCGTCTTTGTCTTTAGGTTCTACTTCCACGGTATTCTCCCATTCCATTTTGATAGATTCTTCGCCATTAAAAGAGGGACTACAGTCTTCTGTTGCTTCTAATAGTCTAGAATGACTTCTCTAAAACTTGGTTTCTATCGTAATATCAAATTTGGTATACAGGACGACGTTCACCGTTTCAGATAGAGCTTTAGAAAACTGAATTTATACACGAATCTGGCCATATTTTATAGGGTGGAAATGTCCCTCGTCGCTGCCTTGCTCTGGAGTGAAATTAAAAGCCCACAATGCGAGCCTCCTGCATAATCTTCGTCCGTAATGCCGTGACTGGTGTTTGTTCCTATCTATCCGGTAGCTTCCTACAAGGATAAGCACGACCTCAAGTAATTCATCTTGACAATAAAGTCAGGTTCGAAGGATTTGGTACACAAGGTCTTGCCATCGCGACCGACTTCCACCTTGGACACGTCGTAGTGCTGAAACTCGAAAGGATTTAGACTGGGGGCTCCGTTGAAGGCTGCATTGCTCACGATGCCAATGATTAATCGCTTGGGTAACTGACCTTGGAACAGATGATCTTCAATCTTGGATCTGAGTCCAGTGACAATGGTGAAGGTTTTCACTTCCACACGTCGTATCGGATACTTGGCGGTCGTGCTGCTTAAAAAGTGTGACTGATGTCATTTCCTATTTTAGATAACACTTCCACGTGTCGCACGTAGAGTCTGCTTCCTCGATGTAGATTTTATAATCGGGAGCACCAGCCATCAAATGGAAAGCGGTACTGGTGAGATTGAGTCTCAGGCCAACATCCATGCCGTTCAGCAAATACTTCTCTTGTAACTACATGTCCAAATGCAAGTGGTCCATCAGTTTAAAACTTCGGCTTGCAGAAATTCTTTTTTGACGTGCGCTGAATCCCCTTGGTGCAATCTTTATCTGCCACCTCATCAAACTTGCCCGCTGTGTCAGGTTTCCATACCACAGAAGCATCCAGATGAGTGTTTTGGGGGTTCTTTTCCGTACGTCAAGAGATTTTCCAGGTACGCTCGGTAAGGGTAAGTATCCATGCTGTTGATGACCAGTATGTTATTCAAGTACAAATCCACTTCGCTGAACAAGGAATGCATGAAATTGCTGACGGGAGCTACTGCCTCATCGGCATCTAGATCGCTACCATCCATTTCGTTCACTTTGACATTTAGGTACAAGTAACTGCTATTCAGATCGATCTAGTCTTCGGGCTGTCCTTTGATTTCAAACTCGATAGGAGCTGATGCCGTCAAAGAGGTGATGGGATGAAATTAGACCCATTGGGATTCTTGCATTGTCATCATAGTGGGCGGCATGACAATGCAATCCAGTTCCGACTTAGAACAGGATCAAGACTCTCGGTGCATTATTTTCTTCTTCTTTTCTTTTTATTTCTCTCTGTGATATTTTTAATAATCAAAAACGCCTTAGTCTCGGACAGTTCTTCTTTTTTTACTCTGTCTATCTCTGACGGTGTGAAGTCCTTTGGAAGGGTGTCTTCGTCGTCTCTTTCTATCGTGTCGTTCCGGTTGCACCAGGGAAGCAGGAACGAATGACTCGGCACAGTGCAGGGCATTTATAGGAGTTTGTCGCCGACCAAAAATCTTTTTACCCATTTGAAGCAAGACAGCCTGCTCTCAAGAAAACTTCTTTAGGGTTTTGTTTGTCGACGAAGATATTTTGTAGAAATTCTTTGCCGTGCGTCAATGCGGCATCTTTCAAGGCGTGCAATCCTCGTGTCACCACCGGTTTCAAAACAGGAACAACCGAACGAAATGCCGATTTCGACATATCTCCTTAACCATGTCCTCGCTGTCCAGCGACGCCTCCGTACAATGGACACATAAATTACGAATCGTTAGAGAATCGTTTTCGAAAATGGAGTTACACCGTGACTTTCCCTTCGGTTAATGTAATATTTTGTCCCAGATCTCCTTTTATAGCAATGTTGATAGTGCCGAAATATGACTTACTGACGGACAAAGAGTGAGGATGTACAAATTCGCGGTGAACGTGATAGGTGTTTCCACCTTCCTCGTTAGTGACCGTGGTAGAATTCACTTTGAAAGTAATGACACTCAGTAACGGTACGGAGGTGTGTCCCAACACGTTGTACTCCACCACATCGGAGTACACAAAGATCAAATTGAGTCCTGCGTACAGTTCAACAGGGCATCCAAAAACCCTGTTAAAACCCATATTACTGTTGATCTTCGGGCTCAAAGTCTTTTCCACCAACTGTTGATGTTCACCCAATATTTTAAACAAACTACCATTAAATCTGATGGACAGCGTTTCCGTATCCTGAAATTTCATCAGTACGCGAAGAACCACTTTAAGGTACTCAGTCTTAACATTTGTTGGGGGGGGGGGGCTCTGTTCAGTGCTTTGCCAAACGCTGCCACAAACCTGTCAGCAATTGTGTCCACCTAATTTTTGCCGTTAAAATAATAGTCTGCCGAAATTTTCACAGCATAGATACTTAATAACGGATTGCTTGCTGACTTTGTGTCACCTGAAAAACCCGATTTTATGCATCTCTTCTTGCAATTGGGCTTTCAGGATTTCGACCTGGGAAGTATTCTGAGTTTCAGTGATGATTTTATTTATGTAGGATACATCATTTCCACCAAAGCCACTTCCCAATGGGCTTCGTGATCTAATTGGATGGCATGAGGTAATTTGCCCGTGTAACAACACAATGTATTGTTGGGAAACACCTCCATGGAGCTGTCACTGGGTAACGTTAAGCATAACTGGTTAATGTTGTTCATATTTCCAGAGTTCTGCTGTCCGAGGGGTCACTGGAAGTCAGAGGAGTCTCTCCACCCAAAATATTGTTGCTGGGGTTGTGACTCCTGTAGTGGTTACTGACGTCGGACGAAAGACTCCCGTTGTTCACGTTCGAAGAGTATTTCAGGGAAGGATTGGGAAGAATGAAACGGATGAAACTGCTCAGTAAAATGGTCCACAATTGTTTGCCTCCTTGTTGCAAACTGAATTGGCAATGACAGTACAGATGACACAATACAACTCAAAGATTTGGCAGAAAAAGACGATTTATGTTTTAGGCGCACGTTTTCCACACCACAATCGCAAGGATTGCTTTTGTATATCTTGTAGAGAAGAACTGGGAGAAGGAATGGTCGCGGTTACAGTGGCAGCTGAGACTGTGTTGAAGGACATGATAGTCACTTCTTTTTATAGACGATGACTTGCGAAGCGTCGATCCAAGAATCAAAACTGGGATGATATCCTTTCCAACGAACTTGACTTCTTTGACACGTCGTTTTCCCATTTTACGGGATCTTCGTTCGAGAATGCTTTCGATGTCGTACACTTCGTCCTCTGTTTTGGTCACGCTTTGTAACTCGGGCAAGTAAAACGTTCCTTTTAACACTAACCCGATCATGTCTTCCAATTAATAGACGGCAGGATGACGGCCACGCACTCGTCCAGTGACACGAAACAATTATGTGGTCCAGTTGGGTAAGTAAACTTTGTCGAAAGTGCGTTTTGTTTTCGACAACGGTTACTGCCGACATTCCACTTTTCTTGGGGACAGTCACCGTCGGGGAAGTACTAAACAGGAGCTCAAACACGGTCACTTCCTTGTCGGGAGTCACTTCTTGGGTGGGGGGGTGCACATCCTTCGCTCCGATGGTATGGTTGGTTGTACACTTGGACCAGGTGCGGTAAGACGTCGATGTACTTGAGAGTGTGGTGATGCGTACAATATTTCCACATGCGTTCATTCAAGGTGCTTGAAAACGTTCTAAGATGCTAGCTTAGGTTTCGGGGTTCTCGGTGGTGATAAAAATGAATGTCACGTTTCTTTAATTCTTTTTGGAAAGCTTGATTCAGAAATTCGGTGCCTCTGTTGGTTTGCCATCGAAGAGGGCGACGACCATTTTGTTTTAACACCAGTTTGAGGGCTCGCACTAACTCACTGCTCGATTTGGAAGTCAATGGCACGACCCAGGCAAATTTGGTTAAGACGTCGATGACACAAAACAAATATTTGACACCAAGATTGTAGGTGTTCAAATGAGAGACGTCGGCTAAATCGGCGTACCATTGATGATCGATGACTTCCACTCGGGTGCGACTTCTGGAAAATTTTCGTCGAATGGGTTTGTGTAAAGTGTACGTGGCTTGTTCCTGTAACCATCTTTGCACTTGAGATAAACGGATACTTTTCAGACGGGATTTGTTAGCATGATACAATTTCTGAACTCCTCCGTATTTCGCAGGATAGGCTGGATCGTAGTAAATGTTGGCTAACACCTTCTTCATTTTTGTTAATAAGTCACCCACTCTCCATTTATGATACTCTCTTTTTCGTGTGTTATTTTCCTTGATTGTAATGCTTTGCGTGTCCGGCGAACTATATGTGTCGAGGAGAAGGAGGCTGTCTGAACAGGGTTCTTGTTTCACTTCTTTCTTCACCTTCCTTTTCTCTTTTGTGGAAGAAGAGGTAGCCATCGTCTTTTTAATCCATCCAATTCTGGGTGTAGTTGGTGTTGTTAACTTGCGTTCTTTCCCTGGTGGTGTTGATAAAAATTAAGTACTTTTTCTGGTGAAATTTGAAACTCTTCTTTTTCTTCTTTTTCTATCTTGGTCACCGGGGTAGTGGTAGTGGACTTTTCATCAGGGTCTCAAAATCTTTCAGAGTTGGCAGTGCTGTTCCGTCTTAAGTTCTCTGGTGAAAGAGTTGCAGTCGTTGCAACAGTTGACCGTACTTTTGCAATTGTTCTGTTTTGGACAAATCGTTGAGATCCATTAACGACTGCAATTCATGTTGTAACTGGAACATCTCGGTCGAAGGAGGTTTGGGAGGCAAATGCAGGGTACATTGTCCTAGCCAATGATGATATTCCATCCATCGTTTGTAAGGCAATATAGCCAGTTTTCGTCCTTACATCGGACTTCAATGGTTACGTCTGAGATCTTCTGACTCCAGAGGTCACTTATATCTTCTTTGTATTTTTTTTATCTTACTCCCATGGGTCCTCCAAGCCTTGTTTCCAATGCTTCATTCAGCAAGGGTCCTAACAAAAACATGGGCTAAGTTCCTCCGCGTTGTACAAACATCTTTTGACGGATGGGTATTTTCTTTTGTATCATTTGGTGAAGAACGTGTCGATGCATGCCTAAGCATTCTTTCTGGTGTTTAGACAACGGTATCGTTCCTTTTAGACGTTCAGGAAAAATTGGCACACGGTATCAACGACATCTTTGGAAGCTCTTTGAAAGAAATGTTTTTGCATGGTTGAAGGAGCTTTGGACAGAACAAACAACATCTCCCAATGCTTGGATAAACGTTGAGGCAGTCCCTTTTCTTTCCTTTTGTTTGCCTGAGTGTTGTGTGCACTTATTTAGGTGACATCTTTGGGCGTTCAGGATCACAAAAACACTTATCCCCATCCTTTACCGCATGTCTTTTTTATACTGGAATGCGTCGCCACTGATTGGCTTTGCGTCGCATCAACTTGATGACAGATATCACATGTCGTGGAGGGGTTCGCAAGGGACTAAATCAGGACAGTTCTTGCTTAGACAAATCCAATAAACCCTGTAATATACCCGGTCTCTCTTGGACTTTGATTTTATGGGCAGGTATTTTGTGAGCAGCTGCTACTACAACTAAAGAGAAGGAGGATGTCAACGCTGAAGGAGAAGTTCTTGGAGACGCTGGTTTCCATTGTTTAATCAAATGAGGAAGAACGGGTGTCAGATTAGGTTTGGCTGGCATCACTAACAACGGAAAAGTCGATGAATCTGAGGCTACTGGAGACGTGGTCACAGTCGCTGTAGGTCGTGGCCTCTTGCGGGAAGAGTTGTCTTCAGTGGTCTTTTATGTGGGCTTTTCTTTTTCTTTTTCTGAAGGCTTTTTTACTGTTGCTGCGAACTGGTCATGACACCACTGCTCTTTTTCGTATCCTATGTCTGTTTGGATTTCTTGAGAGTGACATTTTTCTTCGGGAGGACTTTGGGAGCACTAGGATCCCATTTTAAGAGAGAACAAATAACGACACCTCCTAGAGAACCGCTACATCCATGTTTCAAAATGATTTTCTTTTTGGTTTGAGTGTCGATGTGAGAATCGGCCAATTAGGTCAAGGCTACTTTGTTTCTCTCAATAAAAGCGTTTGGTTTGATGTAGAATGTGAATGATGCCTTGCAGTAATTGACGTGCTGTTATTGTAAACCATGGTAAAACTTATTTGAGAATGGCTTCTAAGACACGAGCACGTATTTGTGGATTTTTTCGCGACTGATGCCATACAAGGCACGAATAAATTTGACGGGAAGACGAGACTGAAGGGACGTCATGTTGACTCTGTGTGAGACAGACGCAAAGTGTCCAAGGTTTTTATAGATTTTGTTGTTGTTTTTATTAAGTCGACGACGGGGACGTTTACACGACAGGCCCTCCCTCTTTGTACAAGTGGTGAAACAGATGGGTACGAACTCGCAAATAATCGGGTGCAGTGGGTTTTGAATCCACGAAAAAATAGGCGCGTGGGGTTCGAGTGGCATCGTCGTATTCATGACTAAACCAAGGTGTTCCTTACTGTTTGGCTAAGACATGCACTTGCGGTTTATCTCTGGGGCTTTTAAAGAAGACCTCATAATGAACATTGAGACTACTGGTGCGATGGGCTTTAAATTGTTGAAACAAATTTTGAGTGATGTCAATGACACTGGCATTACGATGATGCCCTTTGCACGTAAACCACAATTTAATTTCTTCTCTGTCTTCTCCTCGGATTCGGCCAATGTGGGTATGTGAGAAAGCTTGCCAGTAGCTTCTCGTGGGTCGGTAGTTATTTCTGGGGTTTTCGCGGGTTCTTCCTCCACCATTAATACTGGCCGCCATGTATAACCTGTCGTGTGCTGAAAATGGCGTTAAACCCTACAACAACTACAACAATGTCTTCTCCTAACATTATGTCGAAAATGACCAGATGGGTTTGACTAGCGTCAGACACGACCCCGTCGTCTTCGCTAGTAATGCCTTCCACGAATACGGTGGAATCGCCTTGACTTTCTCGCAAGAGGCTGTACACCGATTGCCAGTCTTTGTAACATCACATGATCCGTTGAGGTGGACGATCGATCAAATGAGGTTTGTCTTCAATCAAACGTTTGACAAATTCGGTTTTGCCTGAACCGCTAGGTCCGGCAATTAACATGTTAAAGGGATGGCGAAGATACAAGGCCTCCCAACTAGCAAGATCTACGTGTTCGTCGATGACTTTGAAAGAGACAGTAGAGGTAGCCATAGTGTAGGTAATGTCACTTTTGACAGGAAGACAAACAAGACAACAGCTTTTATACTTTTTCAGGACATGTTCATAGATTTTTTTCAAATTGTTTTCAAAATGGAACAACAAGAAAGATAAAAAAAATACATAAAAGCCAAATGGATAGGGACATTGTGTAATGTTCTTTGAGTCTCTAAACTTCCCATGATGTCCTGCTGAATCGCTGAGGTCACAGCGTACGGCATCCCTGCAATCGCAAGGTACAGCATCGCACTCCACTTGCGAATCCTCGAACTTGAATGATGTCTGTTTCATAGTAATCATCTCTCTTGCTTGGTCTTTGTACTTACAATGACCTATCGATCTTGGAGGTTTCCCTTTTTATATGCTGACCAATATCGACGTGTCCGTTCGGCAAAGTGAAGTGATTTTGAAGCCGAACTCGCTCCTGGTACACGATTTAATACCCTTTTTCCAAAGGTCGATTATCGATTTTGTGTGGGGGTAAACGTAAAATCTTGTGCGGTTCGCAATTGGTAACTTTAAAGTTTCCATCCTGTCCAGACTGCATGTCTTCTTTAAATACGCCAAAATTCACCAGTCGACTGTTGCGATAAATGAGAGTCAAGCGTTTTACTTTACACTCCGTGTGCACTTTTCCTTGTGGGTCCCGGTATTCGTAGCCGTAAGTCGACCGCCACTAACAAAATTTATAATCTTGTCGTCAGGGTGCTTGTCCGCCCAGGCTTCTAAACGGTCTCCTTTGATGTCAGGGTGCCGATGACTCTACCGATCGATGTAGATGCAACTGTCCGTGTGAAAATACAGGACGTGATCTCCTAGCAGTTCTAAAGCTTCGTAAAATTTTAAGCTAGCATGGTCTGTCGTGTAAGCCGCACTGATGACATTTACAAATTCGTCAGCTTCTGCAAAGTCCAGTTTCTCTTCGTAACTGACTATGATCAAGTCCTCACGACGGACGTCCACGTGTTTCATGTATTTGGTTTTATCGTGAATCATCTGGAAGTAGCGGCAAGGATCGGACAAATACGTCGTCTTGGGTAAAAACGGTCGTTGTGCCATTTTACCCCACAAGTAATTTAAACATTCCTTTGGCAAACGATCGCCTTCCTTCTATTTTCTCCACGTGTGGTCAAAAGTGATGTCTGCCTGCTTCCATTATTTCTCTTTGAATTTCTTTTGGAGTGTGGCACCAGAAAGGATAGCGGCTCGCTTCTTGTTTCAGTATTAAAAAAGGCATGCACGTAGTCTGCAAAAATAGCTTTCTGAGTTTGGTCGCCCTTGTGGTATTTTTCTGCCTTAGGAAAGTAGTAAATTTCGTACACTTCTAACAATTGGTATCGCAGATCCAGAACTTTGAACAAGTCCACGCTGACATACGTTCCTGTCAAGACGTGTTCTTCCTGGGTGTGCTGACAAGCCTGGTCTTGACTGCACGTTTTGGCACAAGTACGGCAGGTAGGTGCCCTGATGAAAAGTGACAATATTTGCACACGTAAGGATACAACGAACACACGTCCAAGTATCTGATTTCTTCTCCTTTCTCCTAGTCGACTTGGTGCAGCAAACAGGTGGTATTCGTCCGTCCGTGGGTTCAGAGGGTCCACCAACTAGTAACTTCCCACGATATGTTAAAATTCGTGATCGGGTTTCAAACGGTGATCGTACTCGTGTTACCACATTGCCACCACATGGTATCCTTGCTGTTCTAACTTCAAGTGCCGCTAACAGGTGGCCTGGTACAAGTCTTCGATGATACTTTGTAAACATTGATGTTTAGTGTGACGTTGAGGGTAGCAGATGTGACATCTGTGAAAAAGCACCCGTGAAACTCGTACACGATATTGGGGTTTTCTAGGTCCAACCATACACCGAATACCTTCCGAAAGTCATTTCGCCTCCTCCGTTTCAGCCGTACGGGATCCAGTTGTCCTCCTTGTCTCGCGAGCAATGTAGCCATCGTAGGGCTTTGACCGAGTATTGACGTACCACAAAATTCGTTGTTTGAGAGCTTATGACATTCGGGCATGAATCGTTGGCGGTACACTAAGAAAAACCCTTTGGCAATGGTACTGGATTCTTTCAAAGGATCGAACCCTCCGTGCTCCATAAAGAGTTCTCAGATTCTCCAAAGCAACGCCGTAAAATATCCACGTATAAACGAAAGTACTTTAAAATTTCTTCCTGAAAGTCGAAATGGTCCGAGCCGTGAGTGTGGTACCAAGCGTAGTAAGCTTCTCGTTGTTCGGTGAGCATGTTGTCGGGGTTGTAGTAGTGATCCTCAGGCAAATATAGTAGAACGGATTGCTGATCGGCTTTGGTATTGAAAAAGTGCGGAAATAGCCTTTGGCCATTTCTGTCATTCCAAACGTTTTAGGCATTCGACTCAAAGACATGGCCAAATAAGTCATCGAATCTTTAAACTGCACTTACCCCGCGTGCATGGAAATGATTTCGGCTCCGTTGAAAGTCACGTTCGGACGTTCGGTACTTTGTTCCGTATGGAATCTAAAAAGAAACTGTCCATCGTACCCCGAGATATTGTGAGCCATCACCGTGGCAAGGCGATGACAATCTCCGTAACGTTCGATGTCCTCTTGGCTTCACGTCTCGTCGATGAGGTCTAAGATAATAATAATAATAATAATAATAATAATAATAAAAATAATAATAATATTGAGGACTTTTTATATCGCCTAATCTTTAGAAGCTGTAAACGCTTTACAACATTAGACAACACCTATAACATAAAAAACATGTATAATGATATGATTACAAGAAACAAACACCATGAAATTAGAAAACATAAAAAATGCTGAAATATTTAAGGTAGGAAACAAATTTTGTGTTTGATTCTGGATCAAATGGATAGCCAGTGTAAGTCACAGAGCAAAGGGAGATGTTCTCTAATCGTGGTACTCTATGGATGATCCGAGCAGCGGTATTTTGAACTTTTTGAAGTTTCTGGAGTAGATATTGAGACAAACCAGACAGAATTGAGCAACAATAGTCAAGTCTTGAAAGTACTAATGAACACACAAGTGTTTTACTGCATCAACTGAAAGATATTTGCGAATGGAGCTGATGCATCTCAGCTCAAGATATGCAGCCTTGCATATGTTCATGACTTGTTGGTGCAATGTGAGAGTACTGTCCAGAGTGACACCTAGGTTTCGTACTGACTGTGTGAATTTAATGTTGGTGTTGCTGATATTTATTGTTTGAGGTAAAGGTTGTGAATGAGAAAGTCTTTGTGTTGTGATCAGAATGGCCTCAGTTTTATCATCATTCATCTACAGCTTGTTACATGTCATACATGATTTCACATCAGAAATGAACATCTCTACACCTTGGATGGTAGCATCAACTTCAGATGGATGGCTAGATTTGTATATTTGGGTGTCATCGGCGTACAATTGGTGAGACACTGGATGATGATCTATGACACTTGAGAGCGGCTGAGTGTATAGAATGAAGAGAACATGTCCAAGAACAGACCCCTGTGGAACACCACAACATAGATTGACTGGGCTGGAGTGTATTCCATTTACAGACACAATTTATGTCCTGTTGACCAAGTAGGACTTGAACCACAGTAAGGCTGTATCATGAATGCCAAATACATGCTGAAGACGGTGAAGTAATATATCATGGCATATTGTGTCAAATGCTGCAGACAAATCAAGGAGGGTGAGGACTGTAATCTTTCCGCTATCCAAAGCAGGGAAAATGTCATTAACTCGTTTTAAAAGAGTAGTTTCAGTACTGTGGCAAGGGCGATATGCAGATTGTACATTGCTAAAAAGACTGTTTGAAATTGAATTCAGATGAGATACAAGCTGGGATAGAAAACCCTTTTCTAAGACTTTTTATATGAATGGGAGATTAGAAACTGGGAGGTAGTTCATTAAATCGTTATAGTCAAGTGTTGGTTTCTTCAGCAGAGGCTTTACAATGGCAGTTTTGAAAAATGATGGGAATTCCCTGGATGAGAGAGAGGTATTAATAACATCAGTTCGTGAAGGCAATACTGGATCTAAGCACTCAAGCAGCAGTGATGATGGAATTGGATCAAGTTCACATGACTTTGGTGGACTCTTCATCACGACTGTATGTACGAAATCCATAGAGACAGGTTCAAATGCTGCTAATGGTTGGCGCTGAAATTATGTATCCCAACTGCATGGTGACGATGAGTCAAATGAAATTGTGGTGTCAAGCTTATCTCTAATGGTTTGTACTTTGCCATCGAAGAAATTTGCAAACATACCCGGAAGGTCGACTGGAGAGAAGGTAGTTGGAAGTGGTGTACATAGGTTCTTTGACATTAGCTTGTTAGTAATCTCGAAAAGCTCTTTGCAGCTCCTTTGGGCGATATCGGCATGCGTGTTCGGTCCTCGAAAGAATTTTTTACGTCCTTCAGGAGCTTTCTGCAGTGAGGGAAATGACTCAAGATATGCTTTTGGATGCACTTCTAGCACGTCGGTCAGCCAAGCAGAAATAAGGAATGTGAATACCAATCTCTTGCATGCATTCGAATCGAAAAAGATGAAATTGCCTTTCTTCTGGTCGTCTTCCTCTTCATGTTTGGAATGTATTTTTGAATGAAGCATTCGTGTTCCAAGTCCATGATTTGGCGACAACTGTGACATCGTGTTTTTCCTGAACATACCTGTGCCTTGGCATTACTGATACGTTTGCCGTGTCCACAAGTAGGGCACACTCTTAGGACTTGTCAAGCACTTTTCTGCTGTGAACCTTGCGTCTTAAGATGTTGTTGGTAACAGGTTGGACTGACAAAAGTACACTGACAAGCAGGGCAATGCACTCGTTGTTGCCCTTTGTCCAGACAGGGTTTAGAGGCCAAACATCCTGAGCATTTCTATCCACAATGCTTGTGTTGCCATATTCAGATTTCTCACAATAATTACTGTATAGGTGGCGCTATACAGTTTCGCATTTTGCATAGGGTTAGGAATTTAAAGAAAAAGAATGTCCCCGGCTTTCCTCACTGGTTATACTGGCTATTTAAAAAAGACCTTGTATATCTTAGGTATAATGCAAAGAACCTTTAATTCCCTTTATTTTGGTGTATGATTGATGGGTGTACTATGGGTTATAGAGTATACAGCTTGGCCTTACTTCAAATGTGCACCTTTCAAAAAAGTGCTAGCTCTACTTGGTCATTTTCACTTCCTGAACTTCAGAGGTCAATTGTATAAAAAAGAGCCGATAACTTTTTTTACATTTTATATATTTGGTAATTCATTCATTGCACTTTCAGAAGCTGGTATTGTCTAGTCTGGCAAAATTCATTTTCCCTATTTTAATAGCTGCTATGTATAGTGTACTTTAGACTAATTCAGACTGACTTTTTAACACAAGGGAGCAGTCATTTTAGTTAGCAGTGTGCTTAAATCATGTAAAATTTCCAAAAGTACAATATACAAAAGAAATATCATCCACATTACATTAATGTAGCATAGAGGTATGCAAACATTCTCTCCACTGTGCATGTTTTAAATGCAAACTACTTCACCTTACATACGTCACTCTCTCAAAAGTACATATTATCTGGTGAGCGCCACCATAAAGAAGATGTAGGTATTATTTTTTATGATTTAATTATGTTTATATGGCTGAAACATTTAAGTCGCAAGCATCAAAACAATCCTTATGAATAATTCTCCTGCCTTTTTCCCCACAGAACAGTATTTATGAGAGTCAGAGTCTCTAATAAGTCCAGCCTACCCCCCCCCCATGATAAAAGTGAGCTATTTTAAGAATGCACATTACATTTTGTAAACATAGCAACCAATGTTATGCTGAATGACAGGAACATGAAACTAGCCAGAATTATTTCTGAGATATCAACAATGAATTTTACAATTAGAAAAGGGAGGTAACTCATCAGCTTCATAAAGGTCAAAGGTCAAAGTGTAAAATATTTGCCTATTGTTTAATATGGAAGAAGCGAATTCACTTTCTCTTCATTTATTTTTTTATTTCATTGCAAATAAATGAAAGAAACATTTTCACCATATATTTCTGTCACTTATTGCAACAGTTTTAAATTTAAGTTGACTCTATTTCTATATTCTAAGTCTTCTAATTTCCCCATAATTAAGGTCACTACTCACACAAATATACCTCATGGCAAATTATGTAAGCAAGAGAAAAATGATCATAATTAGCTTATTTTCATGCTTAAATGCAATATGAATGTACCATTTTATTCAGAACATCATACATAATTATATGAAAATAAAAAAAAATAATTGCAAACATTTTTTTATTTTCTTTAAGGTGGCGCTATACAGTTTCGCATTTTGCATAGGGTTAGGAATTTAAAGAAAAAGAATGTCCCCGGCTTTCCTCACTGGTTATACTGGCTATTTAAAAAAGACCTTGTATATCTTAGGTATAATGCAAAGAACCTTTAATTCCCTTTATTTTGGTGTATGATTGATGGGTGTACTATGGGTTATAGAGTATACAGCTTGGCCTTACTTCAAATGTGCACCTTTCAAAAAAGTGCTAGCTCTACTTGGTCATTTTCACTTCCTGAACTTCAGAGGTCAATTGTATAAAAAAGAGCCGATAACTTTTTTTACATTTTATATATTTGGTAATTCATTCATTGCACTTTCAGAAGCTGGTATTGTCTAGTCTGGCAAAATTCATTTTCCCTATTTTAATAGCTGCTATGTATAGTGTACTTTAGACTAATTCAGACTGACTTTTTAACACAAGGGAGCAGTCATTTTAGTTAGCAGTGTGCTTAAATCATGTAAAATTTCCAAAAGTACAATATACAAAAGAAATATCATCCACATTACATTAATGTAGCATAGAGGTATGCAAACATTCTCTCCACTGTGCATGTTTTAAATGCAAACTACTTCACCTTACATACGTCACTCTCTCAAAAGTACATATTATCTGGTGAGCGCCACCATAAAGAAGATGTAGGTATTATTTTTTATGATTTAATTATGTTTATATGGCTGAAACATTTAAGTCGCAAGCATCAAAACAATCCTTATGAATAATTCTCCTGCCTTTTTCCCCACAGAACAGTATTTATGAGAGTCAGAGTCTCTAATAAGTCCAGCCTACCCCCCCCCCATGATAAAAGTGAGCTATTTTAAGAATGCACATTACATTTTGTAAACATAGCAACCAATGTTATGCTGAATGACAGGAACATGAAACTAGCCAGAATTATTTCTGAGATATCAACAATGAATTTTACAATTAGAAAAGGGAGGTAACTCATCAGCTTCATAAAGGTCAAAGGTCAAAGTGTAAAATATTTGCCTATTGTTTAATATGGAAGAAGCGAATTCACTTTCTCTTCATTTATTTTTTTATTTCATTGCAAATAAATGAAAGAAACATTTTCACCATATATTTCTGTCACTTATTGCAACAGTTTTAAATTTAAGTTGACTCTATTTCTATATTCTAAGTCTTCTAATTTCCCCATAATTAAGGTCACTACTCACACAAATATACCTCATGGCAAATTATGTAAGCAAGAGAAAAATGATCATAATTAGCTTATTTTCATGCTTAAATGCAATATGAATGTACCATTTTATTCAGAACATCATACATAATTATATGAAAATAAAAAAAAATAATTGCAAACATTTTTTTATTTTCTTTAAGGTGGCGCTATACAGTTTCGCATTTTGCATAGGGTTAGGAATTTAAAGAAAAAGAATGTCCCCGGCTTTCCTCACTGGTTATACTGGCTATTTAAAAAAGACCTTGTATATCTTAGGTATAATGCAAAGAACCTTTAATTCCCTTTATTTTGGTGTATGATTGATGGGTGTACTATGGGTTATAGAGTATACAGCTTGGCCTTACTTCAAATGTGCACCTTTCAAAAAAGTGCTAGCTCTACTTGGTCATTTTCACTTCCTGAACTTCAGAGGTCAATTGTATAAAAAAGAGCCGATAACTTTTTTTACATTTTATATATTTGGTAATTCATTCATTGCACTTTCAGAAGCTGGTATTGTCTAGTCTGGCAAAATTCATTTTCCCTATTTTAATAGCTGCTATGTATAGTGTACTTTAGACTAATTCAGACTGACTTTTTAACACAAGGGAGCAGTCATTTTAGTTAGCAGTGTGCTTAAATCATGTAAAATTTCCAAAAGTACAATATACAAAAGAAATATCATCCACATTACATTAATGTAGCATAGAGGTATGCAAACATTCTCTCCACTGTGCATGTTTTAAATGCAAACTACTTCACCTTACATACGTCACTCTCTCAAAAGTACATATTATCTGGTGAGCGCCACCATACCAGGAATGGAGAGATACTGGTGATGGCATCGAAATGTTCATCGTTATAATAGACGTGAATGTATTTTCCGTCATTGAAATCATTGCCTCAAAACAACAGAGGTCTGCGCACTTCTTGGGGATGCACAAAACGTCTTGCAATTTTTGTATTTCAGGAATGCCACAAGCTGTGTCTTTAGATAGCCCCACTTGTTTCAACATGAGTTCTGCTTCTCTTTGTTGTTTGGGTCGGTTCGATCGTCGATTGTTCTCCCATGCTCTTTTCCATGCTGCGTGTCGTTCTTGTCGGCATACGTTCGTCCCACTACGATGGCTTGGGTCTTGACGGTTGTTAATTTGAACGAGACTACACTTGATGATGCGAAGGTCGTCCACCAATAACACCTTTTTGCGTCTTTTGCCTTGGGGACGATGAACGTGGGTCATGAACAGTGTGGTTTTTCAATCGGTGATGTGAAACTTCTCGTTGGATTGTTGCACGTAAAGAATCTTGTCATTGACTTTGGAAGGTGTCAGTTCTACTGGGCTGCTAAACTCGATCCTAATGAGGGACTTCAAACTGTCGTGATGAATGGAAAGTCTCAGGCGATCGTCTTCTTTGGCTTGACATTGCCGTTTGAATGTGGTTAACAAAGAATCCCACACCACAGTGATGAACCCCTCTGCTCTCTCCAATTCTACTTCGGACCTGAAATCCTTTAACTTCAAGGTGTAAGTGTATGCCGTGGTTCTAAATTTTCTAGAGAAGCGCTTTTTCGTCCCTCGAATGTGGTAGTACTTTTGAGGGTTTGCTATTGGTGGTGGTTAACCTTGGTTTGGTGTAGACTCTCTGTGTCTGGATTCTGGCTCACTCGTGTCATCTTCAAAATCGCTGGCATAACTTTGAGCCAAGATTTCAGCTACTGTGCGATGCGATAAGTCACGTTTCTGCCTCTTACTTTCTTCTCCTTTCTCCACGAAATGAGAGATCATTTCATCTTCACTGCAAAAGGTCAAATGGCTACATTTTAAACGTCATGGGTCCCTTTATATCCATGTCAGGCCAGTGTATATATATAAAGGGTCAGTGTCTTCCCTTCCAGTGTTCTTTTCACTCACAAACCGACCAGAACGATGGAAGAGCCAACACAGATCGAACATCTATCAGAGCTTTGCGAGGTGTTATACGAAAGTTTTCTTCGGACAAGCCGACGGACTACTCACCCTCCTTTCAAGATAAAAGTCAAGATACTTGCTAGATCTGTATGAAGAAAGGGCATTGGGTTACAGAATGTCCAGACCGTCAAAAAGCAAGATATGTATCAGAAAAGACAAAAGTCAAGTTTCCTGTTATCATTGTCAAGAGAAAGGACATTGGTCTTCAGAATGCCCTAAGAATCTACAGGAGCAAGAGGAAGATAGGGGTTCTGAACAGGAAGAAGGGGTACCCTCCCCAAAGGAAGAACTCAGACACCTACAGAAAGAGAAAAAGAAAAGAAAAGAAGACGAGGAGAACGTAAGGAAGAAGAGGAGGATAAACCTGTGAAAGTGAAGAAGTTTTAAAAAAAAACAAAGAGAGTGAATAAAAACACAGAAGTCTATGGACTTTTAAAAGTGTTGTGTTCTGTTGTGAATTGGATTGTAAAAGTTGTACCAGAATAGACCAGACAGAAAACGTGTCTTTTGGTTTTGATTTTTAGAATATGGACTCACACACACACACACACACACACACACACACACACACACACACACACATCCATCATGGGGGAAAAGTGGGATTTTGAGTTTTAATTGATTTTGGCAAAATGAATACTATCACTTTTCGGGGGAAGTGGTGGCCCTGAAAAGGACCGCTGTGTGTTGGTTTTTATAAAAATCAAACACACAACGGTCCTTTTCAGGGCCACTCATATGCCTCGAAAAGATTTTTATTCTCTTTGTCTAAAACTTTTAGCCGATTTTAGGTGTTGTATATGTCAATGTCTATATCCCGCCAGTCCCAACCCCGCCAAATGTTGTTTTATTGGTATAGTTTATAAACTAGCTAAACTTACCCGCCACCCGCTGAACTAGATGAACTTACCCGCTACCCGCCATTCACTAAACCTACCAGCCACCCGCTACCCACTGTCACTGTTTGCAGTATGGTCCTATTGAGGTCAACTCCTTGCCACATTGTTGCCGACATCTATTTAACTGCTTTAATACTTATTAATAAAATGTCGCAATGATGTCATACAATCCACATATGATACTTTTAAATCAAGTTATTGTGTTACATATTCTCACCGTAATGCAATACAATCCCACCGTGACTTAGTTTTGACGTAATTGTGTAGTATAGGATAGGTGATTTCTGTATGGATGCATTCTGCGAAGATCTGTATACGGAGTAGAACGAATAGTTTTTAAAATTTATAAAGGTCGGACTTCCTATCTCGCGTACAGCTAAAACAAAATAAAAAATAGCACAGTGAAATAACCATAGCAACACTGAAAGTGCAATTAGTGCACGCAGAATTGTTGCAAGGGTGAGTACCTCGTATCACTTTTGCGAGCACCGTGTTCTTAATGTCGAGTTATTTCCCTTATATATGGAACATTATTGTAAGACGCATTTTCATTGGTTGTTTAGGAACTACGATCCAATCATGTTTCTTCTTACACGTACAACAGTCAAAAGAAACAGTTGACAAAAGCAAGATGTAGCTTATCAAAAGAATTGGAAGTTTACGTTATGGCATGTAGGAAAAAAGGTACAGATTTCGTTTTTAATATAATTACTTGAATCCATGAACATGTTAAATATTCAGTTTGTTTGAATTTATAAACACTCTCCGTTTGTAGGATTATGATTTCGAACAGTTAGTTTCCAGGGTAGTGACTGATGGGTGGGTGTGCTTTTTGGAGTATGCTTCAGTCTTGTTTTACATAACATAAATCTTTTTCAGGCATGTGTACGTTTATAAACGAAAATACAGTAGATATTGCCCTACTTGGCACCGTTTATAACTGAATGTAGACAGGCAGTTATTTGTAAACATATGTAGCCTACTAAGAACAGATTATGTACCATCATCATGCAATATCGCTACACTTCTTTCTACACACACACACACAGATATATATATATATATATATATATATATATATATATATATATATATATATATATATATTCTGGAGAAATCATCATTGATGTATTTCACAGTAGCTTCATTTCTATATATACTTCTTTATGGTTGATATCTTCATTTCAGACACAAGTTCTTCTGGTAAAAAATGCTCATAAAATGTCAGTAATATTTTTTCATGTACTCATCTTGGTATGTTAACATCCAGGAGAGGCAATCTATTATTGGAAAGTTTGTGTTACTTCATGTATTTTGATGCATTCCAATGAATCTGGTTCAACCCATCCTCTATACGTTCTTTTCCTATTGTTAATACTGGATATACTTTGTTTTGTGTTGCAAAACATGTCATATTTTAATGAGTGGCAATGCTACAAGTTAAAATATAGGGCTCTTTTGTACCTCAAGATGAAATTTATTCAGTATTTATGCAAGATCATAACATTTTTTTATATACCACACTTGCTCCGGTAACTAAGCTGGGTGCATAGAAACACTGGAACACACTGAAACGCCAGAACGCAATAGAAACACTGAAATGCAATTCATTTGTATCGTATATATTGTGTATATTGGTTGTAAATGTATAATTCATATCTGTGACATTTAATATTAGTTATATAATAAATTAATATGTACTTTCTTTTCTGCAAGTGATGCAACATCAAACTAAAAAGAAGCTAGAAACTGCGCATTTTGGTGACAGTTCGTAAAGTAACAAAATTTAATACTATCAGCGTGTATTGCAATTTATACGTAAGTTTATTCCTTTAGCTATTAATAATAAACACATATTAATATTGATCACTTAAGTTGATTATTACATTGTGGTTATTAATAATTACATTTTACTTATTATCATATATATAGAGAGAGAGAGAGAGAGAGAGAGAGAGAGAGAGAGAGAGAGAGAGTATTAGTCAGAGTATGAAAATGCTAGATTTATGAGACTGTATCTTTATCATGAATATTTTATTAAACACTAATAGTGTCCAACAAAACATACATATTAAAAAGCATGTCTTCCATGTGGTACAAGAAATGACTGTTTGATAAATCCTATATTATTTTTGCTTTCTTCCATTAATCGCGGAAATTCAACCTTTAAAAATCAACCAGCATTCATTCTTGCCTTCCCTCACTGAAATAAAGATTTTTTAAACAGTAGCCATTGCCATTGGAGTTCAATACACTATCATACGTATTTAATCTGCTAATCATGTGGACTTGTACTGTGTGTCTTTTTACTCAAATACACTCTAATATACTCAAATATACCCATTAAATATACTTTGGTGGTATGGTTTTTATTCAGAAAATATATCAGTACGAACAGTAATTTGAAAGATACAAAAAATTTCCATGTTGAAGTTACTCAAAATATCAGAAAACAGAAAATAATAGTTCATTAAAAGATATATGAATTTGAAATGAAAGTATAAATTATGATGGATTAAACGTTATGAGTGAAGGGAAGAAAGCAGAACAAGTATCATATATCTGAAGTTAACCAGTAGTTCAGTCAGGAGTGTCTCAGTAATCACTATAAAAAAATGTTAAAATCGTATGACACATCAAGCTCTGTTTAGACTGGATGCATGGGAAAGCCATGTGATTTGCAGAGACTTGTATTCGTGTCTCAGTTGGGATTATCAAAGTGTTGTGACGTAATAAATACTAATTATACAGAAAACATGTAAAAGAAGTTTGAAATGCACAATGTAATCGCTGATTCTTTCCTGAAACCGACACTGCAATCTGTATAATCTGCAAAGGTCTGACGTTTGCTATCAGTGGTTCACTAGAAACTTGGTGTTAATCTTCACTGACCAGTGCTTCATTTTTTGCAGCTTAATGTTTTAGCAATATATGCAAATAATGCCATTTACAAAGAAGTGAATACATATGGGTATCGAAGAAAAGCTGTCATAAAAGGAAAACTCTACTTTTTTTTCTTATTATTATTATCATTGAACAATCGATATGAAAATTGTAACTACTCTGAATCACAGGACCCAAAAAAAATTTGTCATGTAAATTCCAAAACGAATACGGAAATAATTCTTGATTGTTATACTTACACTGTAAGGCTATTTAAATTGCTGATTTTCACGAAGTTCATTCATCCGGGCATTATTAATAAATCATTACTAATATGTATTTATTAGTAATAGATTAAGCATTAAACTTATGTAAAAATTGTATTAGACACTATTGATAGTAAATGTTATTTTCTTTTTTTTTAAAATGTCGCAAATTTCACAATTTACAGGTATGGTATATACGATATTGCGTTTCAGTGTGTTCCGGTGTTTCTATGCACCGAACTAAGCTTACAAGATTGAACTCAATTTTCAGCATATGACAGCCTTTTTCATAAATCCACCAGACATTCAACCCTATTTACAGCCTGATATAAATGTCAGTAGCTTTCAGTAAATTACATTTTTGTCATGTAAACGTTTTTACCCCCATCTAATCACAAAGCATATCTGATTTAGCAATGCATCACTACAGATTTATTATTGTTGTCCAAGTAGTAAGGGGAAATAGATAAGCAGAATAAAGTCAGATTTTTTCAGCAAACAGTAATATCCCTGTCTGAAAGGTTATTAATTTACATTTTTATCTTCTAGCTCATTTGAGTGCTCATTTTTCTTGCTGCATGTATAAATTCTGCAGTCAACACACAATGAAACATTGCATGGCATAATGGAGAATCGTATATGTTCACATGCGTACATATGAGGATATATTTTTCACATGTGAAAATATAGGAATGAAATGTATGGTAACTATTTTGCCCAAAATTTTTTATGTTTCAGATTTAAGTACATAATAAACTGTTGTACATAAGGTCAGTGGCAAAATTATATGGCAAAGCAGCATCAATATCACCTAGAAAACAAGTTTATACAATAACAGAAACAAACTTAATATAGCTTTGCTAAAACTCATTAGTTGTATCTTAATTTTTATTATGAGAGTTTTCTTCTCAAAGGCTGAAGTAATCTGATTAGGAAAAATCATAATAATAGAATAAACAAGAATTATTAGATTCAGGTTGTGAATTATGTTTACAAAATTAATTGAAAATGTGGGTATGCAGCAGATCTATTTTTTGAATGGACTGTTTGGTACTGGTATTCTTCATAACCTGTTTAATTGGAAATGAACATTTTTAGAGATGATAACCATGATTTTATGGAAAAAAAAAGTGTTATTCACAGTTTCTTATCATTTCTATCACCATGATCTATATATAAAAGAGTAAATAGTTCAAAGCAGTGTGAATTCATTATTATTCATTGGGTACCAACTTTCCTGATGGGAGGGGCAAACTATACCATCAGTTTAAAATTTAAAGTCACAACAAATAACAAACCAGGCACTATCTTTCAATTCTTTTTTATTTAATATTCTTGTTAATTTAATATTTCATTGATTGACATACAACTTGGAAATTTTCAAGATCTTGCTGGTTAAAGAGTAGATAATGAAACCCATGAAGATGAATAGCTTTTTGTTGTTGTTATAGGGTTTAACGCCATTTTTCAGCACAAGATAGGCTATACATGGCGGCCAGTATTAATGGTGGAGGAAGAACCGGGAAAACCCCGGAAAGAACCACCGACCCACGAGAAGCTACCGGCAAGCTTTCTCACATATCCACATTTGCCGAGCCTTGGACTCGAACCCACGCAGACAGAGGTGAGATGGCAGTGATCCATGACGGACAGCGCTTTAGACCACTCGGCCACTCGGGGCCCCGAAGATGAATAGCAGTTAGTCAATAGTTTTGAGTCTGGAATAGGAACAGGTATTGATGGTTTAGCTTCAGACTTTGTTAAAGCAGCCTAATTTTGTTCTTTCTTTGCTATTCGCTGTATACAGGTAGCAGTAGGTCGTGGAAGCATCCCACTGACATAGAAGACTAATTTTATTTTACACCACTGTTGACCGCCTGTTTAATGCTATGTCTTATGCCACCCACATATCAAAGAATTGGTCTCCAATGATAATCATACCTTTTCATATTAAAAAAGGTGGCAGAGATATTATAGAGGAATTAGCTTGATGCCAGTGCTAAATGCAGTTATGTTAATCTTAAATAAGAGTAATTACAGAATGGTCTGGACTATCTAATTGATGATGAGCTTGCAAGGTACTCATTAATTGCAGTTCCAGCATATTATACATCATTAATTCTATCACTGTATGGTCTTGGGGTTTCCCTTTCTTTCACAGATATGCTCAGATAATAAACTCTTACCTTACTATCCAATCTGATATGCACATGTAACTTATATATCTACAGGCAGTTAATTATGCTTTTAATTGATTCATGATACCAGTAAAGAAAAAAAACTGCTGACTAATGTGTGATTTTCTGCCTTATCACCAATACTGTCAATCTTGTGTGGACAGTGGTTAGGGAATAAATAAATTAGTGTTGTAAGGCATTGATTTAGGAAAATGTGTTTTATTTATTCCTAATCAGTCTACGTGTGCCATTTGCATTAAAAAGGATCATTGCCAGCATCTTCCTATAATTATATGAATGCTCCTTGTTTGTCTGATCTTTCCCCTTCTTCAGATTTCTTGTAACATTTGGCTATGCTGTGTTTAAATAAAATTACATGATCAACTTTGAAAATTGATTGTATTTCAAGGGGCAGCTTGTAAATAAGCAGTCAGAATTGATTGGCAATATATATCTCAACAGATGATGAATCATTTCTTATATGAAATGAAATACAGGTGCTGATTTTAGAAAACCTAGAAATAAAACCCAGTCCTAAATCAGTTGGATAGTATTCTCACATGTAATTCCAGTTATATTAAAAGGTGGGGGCCTCCAAGGGTATTAGAAAATTCTTTCTCTTCAAAATCACCCCACCCAGCAATATGTCTGTTATCAAACATGAGCATATTACACTAATATCAATATGTATATGAGGAAGAGTTTGAAGAGCAAAAACAGTTTAATTTTGCAGTCAGCTTGCTTAGTCATAACTTTCGTAAAATTTTAAAATTACTAATGAAGCTTCATGTTTCCCTTTTTTGTGCTTAGATAAGATAGCACACTCATCTCATCAGCTACATGAACAATATTGAAAACTACACTTCTTGTTACGTTTTATTCATACTCAAAAATGAATGATTTGTAAATGGTGTTTTTATCCATTTCACCTTGAAATTGGTGAGATGCGTACAAATATGACATGCTGAATTTTGAGAGTGGGAAAACGTTTTTTTTAAATTTAAATTTTTGCCAAGCTATAAGTATGTATTGGTTTCCTGTGATTATCACATAAATAACAGGTCTTAAACACAGCTTGTGGGTGTTACATTTTTATACATCGATCATGCTTTGAACAAAATTGTTCCTAGGGGTTTATCATTAGAAATGAGTGCTTTTTATATCCAAACACACTTGTCAAAGAAATCTCACGAGTTTACTATTAAAAAATAAAACATCATCTCACTTTAAAAATCAGTGACATGCATATAAACAATCTTTGATAATTGTTTGGAGTCAGCAAGCTCACAAACTGCCAGAGGCTAGTTTAGGACCTGAATGTCACAATCTCAATACATACAAATATATACAGATGTTATGATTAAAATATAACTGATAAGTTAAAATATAAATATTTATTCCTTATTTGTAAAAATTAGTAAATATTTACATTATCATGTCCCAGGGGCCTCAAGTTGCTGAGTGGTTTAAACAAATGCCTTTACTGATCACTGCCACCTCGCCTAAGTGCACTTCAGGTCCAGTCTCATGCTCTGATAATGTAGGTATGTGAGAAGGCTTACCAGTAGCTTCCTATTGGTTACTGGTTCTTACCGGGGTTTTCTTGGGTTCTTCCTCCACCGGTTATACTGGTATATATATATATATATATATATATATATATATATATATATATATATATATATATAACCTATCATGTGCTGGAAAATGACATTAAATCCAAAACAACAACAGCATTATCATGCTTGCACAAGAAAATGTGAGACCAATTTCCTCAACATTGATTAACTACTAGGGGGAAATCATGCATTCAAAAGATGAAAAAAACTGGAGTCAGGTATGGTACATATAAAAAGCTAAATAAGTGCACTGATATATATATATATATATATATATATATATATATATATATATATATATATATATATATTGTGACAAGATAGGAGGGTATAAAATATGCAGAATATAAAGCATTAAAAGTGGTAGACAGTATTCTCCCCCATGCTCCCAGTTTTTTTTAAAACTTGCCGATAGGTAAGTATCTGGGAAATTTGAGCTTTCCAAAACCAAAATTGAGCTTGTCCCAGGAGTCTGGCAAGTGGGTTTGTAAATCCCTGTTATGTTTTATTAATATATACTCATTGGTACTGATGAAATACTTTTCATATTTCTTTTTCCTTCCTATATTTGAACCTGTGAAAAAATATATATGTTCACGTGTGAAAATATAAGATTTCCCATCATCATTCTATATGAGGTACAATGTGAGAGCATGCCCAAATCAAAATTGAGCTTGTCTGGTGAGTTTGGCAATTTGATTTGTAAATTCCTTTAAAGTTTTATTAATTATATACTTAAGTATGAATTATAGAAACGTATTGGTGAAATAAATGAAGCCATTTTTCGTCCACCAAAGTGTATTTCACAGATATGGAAAGCCTTGTCCTTACAGTGTGCATAATACTGATACATACTAGACGTTAATTCCACTCTGATGGTACAGAGAGAATGTACCAGTCCAGAAGAATCATAGTGATTGATTGTACAGTAAGAATATACCAGTCCAGAAGAATCATGGTGTTTGATGGTACAGAGAGAATGTACCAGTCCAGCAGAATCATAGTGATTGATTATACAGTAAGAATATACCAGTCCAGAAGAATCATGGTGTTTGATGGTACAGAGAGAATATACCAGTTCAGAAGAATCATGGTGTTTGATGGTACAGAGAGTTATACCAGTCCAGAAGAATCATGGTGTTTGATGGTACAGAATGTACCAGTCCAGAAGAATCACAGTGATTGATTGTACAGTAAGAATATACCAGTCCAGAAGAATCATGGTGTTTGATGGTACAGAGAGAATACACCAGGCCAAAAGAATCGTGGTGCTTGAGAAAAGTTAGGGCATCAAGTTTGCAAATGGCAACATGGACAGGACTCCAAACAAGAATAAAAAAATTCATATGTAAGTCAAATTTAGGCAGGATCAGTAAATAATTATATTATGGTGATAAAGTACTTTGGAAAGAAATTCTGATCTCAGGCCCTAGTTTGTAGGTAAATATTTGTATATAAATTGTGCCTTTAGGAAATCTTATGGTACTAAGCATAGTTTTTATATTCAAGTTGTCTAGATATACAAATGGCCAGTGTGACCTATTTAACCATCTTTTTTCTTAATTTACAGTAAATTGATCTTCAGGTTTGGTCCCATGGTGACCGTGAGTATTTTTCATAATGATGGAGAGGAAAGTGAAGCTGCGTGTAGTTAACCCTAACATTACATGTATACTCTGCAAGGGATACCTGATAGATGCCACCACCATTACAGAATGTCTACACACATGTAAGTTAGCTTCATAAACTCAGTCTCTTTTTATTGAAACTTGCAAAAAATGTAATTTTTACCTTGTGTGTTTCTAAACTTTGCTGATGCAGTTGGCCATACAATAAATTTTGTAATCATGAAAGTATGATGTTCCCAACCCCTTATCCAGCCCATTCCCATGATGCACAGACATCTTAGTAATCATATTTTTAATAAATGTGGAATTAATTTGCCATGTTTAATAAAAACAGTATTGCACATTGAGTGATGGCTTGTGGTTTTCTTGTAATTTTTTGTCCCATGTCCCCCAAATCTTGACTCTCTGCACCTACTGTGTTTGGATTTTTTCACTGAACAAAAAAAATTGGCACTGGTTATGGCAAAAGTCATTAAAGGTGATACAAACCGTAAGATGACAATGAACATCCAATTCAAAACAAAGTTTGTGGCACTGAAAACATTTAAGGTTTGTGGTAGTCTGCCGTGTTGCTAGTCTTTTATTGCTGTTTGTCTAACCTGTTTTTTGAAGTTAGTCACACCTACAGCAAGAAAGATTTAATTTACTAAGAGGCAGAATTATAAAAAAACTAATTTATACAAATGCAGAATTTCATCTAATAAGTGATTTATTAATTTGAGAAGAAAAGTAATTGAGAAAACATTGGTATTTATTATAATGAATGCAGGTAGATAAGGAGCAAAAACCAAAGTTCAGTAAGAGCAAGATCTGGAACGGAAAATTCCATAGTGCAGCTCATTTCATGGTAACCATATATTCAAACATGTAAATGTTTTCATGAGTCACACATTAACATAATAAACTTTTAACATGAGTGTCCAAGGGAAAATGACAACATTAAGGTGGCTAAACTGTCAAAAGTAAATATCATCTCTTTTTCTTGTTGCACCTCTAATACACATTGTGCTACAGTTTTTGTTTGTCCCATTACAATGCTACGTGTCCTCAGATATGGAGGGTGAGGGACACAATGTCCCTTGCCATTGACTTTTATGCACAATGCTACATCAAATATTTTGCATCTGTAGAAGATTTTAATTGTATTAACTTTATCAGTGTGTGTTAATTCGTCATTCTTGACAACCAGAAAAGTAGCTGGCAGTAAGTTCAGTCACAGCGATCTACTTATCATGTATGTGACTAAAAAGTAGCAACACCACTTCATATTCGTACAGCTGGAGTATCCGTTTCATTATTTCAGTCTGCAGGAGTTGCATTGTGAAGTACCTAGAGGAAAACAACACCTGCCCAACCTGTGGAATTATTATTCACCAGAGTCATCCAATGAACTACATAAGGTAATGATATAAATTTACTAGACAAGAAAGAAATTTAATGGGTCATTCCATGTATGAGTTAGAAATTGACCCATTCATTGTACAACTTTTGAAGAAAATATGAAATTACTTACTTTATACATATTACATGTACAATAGATTCATTATTGCCTACTCCGTTGTCAATAGATTGAACTTTTGCAGTTAATACCTGACTGTTTGGTTGTCAGTGATATAAGCTGAATTCATTGTTAAATATCAAGGTGTTAAAAGATTTGTTGTTTGTAGCACTGTATTAAGTCCTTTAGGGAGGGATACACTTAAATACACTAAATAAGCCACACACCTGTCATGTACATTCATGTTTTGCTACTTATGCTGAGTTTATTATAAATAGGGATTTACTGCAAACAAACAGTGCACCATGCAATTAAAGTATAAAGAAACATGCATGCTGGCTGTTGACAAAACCATTCAGGGTCTAATTAATAACTGAATAATATGGGTGAAATCCCCCTGCCCTAAATTTAAAAGGAGAAATTTTTTAGATACAAAGGGGGAATTACTGAAGTAATAAAGATGTGGCTTATAAATATGATATGCAGTTTTCACACATCTGGTTGATTTTTTTAATTCAGTGATTTTTAGTTCAAATTAGCATTGATTTTTTTGGTCACCAGTCTTTAAAAGTGCTTGTGGTTATTTCAGTTTTTAATGTTTAATGATTATGTTGTTATGGAATATATGTACTATTTTATCCTCATCTTTTTAGGAAAGTAAATTAAAATTGTCTCTCGTTAACATCATGCATCAGTCATTTTTTTTTGTAAGCCTTGGGAATGGCAGTGTTGTGTTCTTGGTCAGGGGACTTTATTCTGTTTGCCTCTTCACACTGTAACCTTTAATGTATTGCTGTGCCATAAAAACTGTTAATCACAAGCAGCTTTAGTAATATTATCAATGCAGTAGACATTGCTTCTTTGCATTCAATTACTGTTCACTCAAACCAATCAATGTACACTTACCTGTTGAGGGTAGAACAAGAATTGATAGAATTACACCAGAATATGCCACTGTTGTGCATTCTGGGCCAAAGTATCCTATCTAAGGAATGCCTGGAACAAAACAAAGTAATTAAGTTGTAAAGAGTTTTACGAGACAAATGCAGATTAAATAAACTACCAGATATAGTTTATTGTGCATCAGTTGGATCCAACTGCAGATTGCAGAGACTCAGATCAGCTGTGACAGATATGGGTCTGTGCAGTTTATTATGACTAATTACTAGCACAAAGAACATAGCTCCTTATCTGCCAATGCATTATGTTTAGACAGATATGGGTCTGTGTTGCTTTGCCATTAGACCCAACTTATACATGGGTATATACAGTAATTGTTTCACTACATTTATTACATATGAACAATATACATGAATCTTATACAAATTGACAAACTGATCACATATCAGAATTAAAAAAGAATTTTAGCAAAAACTTTGTTTTAAATAAACATGCAGTTCTACAGATGCACAAATTTTATTAGAACAAGAGAAGAGAAATGCAAAGTCGTGTCTGCAAAATTTGAAATAATTTGGTATAGAATGAGTGCCTATTAAGAGAAGATATTTTTTAATTCCTATGACAGATATCATCTTGTCTGTATTTAAGTTTCAGCCATTATGTTTCAGAAAAATTAACTTACAATAATAGAAGAAATAATGATGCCTTACATGGCTAGTCCTGACTAAAAATTAGGTGTGTTATGAAACAGAACTTTGAAAAGATTTTGATCATGAAATGGTTTAAAGAAAAATGTGGAATTGCTCTCTGTTGACAGCTGTGTGCCAGTTTTATTCTTCTACATCTCAAGATTTTCTTTAACATATTACAGTCATGACAGAACAATGCAAGATATAGTGTACAAGCTGGTGCCAAATCTACAAGAAAGTAAGTACATACTGTCTTGAATCTGCCACTCTGTGTCATTTGAATTACACTTTGAAACTGGAGATTTCCCAGTCTTTTATATATGTGTATAGAATGACTATGGAAAGACCATTTCCCAGTCTTTTATATATGTGTATAGAATGACTATGGAAAGACCATTTCCCAGTCTTTTATATATGTGTATAGAATGACTATGGAAAGACCATTTCCCAGTCTTTTATATATGTGTATAGAATGACTATGGAAAGACCATTTCCCAGTCTTTTATATATGTGTATGGAATGACTATGGAAAGACCATTTCCCAGTCTTTTATATATGTGTATAGAATGACTATGGAAAGACCATTTCCCAGTCTTTTATATATGTGTATAGAATGACTATGGAAAGACCATTTCCCAGTCTTTTATATATGTGTATAGAATGACTATGGAAAGACCATTTCCCAGTCTTTTATATATGTGTAAGGAATGACTATGGAAAGACCATTTCCCAGTCTTTTATATATGTGTATAGAATGACTATGGAAAGACCATTTCCCAGTCTTTTATATATGTGTATAGAATGACTATGGAAAGACCATTGCATGAAGCATTTGCTGAGTATTGGTCAAACAGTTATTAAAATCTGTAACATGCCCATGGCATGCAGTAACCAGAATGATGCCATTTAATCAAACCAATTCAAAACTTGATTTTTTTTTCTTCCCTGATCTCCATGTTAGACTTTCAACTGATGTGACAGTGTTTTGTATCATACCATTGATGTTGTCCTGCCAAACTTTGCTCAGATTGCAGTTATTTCATTTGCTGTATTACTTTACATCTTATTATGACAAGATTCAATTTGAATGACATGTCATTGTTGAATACATCTGACAGTTTAGGTAAAACAAGCTTAGAGTTTTTGTGATATTGTTTCATGGTACATGGTGAAAAAATTGATCATGCAGTTGGGCATACTCCCAGGACATAACATTCAGTATGCTTTTGTATAATCTACAGTAACAAGAAGAAAATTATGCACTGGCTTACAAGCTTGAGATAGTGTTTCTTTACCAAAAAACATTACTTATCTGTGACCTGATTCTCATCAAATGAGACTGCTGTGTTATATTTGGTACACCCATTGCATCTATTGATGTCAAATTCTGTCTGAAAATCTTCCATACTTTAAAAAAAGAATTAAGAGAAAAATCTAACAAAACAACCCTCTTAAGCAGAGATGTGGCAATACATCATATGAAATTGAAGTTTATTGTACATAATAAAACTATTTTTCTATAAGAACCACAAATATTTTGGTTTCTTGATCTGGGATGGTTTATTAAAAAAGATAAAGTCAGAACATGCTTTTAGTTTTAGTTCAACTAATGCTGAATTAGCAGTTTTCATTTAACTCTAATGCACCTCACCAAACCCCTGCAATTTGTTTCTGGTGTGAATAATGTCTAAATTAGATTAGCTTATTGATAGTAAGCAGGCAAGAATACGCCTGATGGCTTATTGTCAGTTCTCAGATGTCCATCCATCCATTAACTCCATTTAGTTATCACTACTCCTAAATTACTTGTGGGATTGCTATGAAATTTTACACACACATTCATCCCAAGGTCTAGTTGGTCATAAATGAAAATGGTGCCACCAGGTAAGCCATCTTGAAAATCTTTTTGTTGCAACTCCTCAAGGATAGATGGTCATATCAACAAGGGGTTTTCACTAATAGCTTCTTATGATGTGTAGTTGGTCCTAAATGAAAAGTGTGCCAATTTGACAGGAAATATGGCTGTCATTTTGAAAATCTTATAGCTTCACCTTCTTGATAAAAAGTCATATCAACATGTTGTTTTCTTGGCAACTTCTTGTGATGCCTAGTTTCATAAATGAAAATGGTTCCTCTTGGACATCCAGTATGGCCACTATGGCAGCCATCTTGAAAACCTGAATGGATGGTCATATCCGTATTGGTGGGTATCACCAAAAGACATGCTGGGAAGAATAATTGGTCCTACAAGAAAATTGCACTGATTGGACATCCGGTATAGCCAGTGTAGTGGTCTTCTTGAAAATGTTGTTATTACTGCTCAACCAGAATGGATGTTTATATCAAAATGGGGTTTTCATTGAAAGATTTTTTATGACATATATAGTTGGTAATAAAGGAAAATTATACCAATCAGACATTCATTAAGGCCTACATTGCAACCATTTTGAAAATCTTTTTAATGCCACTCCTACTCAACAGGAAATCATTTTGATATGTGTTTTTACCGGAGGACAGATCATGATATCTTGTTAGAAGTCCTGATTGAAAATAAGGCTGATCTGAGCTCATATATGGCTGCCACATATTGAAAATCTTTTCACAAATCTCCCGAATAAATTTTCATATCAACATGGGACCTTGACCAAAAGTGTTCTGATGGTTTCAGGGGGTAAATAGACAACCCCAGCAGATGGTAGGGAACGCCTCCCCATTCCTTTAGGCAGTACCTTCTAATAATGTCTGCTTTATACTAAATGAAAATGGTGCCAATCTTACATCAAGTATGGCTGCCACATTGGTTAATTTGAAAATCTTTTCACTTAATAATATTGGAATATTTCAATGCCCAGGAATTAAGAAGAAGAAATGATCTTATCTTCAGTTCTGGAAATTCTTTCAGACATTAGAGTATAAGTCCCATCAAGGGACTCTTGGTTTTGACTTAGTAATAGTTTACATGTTTGCTTACAAAAATCTTACTGAAAGAATTTTGTGGAATGCTCACTTCATGTACATTGCATTGATATTTGTATATGAGTTGCATTTCACAAACATCAGCCTCTATTTTACTTGCACAGAATAGGTACAGCTCATCTTATAATTGGAAAATATAGGGCCGATGTCAGGTTTTTCATCAGCTATCAAAATACATGCAAAAATACTTAATTAGAAAAACAGTACATTTTTCTTTGAATTTGAGAAAATAGTCCATCAGAATTAAAAAATATCAAGAAATTGCAGATGAAAAGCTTTTAAATGCATCACTTTACAGGTACACTTGGGAATGTAGCCTCAAAAATAACTACCAGCATTGTTTTATTTTATCTGTTTCAGAGGAGCTTAAGAGACAAAAAGACTTTTATAAGAAAAATGGAATTGCATTCCCAAATGGTGATGGTAAGTTGTTTCAGTGGATTCACATAGCTTGCCTCCACTAAGGAAATAGTATTTTTTAAAAATAGGTCTCTTTGACCAATATATCAGGTTATATAGTGGCCAGTGTTTCCCTTTACACACGTTTGTGCGTCAGGGGAAATTTACGCTGGAGAGAAATTTACACACACATTTTGTTGCCATGCATTTCTTTTACACAAAGGATTCACATAATGCGATGAGGATTTATTTAATATCCAATGCTTTGGATGAGGGATGGCATCTTGTATACTTCGAACATAGACATAGAGTAGTTCCCTGCTTTGTATGCTCTCTGCATTGCACTCCGCTATTCGTATAGCAGTGTGCAATGCAGGGAGAATAGGAAACAGGGAACCAGGCCAGCATATGCAATATTATGACAGAGTAACTTACCCTAATCTTGTGAGCTCTCACGCAATTTCCATTTAGCTCAGCAAGATGTCATCTTGATGTTAAACCTCAGTGCTTGTTGCACTAGAAAGTTGATCTCCAAACTAAAACGGATATAAAAGTTGATCTCCAAATTAAAATGGATATAAAAGTTGATCTCCAAACTAAAACGGATATAAAAGTTGATCTCCAAATTAAAACGGATATAAAAGTTGATCTCCAAACTAAAACGGATATAAAAGTTGATCTCCAAACTAAAACGGATATACTAAGAATCATTAGCGAAAAAAGTGAAAGAAGCAGAACACAAAAGAGTAACTGGATCTAACTTTAATGAAAAATGGAGAAAATAATTCCCTTGACTGGAATACGGCATATCCATTAGGATTACCAGTGTGACTTCTGATCACGTGATTGCAAAGACTGCAAAAGTTTAAAAACATGCACATAGTTCTTTACCTGTACATTGAATAAATGAGTACAGCTTTACAATAATTTATAACATTTTCTTCCATGAATTATGTTCCCAAGGTCTTGAAGCTTGAGGTAAATTCTCCTTTGTGTTCATTTTGAGCCTTGACCAAAACTTGGCTGTGAAATAAATTGTCTTAGTCAGTATGATGCATGGAATGATGTGCTGCAGACTGTGCTGAAGGGTTTAGTGAGCAAACAATGTCATTACCTGTGATAGTGGTGATGACAGTTATGTTCCTCTTGCTACAGAGGTGAGGTTGTTAATGACAGAGTACCAGTTTACCGAGAACCAGTGATGTTTTAGATAGAATAGTGAACATTTGGACTGTACTTGTTCAGTTCTGTGTGGGGGTTTAATGCCATTTTTCAGCACATGATGGTTTATATATGGCAGCCAGTATATTTGGCATAGGAAGAACCAACAACCCACAGGAAGCTTCAGAGAAGCTTTCTGACTTGACCGTGTTTTTCATGCCAAGACCAGGAGATGAGTTGTGAGTGGTCTGTAAAGGAAACATCTTAGACCACTCAGCCGCTTGGGGCCTGCCCTACATGCTCAGAGAGACACGCCTGATATCCTTATGAGCATTTCAGTTTTATTGAAAAACATATGAACAAAAAATTTGCAGATAAATAAAGAACAGATGCCTATTGAGAATTTTTTTTTCCATCCAGATAAGTGATGGATTAATTTACTAGTCATTAAGTTACTGAGCAGAGGCATCTGCACGTAAAAGTGATTTTTATGATTCTCCAGTTGGTACGCGTACATGTATGGCAACACTTTCATCAGACGGTAAAACTTAGTGATTTACTTTCGTGATAAGATGTATTTATGCAAATTTGTATTGTTTGAAAATCTAATTTCTATTACATAAGATCAGATAAATTTATTTGGCTGTAATCGAACTAGTATAAAATAATGTCTGCATGTATGTCCATCATTATTGAAATGTACACCAACATGGACATGTACATTAGACAGTTTGAAAACTAAATTGGTTTGGACATAACATTTCTGTTATAAAGTAATAACAATCCTAGTCGCCTATGAAACATTAATAACAGTCTATAATGCAGTAGTAAAATAAAGTAGTTCCAATGGGTGGGTCGAGAAATATTCTCCCCGGTTGCAGATTATCATTAATAAGAAAGTTGCTTAAGGACTTTACGGACGTTTTGGACCATTCAGATTCACAGAAAGTAGTAAGTTTGTGTGTTCAGCATATCAGAAATAATAAAACAGAAACACCGTAATGTGTCCATTGTGATAAATGTTACCTAGAAGTTATCTGTGTCATTGATTTTTGCTGTTTTTACTGCTGTGTGTCTAGTTGATTTTTGCTGCCCATTTATTGTTTTGTGTCCATTTAATTTTTGATGTCTGTTTTTACTGCCTATTACCTTATTATTTTATGCTGTCTGTACTTCCTTGTGTCTTTCCTGTGTCGATTCTTCTTTCCGGGATTGTCCCAGGTTCTTCCTCCACTATTTATACTGGCCATCATGTAAAGGATATATTGGGCATGAAAAATGGCATTAAACCATACAGCTGCCTTGTGCCAAATTGATTTTTATTGTTTTTATTGCCTTGTGACCAGTTGATTTTTGCTGTCTGTTTTTACAGTTGGTGAAATTCACACCTTGTCATGTTATAAAAATATAATTCTTCATATAGTATTTACTAGAGAATTATTAACAGAGACATATTTAATCAGCATTTTTTAAATTATATTTCAGTGAATGAAGAGGACAAGAAAAATATTGAAAAAAGCTCTTCTGATAAAGAGGAGGATAAAGACCATCATAAGAGTGATGAACAAGTTAATATATGCTTAGAATGTGATGGCAATCAATTGAAACTAATGAAGAGGAAGTACTTGAGGCTTTCTGCGCAGGCTACAATATCTCATCTCAAAAAGTTTGTGGCTTTAAAAATATTCAATAATTTGGACCGATATAAAGATGTAAGTAAATTTCTTTCAGCAGTAATTTTGATTATCTTTGCACTATTTTCATCATATTAATTATTTCTTAATCAGATCTTTTGCCTGTGTAGTGGATGAAATTCTGTTTTGTTATTGTTGTTGTTGTTGTTGTGGGGTTTAACGCCATTTTTCAGCACGACCGGCTATACATGGCGGCCAGTATTAATGGTGGAGGAAGAACCCGGAAAACCCCGGAAAAAACCACCGACCCACGAGAAGCTACTGGCAAGCTTTCTCACATGCCCACATTGGCTGAATCTTAGACTCGAACCGCCGCAGACAGAGGTGAGATGGCAGTGATCCGTAACGAAGAGCGCTTTAGACCACTCGGCCACTCGGGGCCCCTTGTTTTGTTAAATTTTGACATATTGTACAGTTTCCAAATGTTACAGATTTATATGCTTTCATTTCATCCTCCTAGCTTTAAATATTTTCTACACAATTCTATGCTTGTGTTTCGTTAATGAGTACTAAAACCTACAACAAGACACTTTTCTTTTACGGTATTAATAATTCTTGGCAAAACTTAAAGTATTCGAAATTTTTAATTAGGTGCTATTATAATATCCAAGAAGTATATATAGTTACAGTCGTGTGAATCTTGTTAGAATAATGTAAAAGAAACTAACATTACTTATAAATTTATCTACATTGCATGCCACCTTTGTTATACTACATACTTAATCAAGTTTACTCTTTCACAATCATTGAACCTGGGGCATTGTATATCAGTTTTTTTTTACCTTAACACTTTATAACTTGTGACATCAAAGTCAATGAATGATATAATCAAAGATTCTGGTGTGACTTAGACTTTAATCAACCAGTAAATATTTGTCTAGGACTAGTTTATTCAAGTCATAGTGTTAAAAGTCCAGCTAAATTTGCATGCCCAGCCTTGGTCATACATAAGGTGACCCTTGTCTGTTCCTATGACCAGTTAAGAGTCGCATTTAGGTCAGCTTTCTGGAATTCATGTTCCTTACTTCTAGGTTTTATGTTGTCCAGTATCATCTATTCTGCTTCATTGGAAATTATTGATGACTTTTTGTTTGTTTTGAAAGGCACTCCTTAATTGGGCAGGATTATAGAGAATGATAAATCTTGAGTGACCGGCAATATAGAAGTCCATAGCAATGAATGGCATTTGTTCACTACGTGAGGAAGTTTGTTGAGATCTACAAATTCTTACGTGATCATACATGTTATTATTATGGTATCTCTCTTGATGAGGAATAGAATAATTGGGAGAGAAAAAAATGGCTTCACCATATGAATAAATATGACTGGCTTTTGTTACAATTAGTTACTCTTCCTTTGATATTTTGAAGTTGTTCCATTTTTGCCCCAGCTTGAAGTTTATAATCAGACTTCATTTCCACCAATATAAGTCTTAAGCCTTGACTCAAGATAGCTGGCCTCAATTTCACCAACAGAACTTTTCTAAACTTAAATTTAAGTCCAGTGATGTGATTGGCTTTAATTTAAATCTGACTTAAAATTGACCATGCAAATGTTTTATGTGCAGAATTAGATTTATACTGGTGATATGAAGTCCTGGTCGCTCAATTTCAGGTCAGATTTAAAAATTAGCTAATCAGGTTATTGGATTTTAAACTTAAAATCAAGTTGAATGTTTCATCTCCAGAATTTATCATGATGATCCGAACAATTTTTGTCTGAGTTGAGGATTTTCTACAGCACATGTTAACATTCAGTACTTATTTTACTTGCACTACAGATACAAATTAATAATAATAATAATAATAATAATAGTAACCTTATTCCATATATTGTAGGTTGACATTTTGTGCAATGAAGAACTTCTTGGGAAGGACCACATGTTGAAATTCATTATGGCTACGCGATGGAGAGTGAAGGTTTGTACGAGGTTTATCACAATTTATTAAACAAAGTTTCATTTAGAACATTTATGTCACCCGAAAAGAGAGAGAATAATTTTATTGCAGTTCCTTTTAAGAATCAATAGCTCTAGTAAACATTTTTTTTTCAAATTAAAGTTAAAGGAAAATCTTAAAAATTCAACCACTAAAATATGGATATGCCTTCCGGAAGGCAGAGTGTATAATGTTACAACATTTTTTGCCCATACGTTTGCCTCAAATGTATCACATTACAACTCTCAGTATTAAAACTTGTCATCCAGATTTACACGATATTACATAAAATGAGCAAAGAAGAGAAAAATAACCAAAGGAAAAGGCAGTAACCATACTTTGTACTGTAATTAGATAAACAGTCGTACTATTCTCATATTTAGGGCAGAATAATTTGAAAGATGAAGTAGATATATTAGGCATTGACCCTCATGCATGCTTATTTTTGTAACACAAATGCTTGGGGGATCATATGTTCCATATACGCTAATTTTCTGTTATAGATTACTGTTCATATATGCACTTAATGTTTATATTTTGCAGTTTCCCCTCATTAGTAGTGTTGCAGGAGAGACTTGTTGCTTTTGGGGGTGGGGGTAGCTATAGTACCTGATCTTTTGCCTCTGACCTTGGGATGTTGCTCTAATCATGCTGACTTTAACATCCTTTTGAAACTGAATAAAATTGTTAGCAATTCTGTATGTATAACTATTTTAATGTCACATAACATGATTTAAAAAAAGAATTAGCACTGAATCACCATCAGATATAAATTGAAGCTGATCACATAAATTATGGTACATTATTATTCCCATTAGTGATGATGGATGTTGATTCTTTCATTTACAGGATGGACCACTGCTGCTTCATTACAGACAACGATTAGAGATTTAACACACATTTAGATGTAGAATGAAAGGAAATCTCTCATGGTTTGGATAGTTCTGTCAAGTTAAACAAATCCTATTGCATTGTACACACTTATTTATGATAGCATTTGTTAAGATATATGTATAGAACAATGATTTCATCAAATGTTTAGTCTGCAATGACCAAATAAGATCAGATTATGAAATTGTGCTTTTGCATTTTTGTACTATTTCTACAGATTGCAAGTCAGAAGATATCAATAATTGTCAGATATTTTATCTTATTGTATTTATTATGATTTTTGTTGATTTTATGTGTCACAGCACAATATCTTGTGCACTTGAAACAGATTGATAAATCTATTGTGCACTTGAAACAGATTGATAAATCTATTGTGCACTTGAAACAGATTGATAAATCTATTGTGCACTTGAAACAGATTGATAAATCTATTGTGCACTTGAAACAGATTGATAAATCTATTGTGCACTTGAAACAGATTGATAAATCTATTGTGCACTTGAAACAGATTGATAAATCTATTGTGCACTTGAAACAGATTGATAAATCTATTGTGCACTTGAAACAGATTGATAAATCTATTGTGCACTTGAAACAGATTGATAAATCTATTGTGCACTTGAAACAGATTGATAAATCTATTGTGCACTTGAAACAGATTGATAAATCTATTGTGCACTTGAAACAGATTGATAAATCTATTGTGCACTTGAAACAGATTGATAAATCTATTGTGCACTTGAAACAGATTGATAAATCTAGCTCTAATATGCCAAAATATTACAGCACTATTCCAGATTTCTCACTGCTTCTAACTGAAACAGAATTATTGCAGTAAAGGGACAAATCCTCCATGAAAATAAACTCCATGTCTCTGTTTTATGAACTGCTGTGAAATCACTTTTTAGTGGCATATCAGTTTTTGGGAGATTTCATTCTTGCTACAAAGCATAAATTTAAGAACCATCAAACAATGGTGTTGCTGTGGAAACAATATTACCCATTCTCAATCCATGAATTAAAGCACCAAGAAAAATTTAATTCCCCCCCCCCCCCCAATAAAAAACGGAATTGATATCCTTGGAAATAAATAAATTTCCATTAATACTGAAAGCCTTGACTATAAAGACTATAACTGTGATTGATAATTATTTGATATGATTTATCACAATGCATACATAGGGACCAAATATGTTTCAATGTAGCAAGGGACCATCATGTGAAGTTGCCACACTTCTGTGTGGCAACGGAGTAGACCCAATTAAAACATCATCCGCCTTTTCCCTTACAAAGGACATCATATAGAGAGAGAGAGAGATGTGTCATCGTTATTTGCAACCTAAGCAGTAGATTGTGCCAACTGAAACTGAATTTATTTCCTTTCTTGTTTTCCATTCAAAAGTTGCAGCAATAATTGTAAAAAGTGTAGGTGTTTCATTGACTGTTTAAATGTCATTGAATGCTATTTTCAATACCTGTATTTATTTATGATGAGCCATTATCTGTCACAAACACTCAAATTTGGGAAGTTTCTCTAAAATTACCTCTTTATCTCTTTCAAAGCATCATACTTACCCAGCATGCATTGGAAAGGGACAAGGATGTTCCAATTGAGTATAGACTTGATCCAACATTGCATGGATGTTATGGGTGTTTGCTTTTATAAAATCAGTGCTTATTATATAACTTGAAATTGAGTGGCCATTACATTAAGACATCATCTGTATAATGTCACTTGTTACCCGATTGTATGATAGTGCTTTTAACTCTGGGAGATATTATAAATAAAATGATTGGATATGACTTGTGTCTCTTATTAAATATGCAGTAACAGATATTTCAGTAAAAATATTGTTGTTAGGCACAACCAACTTTCATTACTCTTTTTTTTTCGTTGTAAAATTTAAAATGTGCAGATATTAAGTATGTGGTTGTCCCTAATGTCCAGTATTCACATTAAATCATATGTAAAATAAACTCAACCCTGATAAACAGTAGATTATGCAATGGCAGTTCTTGATCTATGCTGAGCTTTATTGGTATTATGCAGGAGTAAATGTACAGTATCTGGAATTAGACCTATAATATTTAAATTTTATGTTTTCCATTGGACACATGAGAGATCCCTTGCTGTAGTGATGTTCTTGGGAATCATTACTATTGGACATGTTATTAGCATGACTGCTTTATGTTGCCCTATTCATGGAAAAAGATGTTTACTGATGTGCTTTGTAGTGAGTCACTAAAACAGATGGAAACCATTATGCCCTAACAAGACAATGATATAGTGATACATCCATCACACGATTCAGTTTTATGTTGCAAGTAATTTCAGGCACTTTTGATAGGGCATACATATTCTATGAATACACTTCAAGTTTTATTCTTCAGTACTTGTATGGACTGGTCTTGTGTTATTTATAGCCTCCCAGGAAAATCTACAATATGTAGGTGATATCTTGGCATGCCTATTGTTTGCTTAAAGATGGAATTAGGTTACCTGGAACTACCTGAATATTAGTGGGATGATATGCAGACTGTAGTCAGTATCCTTACCATTTGTGTCCATGGCACTTATCAAGATTTTCATGCTGAACAACAGATAATACAATTAGCAGATTTGAAGGTAGACTTTGAGAGTAAAGATATGAGTTTCCTAAGAACAAAGAGTCCTTAATTGAAACATCTGTTGTACCTCATATCAGTTAGTGGATCATGTGTACCTGCCTTCAGAAATTCAAATCACTAACCATGTACTGTGAATGCATATACTTTTAAGGAAGTCATTGGCATGATGTTGTGAAAAATAACGTATTTACCATTTTTCATTGGATCCTTAAATTTATAATAACTACAACAAACAATTCTACAAAAATTGTTACCCTGCAAACAAAGTAGTAAAGTCACAGTATGAAATAAGCAGTTCATAAAATAGCTTGCAATAGTTTACAATTCTCTTGTAAATATCAGCAACAAGAACTGTTTTTTAGCCACATGTCCTGCTTTCTTGAATATTTGACAGTTTTCCTCCAACCCATATTAGGGTCATTTAAATCATTCCTAACCCCTTCTCATTACAGTAGTACTATATATACTATCATATAAATGGAGTCAAACCACAGGCAACACAGATCCTGATGTGCTGTTGTATAGTGCCTTGGCAGATCCTGGGTCATGTTGTTTGTTCTATTGATTACTCCTAACAAACCGCATAGATCCATAATTGCCAGATCTGAGAATGCATTATAGGATGCAGAGCTGGATTTGTGCAGTTTGCAGTTGGACTTGACTTTTGAGTATATATGGTAAATGTTGGTTACTTCTGCTGTCTTGTAATTGCACACAGCTGTCCTACTTGCATAATTCACTAGCAAATATGGGTCGATGTTGTTTGCTACAACTAATCAGTAGAACAAATAACATGGACCATTATCTGCCAGCATATTTTGCTGTGGGATCTGATTTAGACACTAGTACATGTGGTATTTACATAACTGTACTATTAAAATGCGTCTTTAGTTCAGTGTGCTACAGTATTCAGGTTTTGCATTTTTATATTATTGAACATTTGAATAATAAACAATCTTTACCTGCAGATGTGGAAATTTAAATCATTGTATGTTCAGATACAAAAAGAACTTATTTTCGCATAATTTGTGAATTGTATTTTTGTACAAGAAAGTTTGTCATTCCATGTGATTTGTGATTCAATTCCTCTGTCTGAAAAATTCATCTTTCTTAGCAATTTAGTCATTGTTGCTTATTGCATGTTGATATGGTACAAAAATTATTTGCGTCACATGCAGTATCTATTGCACCAAGTGTATTTGCAGTACTTACACCACTTTAAGGGGCCCCGAGTGGTCGAGTGGTCTAAAGCATTCACCGTTTCAGATCACTGCCATCTCACCTCTGTCATTGTGGGTTCGAGTCCCACGCTCAGATAACGTGGATATGTGAGAAAGCCTGCCAGTAGCCTCTTGTGGGTCAATGGTTTTTCCTGGGGTTTTCCCTGGTTCTTTCTCCACCAGTTATACTGGCTGCCATGTATAGCCTATCTTGTGCTGAAAAATGGCATTAAACCCTACAACAACAACAATAACACACCACTTTAAAAAAAAAACATGAGCAAAAGGTCAAATATTTTTCAAATCGAAGGGAGAATTTCTTCCAACATTTTCAGTTCTAGAATAGACCCTGACATGGCAGTCATTCATTGAGGTGTCTCTATTCTAACTACTGAAGTCCTAGTCTAAGCCTTTTGTGTGATGTTCATCTTTTCCTTTTATTTTGTATGTACAGTATGTTAGTGGTTTACGGGACAAATAGTAAAATCATCTACATACTCATAATAAGATGTTCATGAAATTTAAAAAATTTCCTTCATTTTCAATGTGTCTTATTGCTGTCAGACATTTAATTTTTCCAGCTCTGTAATCGTTCTTTGGCTGCACTATTAGGTGTGAGTGAATAAATTAGAAATGTGTATAAATGTAACTGATTGTTTGAAACTATTAAGACTCGCTTTTGTTGACTGATAAGGCAGACTAAAGTTGCATGAAATATTCAAAATGTAATATATCTGTTTAACGCTGTTAATATTCATTTAATGAATTCACATTTTGTCTCTTAAAATGAAATAAAAGATTTGTAAGAAAATGTACTGTAAAAATGTTCTTAGGTTCTACACATATTGTTTGTGTTCAGTAAATTTAATGCAAATCTCAATGTCATTACAGATAACATTATCAGAAACTAGGAATTTTTCATTGGTTCAGTTGGTCTCTTCTGATGAAGTTTTATCCATCAACATTTTGTTGTCAAAATCATAAGACTCGTCATGTTGTCAGAAATGTATTTATGTATGCATCATTTCATTTTAAACAAATTGTCTCATTTGCAATTGATGCAGGATAAGTGTAATTTTTCCACCAGTGGTGGTGGTGGTGTCAACAGTGATAGGGTATTTTTTAAAACAGACATATTTTGTATCATTGAGTGTATTCTGCTACATCTTTGGAAGAATATTACTACACTGTATGCATGTAAAATTTATACCATGATGTGCTACAGGTTCGTGTATTAACAGTATCATAATGCCATTCACTGGCAAACATGTTTTTTGTAGTTCTTAATATTTCCATATTTTGAAGTTTACTTTTCTAATCTGCACTGTAAATCTATTATTGTGCTGACATGGCATCAAAATCCTAATACAGAAAAACCTATCTTTGACATGATGGTCAGGGAAGAGCAGTCATGTTTTGTAATGTTTTATGCAATATTGAAAGAAGGCAATTAACAAGAAATGTTGTGCATATTTTATATATATATATATATATATATATATATATATAAAAATATATATACACATACATACACACAAGACAACAATGGATGGTGAGTGCAAAACAAAGTTTAAATTATGTAATTACCAGCTTGAATTGATGTATATTAAATGAGAAGTACTTGAAAATAAGTGACTGCATATTAATTAATATTGTATATAGTGAACCATGCATTGGTGAATACGTGTTGAAGAACATCTGCAAAAGAATATCATGAACGGTTGTAGTGCCTGTGTACTTACTATCAGAGCTGAGTGCATTCGTAACACTGAATCCATAGTTCCCTTGAATATGTGTGCAAAGAAGCATAATTTTTACTCATCTCAGCATTATTCAAGATGTGTCTAAATTCACTGTGAAAATTATGTTTGGAATAATATAAGGAGAGATAGGGCTCAGTTATCTTTTATTATGCAGATGTGTGTGTGTCAAGGCCAGTAATTAGTGTTTGATAAATTTCAGACCTCTAGAATTGTCTCTGCTGGATCGAATTTGAAACTGAATACCTTTTTTATGGCTAACAAACTCAGTTAAGCTTTATGAAACACTATACATCAGGTCTTCAAAAATATGTTCCATACATGTCAGATGGAATTTATTTTCATTTTCTTTCCTTTTTTCTATCCATAAAAAATGTCCAAATCTGACACTGGAATCTTCTAGTGAATTTTTTTAATTAAGGCTTGAAAAATAATTGTTTCAATTTAAATTCATATATGGATATTGATCTTGTATTGTTCATTAGATTAACATTTGAACAGGTGTGAAAATGCCTTAAGTATTCTCTGTACACAATACAATGTGAGTCTATATCCAGTTGGAATGTAACCATCAGCAAGATCTGCAGGAAACTTCTGAGTCACCTTCTCAGAGAGGGGTGAAATAATAAATTAAATGAGCCCCGTATTAATTTTTAAAACTGTTGACAACTAAAGTTTGGCACAGTTGTGAAGCAAAAATGTAGTATCATATTTGAGTGGTTGTGTTGAAATGTTAGCTTTCCACCATAGTACATGTAACATTGATTGCTAAATCCACTTAACAATGAAAAACAATAAGTATCTTTACAACATACTTCAAAAATGTGCAGAGATATATTTATGGTGTTAACTTTATAAAGTTCAATGAAGAATGGAGAGGATACGTGTGTGTAGCAATTACTGAAACTGTTCTTGAAGAATGTCCAGCAATTGTCAATGAATTCTCTGGACTTCTGTTATATAAATACACAAAATATTTCATTCCACTATAGTAGAAACAACAGGGATAGAGTTTTTTGTTTACCAAGGAACTGATGCATTTTTGCTGCCAGTTGATTGATCACATAATGATTGATAATACTGCCAAGCACATATCCACCAAGATGGCTTTTGTTTTGTGATATTTTTTTCTTATATTGTAAATAAAGCAACACCCAACAGTTGCAGGAACTGTTTGCTGCAATATTAATATTGGTGATTAGCAAAAAGTTAGGTTGGTAAATTAATTAATTATCAGTTATCAATTTGAGTGATAAACATGTTGCTGCAACGTCATTGTTTCGTGCATGGGTGATTATGCTAGTTGATGAGCAAAACGTTGCACGAAGTCAAACACATAGGAGAAGAATTACCATTATGAGCTTATTTGCTTATTCGGTGTAAATTAGAATAACAGTTGTCTGCATTATGTAAGAGCTGGGATCTTGACAAAATGGCAAGCTAACAACAAAGTCCTATTGACTGCATTGCAGTGAGTATTCACAACAAGAAAGAAATTGTTAAAGAGCTTGTAAAAATTAGGGAACCCTGCGATGACCATGTTATATTTAAATTCATGTTATAACAAAGCATGTTATAGCAGGATTTCACTGTACATATCACAAGCCTGGTTCTTTGGACACTTGGGATAAAATCGATTTTTCTTTATTGACATCATCTTAACTACTGCAAAATCCTGTACTTCATTGCAGAGATTTTTTTAATTCTGCTTCAGATGCATTGATGTCCTCATGGTTCATTCATGTTTACATATTTAGTCATCGAATTCTATTTCTTGAAAGGAAAATTCAGTTGTGACACGATGTGCAAGCCAATGTATGAAAGAGTACAGTATTGTTACAAATATATAAAATGAATGTGTTGAATTAAAAATGTACTTTAATTATGTTTAAGCAATAAAATTTTCACATTGTTGTAGAGATATATGAATTGTTCATTGTAATATGTACGAACTCGTGAAGTTTGTCATGTTAATACCATACATGTAAATAAATTCTGTATTAAGACATTGTTCTTCTTTTGTATAGATATACATTCTTTGATATGATCAGAACTTTAACATTTGAGCAAGACATCTAACAAGGGGAGATCATAATAAATGTGCAGTTATTAGGTACCTCTTACCAATATAATCAAGATTATATATATGACATGAATGTACTCAAAATGGTAAGAGAGTTATTATAATTTGTTCCAAGCATGACTTGAATTTGCACTTGTGATATAATCTACTTGATCATGCATCAGTGCAGTCGTAGCCAAGAAGGAATTGATATTCATCAATTTGTCTATTGCTGTAGAAACAAAACATTACTCTAACATCTTTGGGTGGGTGGGGGTTATCAGTAAAGCGTAAACTTGACAAGGTTACAGTTAAATTTGGTATCAGCATATTTGGCCTGTATTTCTTAGATTTATGGCCCGTAACATTCTAGCATGTGTATTTGATTTCACTAAGAGTTCTGTGAGGCTTCATTTTACAAGTTTCAGATAAGATGGATAAAGAGCAAATTTTTTTGTGTATTTACCATTTTATGGACTCCGAGCATTTTACTGGCTTAAAATCCAATGGCTTAACTTTAGCACATACAATTTTATCTCACAGGGCCTTAAGGCTAAGAACGGTATATTATGGCCCAGCATCCTCATGTGTCACCAGTCATATGACATCCATCCATCAGCAATCTATGTTCACCTTCTTTCCAAACACAACAATATACAACATTTAAAACAGATTTTACCCAAATTTTGCAATATCGTGCCTCTAAGAGCTTTTTAAAATTGTACACATGATGCCAATCCACCAGGAAATATGGCCACTGTTGCTAAAAATAGAAAAACCTAAAATGGCTTCTAAAATAAACTGCAGAATCTGGGCAGAAAGCATCCTGACTTAAAGGGCTTTATATATTTTAAAGAGCATGCTGATCTGCCATAAAATATACCTGCCCTTAAAAATAGAAAAGCATTTAGGAGACTTGTCCAAAAGCATTTAAAAGAATTTGACCAAACTTGACAGAAAGTATCCAAGCAAAGTCTTTAAAATTTATATAAATGATGCTGATCAACTATCAAATGTAACCTAGGCTACTAAAATTGATCAGCTTCTTAATAATTGTTTAACAGAATTTTAACGAATCTCTCAGAGGGTATTAAGGCTTTACAAGCTTTCAGATTTGCACAATTGATGCCCATACACCTAAAAATATGGTCACCATTACTAAAAATAGGAAACCTTTTACCAGCTTAAATAAAAATCACTTTAAAGAACGGTAAACATTTTCATTTAAAGGCGTTTCAAAATGTATACAAAATATTACAGATTCTCCATCAATTATGACATTGCAAACAAAATGGGAGAAAACATTTCAATCACTTTATCTAAAATGCTCAAAAGAACGTGACCAACTCTGGCAGAAAGTATCCTGGCATAAAGGACAATGAAGTTTCAATAGTGGATAAATGACAATGATGTGCTGTCTGATATGCATGTAGATACAAATAGAGAAACCTGGAAACATTTGTTTCATATATGCATTTCAACAGCACTGAAAGAAATATCTAAATAAAATATCTCCCATCTTTGGTCAACTGCTGTTCTTGTGTTTGGTTGTTAGTGGTCAGCAGATGAGCAATTTCAGACTTACTAAGACTGTTGACTTCAGTGATCAGTAGTTTTACAGAGTTGTGGCACTTGATCTCCTTTGAATAGCCAATGTAATGTTTTATCATGGTTTGGTAACACTAGCATGAACATTTTGCATTAGCCATGAAGTTTGATGTTTAGTCCCAGTGAGTTTGATAATCAAAAGATTTTACAGAGTTATGGTGTTTGAACAATGTAAAAGAAACATTGTCATATATTTTGTGAACACAAGCATAATATTTATTGTCCAATTTTAATGGAATTACCTGTAGTGCTTATTTACAAGATCAAAGGCGAGTTCAGTGATCAGAAAATTTAAACTATATTTTATATAGTTATGGCCCATAATCAACAGAGAATTTGCATGAACGAAAACCTAATTTTCATTCCATGTTTTGTCATACATTTTAACTCTCATCTGGAAACAACAAGGTCTGGCTGGCTAATACTGCATTGTTCTCCATATACCATTTAAACATATGGACATTTAAACATTCACATGCTACATTTGATCTTCAAATATTCTTTTCCAATGCTCATTTTTCAGAGCAAATTAAATGAAATATGAACTTGCTGTCATGGTCATACATCTCAGCATTCAAAACAATGACATGTTGCAGCTTCATGTAACCTAGCCAACCAATGGGAAATTACTAAAGTCCTCTAGAACCATCCAAGCCCCACCAGCCAAAGAGATATTAACCCAGAGTTGTCAACAAGTCATATTATTAAGACTATTATTAGAAACTCAACAAATACATAAGCACTTATAGATCATATGTAATTTTATGCTATTAATATTCCTAAAACAGACCTAGTATTGTAGGCAAAATCTAATTAAAGATAATCTGTACAATTACAGTCATGAATAAAAAATTTCAAAATTAGATAAAATCATGTACCAGGAGTTACAAAAAATATAGATATACATAACAACTATAGCTCAACCCAACAAAAATGATGGAGCAGCAGAGAGGGCGATCAGACCATATAATCGGAGCAAAAAACCATCTTTTGTTAAAATAAAAATCCGTGCTTGTTCGTATAGGTCATACCACGACTACAATTATGTTTGTCCCAAACAGGATTGTAGACAAGCCCTCTCTGCTGCTATTAATTAAAAAATTGTTATATCAAAATAATGGTACATCCGGAATCTCATACTACAAGGATAGCTCGAGAACGATTAGAAGCAATCAAAAAATTTCTTCCTGTCAGAGATTCATTCAGAAAAAATCTACAAGCGCAACAAGAAGCACAAGTTGAGTACGAAGAGGACACTAAAAAAACTGTTTAAACCCGTCACTGCAGCTACTAAGAAAGTTTCAGCGGCTGTTGAAAAAACTATATGGGGAGATATTGCGGAGGAAGATGAGAAAAGGATAAAGGGTATTTTTCCGGTATTAGAACGAACTGCAGCTCAGACTGAAAAAATAGCAAGAAGAACTAAACAGACAAAGAAGATTTTACGAGATCTTCCAACTGATATAGCTGCGGCTCAGCCTCCACCCGTCGGTGAAGAAATACTTGAAGGTATTGGTAAAATTCGTGCTGAAATAGGTGATATAAAAGATCGTGTACCAGAAACAGAAACAGAGCAAGGGCTAGGATTGATATAAACGATAAATTTACTGAAGAAAGTATTATTTTAATAAAGAAATTTGATGATGTAGCTAGATTAGCCGAATTTATCTAAATATTTTATAATCAGCGAGAAAAACTTTTAAAATCCGAGTATGTTAATAATGCTATAAGTCGTGATAACTGGCGAAAATGGATATTTCGTATACACTATAAGCTTGATCAAGCTAAAAAGAGTGATCATAGATATATTGCGTTGTTAGACGCAGTAGATAGATTTAATACACGAGTGCAACAACAACAAATACAACCTCCTCCACAACAGAAAAAAAACCTCCTCCACAACAGAAAATACAGCCTCTTCCACAACAGAAAAAACAATCTCCTCCACAACAGAAAAAACAACAACCTCCTCGACCGCAATCTCCAGAAGAAGAATTTCACGATGCACCAGGTGCTACTGGTAGTGGTTTCGGAGGTAATATTATTTGTCTTGATAATATCCTCAATGATGTGTCACGGTTAGAAGTTCTCATGGGAGGAAAACGAGCTGGAAATAATTCACCAGAAATAATTAATGAAGCAGCTGATATTTGTCGGCGATTATTTCAAGGTGGTATCATGGATATCTGCGTTTACTGAGAACTTATCGATGAACTTGTTGATGATTATAGTGACTAGTTGTTAGATAAATAACAAATTAAATAAGATGATAGTACACAATAATCATCGCAAATCCGTACAGGTCAGAGTGGTAAACTCACGATTACCAATCTACAGAGCTATTTACGGAGATGGACTTGGTGATGTTGTACGGGGATTATTCACAAGGATAGCTCCAAAAGTAGCACCTGTTGCAAAACAATTATCAATGAAAGCTATTGATATTGTTCGTGAAAAAGCTCCTGGTGCAATTGTCAATGTTGCTGGTAAGGCGTTGTCGGTGATCAAAGATAGACTAGCACGATTAATAAGACGAAAACGACAACCAGTAAAATTACCAAGTACTGAAATTATGCCCGCAGACGTAAGTAAAATAATAAATCAGGCTGCAAATAAAAAACTGGCAGCGTTAGCAGATCAAGGACTCGGTGAACCAAGGAATAATATTTCAAGTTTGATATCAGGAAGTGGAACTTCCCGAACACGGTAATCAACGTGTTAAACGGAAATAATTATAATAAATGTTCAAGCGCGTATCCGACGAAGCATTTGATATGGAAGCACCTGTCCTTAAAGATGAATCGGTACGTGATTATCAGTTTTATTCTTATGAAGCACGAACACCAGATCAACGTGGAGGAAGAATTGAACTACAAGTTCATGACACAAGTGGATACTTTTTACCCGCTGAGGCTTTTATTGAGGTAGAAGGTACAATTGTAAGAACAGACGATGCTAATTACGGAGATGAAGTAAAAGTTGGTTTTGTCAACAACGGGATCATGGCATTATTTAATAGCGCCACTTATATGATTGATGGAAAAAATATTGAATCGATTCAGAATGGTGTCGACCTTGCTACAACAATAATTGGTCTAACAAGATAGTCTAATGATTATTCAAGATCAGCAGGTCCCACAATGATGTTTGTGAAAGATAATTCTGATCACCCTAGCGATAATCAATATACAATAGGAACACCAAAGAAAACTAGTAATGCTACTCAAGATGCTGATATGGGTAAGGTGGTAATGGATTTTAATCCTAATTTCAGCCTGGGATTTGCAGCGCGTAAAAATATGTTGCTAGGAGCCAATAGAAGATTTTCATGTACAATTCCACTATCGCATATTTTTGGATTTTGTAGAAATGTTAGAAAGGTTATTTTTGGAGCTAGACACACAGTTGTTCTTGTAAGAAAGAGTGATGATAACGATGCTCTGTGGAGACCTATTGGTGATGCTGGTAAAGTAGTATTATCGAAACTTTCACTGTGAATGCCGGTAATGACTCCAACGATCGCAGAAGAACAAAAGTTGATTTCTTTCATGGACACTGGTGGTAAATCCTTGTTGTCATGGTTAACAACAAGCACATATAGTATACAAACCGACGTTAACGGTCAGTTTACATGGCATATAGCATCACAACAAGGTATTTCTACACCACGGCATATTTTTATTGCTTTTCAGAACTATAATCGTTTAGGTGATCAAACTCGCTCTCATATGATATTTGATAAACTAGGTATCACAGATATTTCCTTACGGATAAACGGACAACAAGAACCAACAGAGAATATACAACTAAATTATGAACAAAATAGCATAGGACGTGTATATCATCGTTTAATGTCATTCATGGGACGTCATCAAAATGTTGATACTGGGTTGCAAATATCACAACATGATTTTAGAACTTTATATCCGATTTATTATTTTTCACTGGAGCATCTTGATCTATCAAAACAATCTGTCGTTGATATACATCTTAAAGCAACATTAAATACAGGAGGTGGTGTTGATTATAGAGCAATCGCGGTTATACTCAGCGATAAAGCCATGTTACTTGAAGGTGGTAGTGGTCGAATGAGAGTCGTTGATACACCAGTGGAAAATCTTTAATCATGTTATTTAGAAAAATATATTTATATAAAAATGTCGTATAGTCATGTTAATGTTGCTCTGACCCCCGGTCAGGTCAAAAAGCTTCAGTCAAAAAACGCCAACAAATGCGGAACTAAAATATCACTAAAACGAGATCAGATTGGTAGTGGTCCAAACAAATTATCGTTGACAAATAATCAGATTAAACATTTCAATAAAGCCCTAGAATCAAAAACCGGAGTTCAATTCCATCTTTCTCCGAGCGCCATCAAGGACATGGTTAAAACAGGTGGTATATTTCCACTTCTTGCGGCTATTCCAGCCTTAATAGCTGCTGCTGTTCCAGCCGTAGCAAAAGCAGCCGCATTAGGTACTGCTGGAACAGCTGCTGGAATGACTCTAAAGAAAGCAACAGGAAAGGGGTACAAAAAAAAGGGACGCGGCCTAAGATTACCGAGACCTCGCTGGGGAAGAGGTCTGAGGCTTCCACGTTAAATGCTGCAGCATCAAATTTTGATTTACTTCATGTTGCTAAAAAATTAAAAATAAAAGCCTTTAGAGGTGTTTTTATGCGAGATCAATTACCGAAACAACCAAACAGTGTTGAAACAGGTATTATTAATCTCGACTCGAATTCAGGACCCTGTACTCATTGGGTATCATACGCGGTTGATCCACGTGGAATCGTTTATTTTGATTCATACGGGTTAGCTCCACCTGTTGAATTTATCAAGTATGTTGCGCCACTTCACGCGCAAGTTTGGTATTCAACGCTACCCACACAAACAATGACAGATCCGCCAATATGCGGCCGTGAGGCAATTAATGTACTTAACGCTATATCAAAATCATCCAAACCGCCACATAAAGTCGTGCATGATTATACAAGCAACAGATTCGTTTTAAACAGATCTTAAAATATAATGGTTGATATTTATGGAAGAAGATGTTCTTCTGCAGTTAAGAAAAAGTCCTGCGACGTTGGTCTGTCAAAGTACGCGACTAAAGACGAACTCGCTGATATCATGAATCTTGCTGGAGTTGACCCAGATGAGGTTGTTATTTTTCAAGATCGATATGGTAAACTAAAAACGAGCAACATCAGATGGAATGATATAGTTCGACGAGTACATGGTGCGGTCACGGATAATATCCCTGTGTTTACTGACAGCGGCAAAATCAGGGATTCAAGTATATCGTTTACAACCATCAGAGATCAAATTACAGCAAGTGTTGCTAATCGCGTGAAAAATACCGGTGACACAATGACGGGTGAACTCAGCATGAACGGGAATAAGATAGTAGTTTTAAGAGATCCAACATCCGACGAAGACGCAGCAATAAAAAAAATACGTCGACGTCAACTACAACACCGTAGATGGTAAATTATCCACGTTGCGGGCCGAGTATGACGTTCACGTAAACGCGTTCACAAATCTTCGCAGAAATTTTAGAAAAATTAATGAAACCGCAGAGGAATTTTTTGGTAATCCGCACACCGTTGACGTAAAACTCGTTGATATCAAAACTAACCTAGACACGATCAAACAAACACAGCAAAACATCGTAGCGGGGATTCCTGAGATCGTTAATAAAACCAATTTGATTAAAATTCCAACCGGAATAACTCCCGGACATATTACCAACATCGTACACACTGTATCATCGGGATTCGCAACATGGTCGCAGCAAACTAAAACTATCAAATGTACCGCAACGGTCACTGGTGTGTACAGGCTATCTGTGTTCAGTGCTGCAAAATTTGAAATATTTACAACGTATCTATGGCGCCATTCAACTGATAAGTTTTCCGGGGTTGTATCTGTTATATTAAATAGCGGAACCGAAGAAATTTTTATTCTGGAAGTAGCTGATAAGAAATTAACCGCAACATCTTACTGGTGGTGTTTAGAATTTGTAGCTGAAACACCTCAATTGGTTACTGCATAAAAATATATGGACGGTGCACACTACAGGTACAATCAAGCGCGTGAATGGTAGGCAGCATTAAAAGATCGAGTCGAACAGTATACAGTAAAAGTAAAGAAATATCGACGACGATTAGTTATCGTTGATGTGATTGTTTATTCAGTATCCGCTGTTGTTGCTGGAACAGGTGTTATATTATCAGCGGTGACAATGATGGCACCAGTAGCCGTAACAATATGTATTTCAGCAGCAATAACAATTACAGGTGTTTTCAATATCATCACAAAAAAAATATGCACCTGCATGAATGAAAAATTATCCGATTACATAATAAAATTACACACAACGACGGTAGCATACTCGAAATTGTCTTCGTTGTTATCAGTGAGTTTCAGTGATGGAATTATATCTGATTTCGAGTTTTAATGATGGCTAAAATATATCACGAAGGTATCGGTATTAAAGATACAAGTACTAATAATGACGGAATTACTCCAGCAGATCGTGACTAATACAACTCCACCAAAGATAACGATGATCTCGGTAAGTTCAACTAATCCTGAATTTAGTATTAACTTTCCTACTGCAATTCCAGTAAAGGAAATAGCACTGGCTCAATTACGGGTATATTACAGCTGGCCAAATATCAGATCAAAATCATTTAATGGTACACCAGCAAATAATTCGCTTGTATTTGCTAACAAGAACAAACCAGATGGTACTCCTGACTGGATTGTTGTTGGAATACCTACTGGTAGTTATGAGATCGAACAAATCAATGTGGAATTTCAACGTAGAATAAAATCAGTAACGGGAAAAGAAGCGAAAATATCGATTAACGTTCATGAACCGACGCTATCTTCTACGGTTGAGATACATTCTCCTGATTACGTCGTTGATATTTATCAGTCCACGATAAGATCCGTACTAGGTTGGCCAGATGTTCCCCCAGTGCATAAAGGACACCAGAACCAAAACGAGCTGATTTTACGTCGAAGAATAGTTTTCGTCATAATATTAAAATGAATTCAGATTGGTTAGATTATATAGAAGTAAAACCAGAGGTGAGGAGGGGAGAACTTTATTATGATCCTTTAGCTCCTTTTTATAACCTTAATAGACGTGTTATTGCTTTGAATATTGATTCTATATTTTCTTCAATAAACTCAGACCATAAAATACAGTTAAATAGTTTACGTGATAGTTTTCAAGAGTATTTATCTGATTGACATCTGCGCGCGATAATATCATTAGGTACATAGAAGTTTTAAATTATATAGTTAATTCTTCTGAAGATATTTATAATAGAATTAGAGATATAGTTCTTAAGTCATCAAACGATTGCAAAAAATCCTTCGCAACCAAATACAAAATACCCGAAGCTGACATTGCAACGTTTAAGTTCCCTGATTATAATCCAGATAAATTAAGAAAATCTGTCAATGATGTCATTGATGAGTTTTTTCCTAAAATACTCGATGCGTGGAGAAAACTAGTACCACCTCCAACTGTTCTCAGATATAATAACGATCCACACGGCGGCGGCAGACACGTATCTCCGGGAATCGTTAATATAACCAGCACGATCGTGGTCAATCTGGTTTGTGACGTAGTTGATGGTAGCTATCAAATAGATCTCGGAAAATCAAATCAGGCTCAACAGGGATATATTTTATATACATTTACACCACAAGTATCCCCTGGAAGTTTAATCGTGCAAGAACCAACTAATCCTGTGTATCTGCGGTGTCACAATAATATGTTAACACGAATAAATTTTAAGCTCACAGACCACCTTAATCGCTTAATTGACCTACGTGGAGAAGAGCTTGTAATAAATCTGTATGTGAAATCTTAAGGACTTGTATCGTAGATTTTTGATCTTAAAGATCCATGAACTAATCAAGTAAATAGTATATAATGTACGAGCACGTGAGGGTTTTTATATATGACAAAGAAGTACTTGAAAACGCCATCAGAACAGCGTTTTCACAACCGCCAGAAACAGAGCAATTTCACGTTAATTTAGTTATTGATGAATACGGAAACGAGGATTTCTTATTAACACAAGAACAGTTAGATGAGCCCCGTCTAGAACATATTGTCGCGATCATTTGTAACAGAGATCAGATTCTAAATTATGCACACTCCTGTATTAAACTCGATCAACTTAAAAAAATAATATTTCAAAATAAATAAAGTATTTCTAAATAAATAAAATATTTCAGAATAAAAATAAAATATTTCAGAATAAGTATTTCTAAATAAATAAAATATTTCAGAATAAATAAAATATTTCAGAATAAATAAAATATTTCTAAATAAATGAAATATTTCAGAATAAATAAAATATTTCAAAATAAATAAAATATTTCAAAATAAATAAAAATATTTTTTATTGTTTATCGGGTGATTGGCGCTCAAATTAATCAGATTGTGTGTCTGATAAGGTTATTGGTACTTAAAATCGTGTAAATTAATCAGATTGTTGATTCTGATGGGGTAAATTATACAAATCAATCAGTTTTGTAAATAATTATTATAATCTGAAACAATTTATTCAGAAAAGAAATATTTTATTATTATTCTGAAATATTTTATTTTTATGAATTCGATCAGTTTGTGTCTCTGATGGATAGTTTGGTACTCAATGCAAAAATTACAACAAAAAAAATTTATTATTATTCTGAAATATGTTTTTATTCAGAAATATTTTATTTTTATACAAATCAATCAATTTATTAATTCTGATGGGGTGATTGCTACTCAACTTCGTGCAAATCAATCAATTTTGTAATTCTGATGAGGTGATTGGAACTCAAATTCGTGTAAATCAATCAGTTTTGTAATTCTGATGGGGTGGTTGGTATTCAAAATTATACAAATCAATCAGTTTTCCACAAAATACTACAAAAAATATGTTATTATTATTCTGAAATATTTTATTATTATTCTGAAATATTTTTTAATTTTTGGGTGATTGGTACTCAAAATTATGCCAATCAATCAGATTTGTAATTCTGATACTTTGATTGGTATACAAATCAATCAGATTTGTAGTTTGGTACTCAAAATTATGCCAATCAATCAGATTTTATGATAAAAATAATATTTCAGAAATAAAAAAAATAATATTTCAGAATATTGCTACTCAGGGTTGCTTTGGTAACTTGTAACTTCGTTACCTGCTGACATAATTTTTCTTAAGTATCTTATGCGGGTACTGATTGTTTTTTTCGTTTCGTACTCGTTGGATAATCCCGATCTGACTTTTTCTACTGCAACAGAAAGAGGAACAAATTCATTTACTTGATCATCGTTCACCATAGCTAGTGACTGAAACATAGCTGCCTGAATTCGCTTTATGAACTTATACTGAGATGATAGAACATACTTATTTTCATTTTTAAGTTCTTCTAACGTTTCAAAATCAGATATTATTTTTTCAGGATTTAGTTCATCAGATATATTAATTCCGTTTTCTTCTAGTTTTTTAATAACAAAAATAATGTCTTTGATATTTTCATGGTTCATTGTATAATATATAAATCTTTAAAATAAAAAAAATATATCCCTATGGAAACCCTATCGAGTGCTTTAGCGAGTTCGGAGGGATGTTTCAAAGACGGCACAACATATAGTATTTACATATTTACAACCCCATAACTTGTAGCTTGCCACCGCATTCTACTAAGTTTAGAGGATACATGGAACATATAATATTAATTAAGGACAACACAACACGTAGTATTTATAATATATACAATGAATGAATGAGTATATACAATGAATGAATGAGTATATACAATGAATGAAGGACGGCACAAACATACAATGAATGAATGAATGACGACACAAACATACAATGAAGAAAAATAAATAACCACACATACGTACACAAACACATATTATATATATTTCTGCACTGAACAAGGAAAATGCAACTGATTTTTAATTCCAAACACTATTATACACATATTTCTGTAATCGAGTCAATATATGCAGGATCCCTGCACTATGGATCTAAAATTAACCCGCCACGATCGATACAGACTAGACGGTGAGTACATATAGTTATACGCTGGTTTCTGCGAAATATACATGTCATACTGCGTTTGGTTTTCTGTATTTTAGTTGAAATATACATGCATTTTATGTGCTGTCTATATATAAATGTACGCTGTTTTAAATGTTTCACGAATAGAGCAGAAAATACACGAACCGTGTATTTTGTAAGTTAGAAACCATAAATATCTTTCTACGGGTACAGTTACTATGTAGATGATTAACGAACTAATTATGACCACATACCGAGAATCATAAAATTACCTCCCTTCGTTCAAGTAAAAAAATAAATAGCATAATAATGAGAATTTCTGACAAGGATAGATAAATAATTAAATAAATATAATACTTGCTGGTGATGATAATTATTGATATTGGAAGGTGATTTTCTGTTTATATTTTTTTGAGAAAGCAGTTTTATATATATTTTCTGCAACGAGTTGTATCGAATACGAGTGAATATCAAAATACTTGCCAGCAGCACACATTGATGGAAATATTATTTCTTCACCAGTATCTACATTTGTAGACTTAACCGTCCTTCTAGAAACGGTCTTATATTTACCAGTATTACCACGTGTATTACTCTCACTCCGTGAGATAGCTTGTAAATTGGATAGAGAGTTATTTTGAGGGTTAGCGTCAATATGATCAATAACAAGATCATCCTTGATCATCCCATTATGATACTCATACACAAATCTATGACAGAGATAATGTTTTCTCTCTCCGCATGTGAACATTAGATAACCAGTATTAATTACAAAACCAACCGGTCTTTTTAACCCACAGTGTCTAATGACACCATCACGATTTTTCTCGTAGTTTGTTATCATAGGATGTCTCACAAATTCTTGCTCAATTATATAATAATATCATTTGTTTAAATCATTGTTTGTCTGAAATCTTGATATATAATCCTCCACGGATTTTATAGCGTTTTCACTGTTACTTTTTTGTGTCATAATATCTCTTAAGTTCTCTGAACCGTTTTCCACCACAATTTGCATATAATCCTGTTTTTCTCGTACTCCAACACCACATCGCAGACACGGTATTGGTCCTAGACTCTCCCGCCGTATACTTTGTAAGTGCATCCAACAAAATTCACCTCTACAGGATTTGTTGCAGCTAGTTACTGAGCCGATTATAAGCCAACTGCACTGTTTCATCATGTATATATAATATTCCTTATTTAAATATTTGTTTTAATTATATGAACGAATTCGAGAGATTATCCCAAACTAGGCCTTCTAAATATAAATTTAATCTCGACAGATTATCTCCTGACTTACCAGTACGAGATCTGGTTGATCCGAAAAATAAAAGTTTGATCTCGAAAATTCATGACGCCAAGAAAGAATTTTACACGGATGGTGCATCTCATGTATGGTCAACGTTCAAGATTATACGCAACGCTGACGAAGTCAAGGACAAAGTTGTTGATGCTACAATGAATGACAAACGAGCGGCAAATATTATCAACTACATGGCTGAGTACGAGGGCGATCAAAAATATTTCTTCAGAGTAAATTTTATTGTGTTAACAGAAACAGATAGTTGGATTATCCGTGACAAATATGATCCTGTCCTTGGTAATAATAAAATTGCCATATTAAATAAAAATTCCAGACCGGATCTATTGACTGGTATTGATAAATCGTATTATGAGCGAGCGTACCCTGTAACAGCAGTTATTTATGGCATCTATGAGATAAATAAAAAAACCAGCGTTGATAAACTGGCGCCCATGAAATTTTCAAGGTTAAATTGTGTAGCCGAACGAGTAATAGAACACTTTACAAACGCGATGCGTGGAAACGGATTAACTGCTTTAAGACGTGAAAAAATAAACTCGTGGGCTGATTCAGTTAAGGATACTGGTGCTACAATAAAAGATGTTTCTGAATTAGGAAAAATATTAAAATTTCCAATAACAGTATCAACGATAATCGGAGAAATATTATACGAATCAAAATATAAATCGAAAGGAGCTCCAATAAATATTATTGATCATAATGCGTACGCATGGACCAGCGCAGTAACAATATTTCCACGTGATCGAACTGTTATTTTTACCCCTCAGATAATTCTGGGGGAGGCATGTTTGATTTTATTAACGAAATAAGTAAAAACGATCCTGTATCGGTATGGTTATTTAAAAGTGATGAGGAAGGTGGATTTGATCAATTTGTTAAACCAAAAGGTGAAATATATCGAACAGAATCTCTCCACGACGAGATGAAAAATCTCGCGGAGAAGTTTTTCAAGTACAAACACGCGGAAAATACTGACAAATTACTAACTAATTGTTTTACCGTTCCATCTGTTTCGGCTCATTTTGCTAGAGAAAAAAATTTATGGAAACCAACACGATTTGATTTACTCGAGGACGTACACGCAAGTTGTGTCGAATACGGACACGGTGGATTATGGAATACCAAGTATAATTACAATTATGTTATTTCAGTTGATATGGTTGCATGTTATCCGGGAAGTTTTCTAGGATACGGAGATTGTTCTGGATATTTTACTAGATTTGGTCACCCTACAAACGAGATGACGCGAGTAGCAATTAATGGACCATTACCTGATTTTGATCTGACTGGATTCGCTTGTGTTGAATCATTCGAGTTTAACGAAAATCTCCACAAAATTTGTTAAGTTTGGTTTGGTAGACATTTTTGTGAAAAACGTTGGGCGCCTATAGTTTTATTACGATATATGCTAGATTGTGCGATACTGACATCGTTGGTTGTCAGTGAGGCAATTATATCATATCACGCGCAGACCGAAGTTTGGTTGCCCATGCCAGATTCTATCAGTCTCGATGAAGTTATTATGGAATTTAAGGAAAAATGTCCTGGTGTTTCCGAAGATGATATTATCAAAGAAGCTCCTAAAATTCTCGAGATTAAACTTAAAAATAACGAAAAAACCGCAAAAGATCTCGGTAGAAGAATTATAGGTAAATTTACTCAGGGTGGTGCATATGATCATAAAAGACATTACGCACGATTAATTCTAGATGATGCCGAATACGATTTTATAATCGCTGATACAACAGCGAGAGATATATTTGTAAATCGAGAAAGTGTTTATTTATCCGACGGAACAAAATTGGGTACGATCGTTAGTTACATAAATGATGTCTTCCCACAGTATACTCATCTAAGATCTTCTATGTTGGCTTATGTTTCTATAAATTTATTATCGATGATTAATAGATTTCCTGAGACCGCAGTCAGAGTCTCAACAGATTCGTTTTATATTTCGAGTAAATATTTAGAGTCTGTTATGGAATTTATAAGTAGTGATGAACGATGGAGTTCGTGGAGAATAAAAAAGGAAATATTACACAATTATACAGAATCAGCAGATGTTCCGATGAGAGATTTTTATCGTAAGTGTAATAAAATATCAGAAATGTCGAAAGCGCCGTCGGTGAGTGATCCAATAACTAGATATAAGACAGTATATTTCAATGGACCTGGTGGATGCGGCAAGACGACTCGAGCAATTAATGTTTTTAGAAATTCAGATATGATCGTGCTGACACCCACACATAGACTTGCACGAGAGATGAAACAACGGCAAGTACAATCGTGCACGTATCATAGTTTCTTTCGGTGGCGCGGGGATACATGGACTCCTGAACGAATGGGAGAAAAATATATACCTAATATAATTATTTGGGACGAGATATGTACGGTGTCATTGGATACATTAAAAACATTTCTTGATTGGTTGTTGACGAAAAATACCGCTATAATAATGTGTGGCGATCATGGTCAGCCGCCGCCTTTTGTTGGACCATCTCCACATGATTGGTTAAAAAATTTCGTTGATTATTACGAAGAAATAGATGATGATCATAGAGCTCTTGATGAAAATTTAAAGGAGTTTAAAAAATTAATCAGATTACAATCAAACAAAATTCAGTGTGAAATAATACGCGGAGTGATCTCAGAGACCTCAATGAACGATTTTTTGAATTTATGGAAACTCGACGATTTGATAGTAGCGAGCAGAAAAATAATCAGAGACGCTTTACAACGGCAGTTATTTCAGCTGCATAAAGAAAAATACTCAGAATTGCCCGTACCGTTATGTTATAGACCATCAGATACACGAAAACAGAATATTAATGTTGATATTCCAGGGCAGACTGAGAAACAAAATCTCGTATTAAATGATATTGTCGCTGTTGATATCAGTGTGGTCGAAGATGCATTACGCGCTGACAAATCTCCATGGGTGTTGGGATACGCCATGACGATCCACTCGTCTCAGGGATTAACTATTTCTGATATACGAGTCTGGATTGTAGACGATCGTATCGAGTGGTCAAATTTAGTTTATTTAGCGGTATCAAGGGTTAGAAAAATGTCTCAGTTAAGGAGAATTATAATTCCTGAAATCGTTAATAAAACCAGCATCATCATCGACGGTGATATAATAAGAAAAAAATTAACCGGATACAAACAATCTGATAAAAAAAAAAATAAACGCGACTTTGATCTTGATGTTGAATTTATTATCGAGTTAAAACAGCAGCAGAATAATCATTGCGCAAGTTGTAATTGTATAATGCTGTGGAGGTATTCGAATAATGATTCAAGACAATTTACCGTAGACAGAAAAGATAGTAGTCGCGGTCATACACGAGAGAATGTGATGTTGACCTGTCTCGAGTGTAATCGGCGTCGGGGTGCTAGTTAAGTGATCGCGGTGGTAGTTGTGTATCCTCAGGAACTACTTGTAATTGTTCACGTGTAAATCCACGTTGAGGAGCAGTTAAATCTAATCTGTAGATTGCAGGTCTACCTGAGGATCTTGTCACGGTGGATATTTTGTGTGTGGTAACACTCCAAATAGGATCAGTCGCTCTCGCTTTACCACCATTAAGTTCACCCGGTTCATATAAATATCTAACTGTAACATCACCCAGTATTTTCTGTTTTTCAATATCCTTTCGTTGCATTGGTATATTTTTTTTTGTAATTGCATTAATGGGTTTCATGTTGGTTGTTCGTGCAATCTCATTATTTAATGCAGCTATCACACTTGGTAATCTTGCAACCCATTCGCGAGATCGTTTATCTTGAATAAATTCTTTCGCGTATTGATATCCAAATAACCGCTCAGCAAGTGTTCGATTAAATCGTTCAACAATTGCCTGATCACGGTGAATTGCAGTATGCCCTCGTCGTATTTTTACATCATGTCGTTTCATCAACGATGATACTGGACCAAGAAATTCCTTACCAGGATCAACCTGTAGCAGCTGTGGCCATCGTAATGGTCCTCGTTGATAAATTCGTTCAAACGCATCGGCTATTTCAGATGTTTTCGTTGATAGCGGCTCTGCCTCTTTATACCTACTTGCAACATCAACAACAGTTAACGCGTACTTGCGTGTTTTTCTACGTACAGTATCATGTGATAAAAATAAAATATCTGCTTGATGAACTTCATTAGGAACATTAACATCGAAATACGCGTACTGAATTCGTTTTGGTGGTGGTAGGTAAATTTGCCATATCGCTTGCCTGGATAACCACGCTTCAGCAGTAGAATGTTTAACCGCTGCTGCATCAGCAAGTTTACTAATTGCTGCTCTGCCTCTCCAGGATCCTCTTGGACTATAATAAATTGATTCCATTATATATTACCAGCCCCAAGTGCTAATTTACCTTTCATCGAGGATCTTACTAACCAATTAACTAATTTTTCTCTTATATTTTTATTTTTTATAGAATTTAATACATGAATTAATTTCACATCTGCAATATGCCTGTCTTGTAGATTTTTACTTTTATAAGCTATATCATGAGCATGACATGCTTTATCAATATCGTTTGTAGGATACTCACCTGGTTTTGGTTGATCCTGATTATCAAGTCTGATATCAAGTCGAGTACCAGGACCACAATAATTATATCCTGGTAGATGTTTTTCTCCTGGGTATTTAGCCCATGGAGCACCTGGAAACTTTGGCATGAATTTAGTAATATCACCACTGCGCTTATTAGGTAAAAACGAAAATTTCTTTCTACCGCATACAGAACATTTTCCACCATATGCTATTTTTTTTATTTTTTGTTGTAACTGTAGCTAAATCAGTAGTTGGAGTTTTAGATCTACAACGTAAACAATATAAATTCATGCTATAAAATATATGGATATAATTGATTTCTCAGCAACTTGGCGATGAGAGCCAGTTAAACACCACCCTGCGTTACCAAATTCCATGAGAATGATTATCATAGGACCATCTGGATCGGGTAAGATGCAATTATTACTTAATTTGATAATGAGATGGTTGAATGGGACAAATTATATTTGATAGCACCATCCGTTGATGATCAGAGGTGTTATGAAGCATTAAAAGACTTTAACGAAAATGCAAGATTAATAAATGAAGAAAAAAATAATATTATTGACTTTATAACAGATATTGATGAAGCACCATCCGTAGATGATCTTGATGGGTTTATTAATAATTTAGTTGTATATGATGATGTGATGCTAGACAAACAATCAAATCCAGCCAGGATATTTTCTCATGGCAGACATAAAAATACAGATGTGATCTATGTTACTCAGCGGTACACACAAATTCCGAAAGTGATCAGAGATAACTGTAATATTTTAGTTGTGTTTAATGGCGTAGACACACATACGCTGTGAAATATTCATCAAACTTAGTGTGGTGGTGACATGGATTATAATAAATTCAGAAATTTCTTTTCACAAGCTCAAGTTGCACACGGATTTATAATGATAAATTTACATGATCCAAGAACAAGATATCGTGTGGGTCTTGATAAAATATTTGGATAAATTAATAGCAGCAGAGAGTGCACAACCTCAATAAAGTGTTCACGTGGTAAAATAAACCATTCTACGAACAAAAAAAAAGACAATGACAGTAAAGTAACACCAATTTGAGAAATCTTTTGGAAGACTTATTTTTGCTTCAATTTGTGTCGACGCTTTTGGTTAAATTTGTGTCGATGCTTTTTTTTTTCTTTGTTCGTAGGATTCAGACGGTTATTTTTTAGTTTTTCAACACTTTTTGACCTTGGTCTGTTCGCCCTCTCTGCTGCTGATGGTTGTGTTCCCAAGAGTTGCTATTTAACTCGAAATGCATGATTAAAAATGTTTGGTTTCATCACCTTTAATTTTTATTGAAAGACATAATTCAATTAACTTTAATACCATTAACTTTAATACCATTCATTTTAGCCATTTATGAGACCAAATTTGTTTTGTTTTTGAAAAATAATTTTAACATTATCTAGTATTCAAAAAAAATTGAATAAACAAATTGATATGAAATCACATTATTGTGAAATTCACATAAGTCAACACTGCATAACTTGGCAGAAAACTGAAACTGATTTGGTGTGAAAAAGTCAAACATCAAGGTCACACTGAAATAGTTTTGGTCTGCTCTTGTAAGCTCAAATTGTCCAGAATGCAAAGTAGCTTATAGGATTGCCCTACATCTATCATGCATTTTGTATTGTCCATTATCTGTTCGTCATCATGCATTGTGTTGTCCATTTTCTGTTCTTCAGCCATGCATTGTGTATTCCATTATTTATTCATCAACCATGCATCGTGTTTTCTGTTCATTGATCATGCATTGTGTGTTGTCTATTGTCTGTTCATCAATCATGCATTGTGTTGTCCATTGTTCATTGATGATGCATTGCGTGATGCATTGTGTGATGTCCATTGTTCATGGTGATACAATGTGTTGTCCATTGTGCATTAATCATGCATTATGTTGTCCATTGTCTGTTCATCAATCTTCCATCATGTGTTGTTCATTGATCATGTATTGTGTGATGTCCATTGTCTGTTCATCGATCATACATTGTTTTCCATTCTGTTCATCAATCATCCATTGTGTGTTGTCCATTGTTCATCAATCATCCATTGTGTGTTCATCATTGAAGCATTGTGTTGTCCATTGTCTGTTCTTCAATTATGCATTGTGTTGTCCATTGTCTGTTCATGGATCACGCATTATGTATTGTCTTATCCTGTTTGCTCCCTTCAGGTTAAATGTCTTGTTAAACCTGGCAGCAGAAATCCCAAGAAAAATTGGCATCTTTCCTCACTTGCTCCAACAACCCTGATGGAATTTGTTTCATCCACATCCAAATCTACTTAACCTGCATGTCTAGATCATTTCAAACAAGCCCTCAGATGCAAACATTTCTCAGAAGAAATGGTGATCAGAATAAGTTGGGCAAGAATAAGGTCCACAGTTATGAAAGTATACGAGAATTGTGGTGTGAGAACACCACTTAAAACATTACACCAGTTGGCTAAATTTTTTGTTGGACTTTTCGAGGTAAAGAAGATTGCATCCATTGCTATGACAGGTTGCCATTGCACAATCTCTGACACTTTTAGGCATCATGGAAAGGAGGATATAGAACAAAGCAAGGACCTCTACAATCTTACGGAGAACTTCGACCAATCACAGTGAAGGTTTGGCTTTGTACCCCAAATGGAATCTACCGTGGGTTAAAATATGGCTGAATAAGGGTCTACCTCAATAACCAAATATACAAAACTATGACCATCTTAATTGCGATGACATAAAAGAGCAAGTCTTAATACACAGATAGCAATGCCATGTAGATAATAACATAAAAGCAAGTATTATTAACAGTGTGTACACCAAAATATTTTAATTTAAACATTGCACTGAAAGTATATCCAACAGAAACACAGAATACAGATATAGCAATGCCATACAGTACCTATCTGTTACTAGACATGTATATTTAATTTAAACATTGCACTGAAAGTATATCTAACAGAAACACAGAATACAGATATAGCAATGCCATACAGTACCTATCTGTTACTAGACATGTATATTTAATTTAAACATTGCACTGAAAGTATATCCAACAGAGACACAGAATACAGATATAGCAATGCCATACAGTACCTATCTGTTACTAGACATGTATATTTAATTTGTGAGCCATATCATGTACATAGTCCATCAATGGTTTCTGGCTGTAATACTTTTTATTTCTGCTGCTGTTTTTTTTTTTTTGTAGCCATATTTGACTGTAAAAGTTTGTTCTCCAGTGATGAACTGTTCAACCTTCATTTCGTTCATGCTGTTCTTTCTTGAGACCATCAGTCAACTTCCAGAAGGACAGATGATTAGCTCCTAGAAGTTCCCTGAAACCTCTTGCCATAATGTTTTACAAATTTAGAGACATTCTTTGTATTCTAACTCCAATTCACAAAAGATGTTTTATGAATTAGCTACAGTATTTATGTAATGATTTGCTGCTTTAATTATAAGAATTGTTGTAATTACTGGTATTTAATGCCACTTTGAAGACAAATCATTAATGGTGGTGTTATTTTATTATGAATGGCTTGTTCTTTGGGTGGTCCCAATTTTGTATGCATGGTTATTGAAGTACACATTGAACAAGGGCTTGTTTGAACCACTAGCTCTCTTATTAAACTTGATCCTAGTCACTCCAGCTACAGCAGGCAGCAGAATATGTACTTCGTTGGCTGATCCGAACTATCAATAGTTACCCAACAGTTCACTGCCATGAAAAGACTCACTTTGGAAACCAGTCATTTGTGGTGAAACCTGTAATCGTTAGACCCTTCACCTCCAGTTACCTACAAGACCTAGCGTGGGCTTTGAATTGGTTCTTTAAACAAAATGAACTGCCGCAAAGAGGGCAAACTCACTTTTTATATACTTCTGAAAGGGGGAAAAGTTGATATCTCATCTCAGGCTCATGAAGGTTAGGCAGTCACTATGATCATGGCCATTGATTTCAATCACTACAATCATGGCCATTGATTGCAGTCACTATGATCATGGCCATTCATTGCAGTCACTACGATCATGGCCATTTACTGCAGTCACTATGATCATGGCCATTGATTGCAGTCACTATGATCATGGCCATTGATTGCAGTCACTATGATCATGGCCATTGATTGCAGTCACTGTGGTCATGGTTATTCATTGCAGTCACTAAAATCATGGCCACTGATTACAGTCACTTTGATCATGGCCATTCGTTGCAGTCACTAAGATCATGGCCATTCATTGCATTCACTAAGATCATGGCCATTCATTGCAGTCACTATGATCATGGCCATTCATTGCAGTCACTATGATCATGGCCATTCATTGCAGTCACCATGATCATGGCCATTCATTGCAGTCACTATGATCATGGCCAGTGATTGCAGTCACTATGATCATGACCATTCATTGCAGTCACTACAATCATGGCCATTCATTGCAGTCACTATGATCAAGGCCATTCATTGCAGTCACTACGATCATGGCCATTCATTGCAGTCATTATGATCATGGCCATACATTGCAGTCACTACAATCATGGCCATTCATTGTAGTCACTATGATCATGGCCATTCATTGCAGTCACTATGATCATGGCCATTCATTGCAGTCACTACGATCATGGCCATTCATTGCAGTCACTATGATCATGGCCATTCATTGCAGTCACTATGATCATGGCCATTCATTGCAGTCACCACGATCATGGCCATTCATTGCAGTCACTATGATCATGGCCATTCATTGCAGTCATTATGATCATGGCCATACATTGCAGTCACTATGATCATGGCCATTCATTGCAGTCACTATGATCATGGCCATTCATTGCAGTCACCATGATCCTGGCCATTCATTCCAGTCACTATGATCATGGCCATTCATTGCAGTCATTATGATCATGGCCATACATTGCAGTCATTATGATCATGGCCATACATTGCAGTCACTACAATCATGGCCATTCATTGCAGTCACTATGATCATGGCCATTCATTGCAGTCACTATGATCATGGCCATTCATTGCAGTCACTACGATCATTGCCAGTGATTGCAGTCACTACTATCATGGCCATTGATTGCAGTCACTAAGATCATGGCCATTGATTGCAGTCACTACGATTATGGCTATTGATTGCAGTCACTAAGATCATGGCCATTGATTGCAGTCACTACGATCATGGCTATTGATTGCAGTCACTATGATCATGGCCACTGCAATTGTTCCTAGACAGATACAATCTGCATCTGGGCATATGGAGTCAGTACTCAAGCCTGTATATTTCTCTGTAGTTTGATGACTGCCTCACAGACCTTGAAAGATTGGAGACAAATCTTCTCTAGGGTGAGGGGATGTAAGTCCCCCCACCTCTTATCTATTCTCCTATGGTATTATGATGAGGCAACATATTTTATGAAAGCAATTTTTGGAGTAAAATGCTTCTTCAACAATACTATTCCAATTATAATATGAATACACCTTCCCTGCAGTTACATCCTATTGACAGAGCATGCATGCCACTCCAGTAGTAACTGGGGTATGAACGGGCTTGGGTGCCAATCCCTTTATACAAGGGAGATCACTCTAATTGGACTCCCTTGTGTGTGGACAGACAACTTTTGGCTTTTGTTATAGCTAAAAGTTAATTTGGAAAGGGCTGGATATGCAAGATACTGGTTGTACACCTAAGGTACTATGACTGGGTAAGTTTTATTGAAGAAACACATTTTACTAAAAACAAATAGGTTTCTTGCAAATACCCTAAGCTGATAATTTTATTTGCAAAGAATTATTTATAAAATCCTTCCCACATTTTAAATACTTAAATATTTGGAAGCAAGTCTGATAAGTTTGAAGATACAGAGTTTGACAGTTACTACCGTATTTCATGTATTTTTTCATACCCTTTAATGTTTTGTACACAATCCAGTTACCAAAATAATAATTATTTAAATTATCATAAGTTTTCATACATATCACTTTGTATTTTTCGAAAAAAATCCATTATCAGACATAAAATTTCTACTAAGATTTGCGTTTGCGAAAAAAATAGAAATTAGTGTATTGCCATTTTGGTTTTACAAAAATTAATAATTAATTGTTAGTGAGAAAATCCAGTAATTGATTCATAAGCATGGGTGCCTTCAGCATAGGTCACATGCCCCCCCTCCCCAGGAATTCATACTGCAAATATATATGTAAATTCAGACAAGTTTAATTATGCAAATGAAGCTGAAAATGTGTCACAAGATTCTTTTCAAAATGCTTAGTAAGTATTAGCTTTAGTTTCAGTCTGCTTGCTATACTAACTCTCCTGGCCACAACCGACTCCCCCCCCCCCAACCGCCCGTAAAAGATCATGTGGGAGCCTATGTGCATAAGCTCTCTTATTGTCATTACAATATCTACTGGTGTTCATTAACAAATGGACAAATGACTTCACCGACCATGCCTTTAAATATTATCGTTAATTAGTTCTCCTTATTAAGTCCGCCACCATAACAACACACAAAGTACATTTTAAAATGAGTTCGGAAGACCTTTGATGTTTTCATATCCAACAAAAATTACATCTCAGTACATGCTAAAGTGAAGACCATATACCACTGGTCAACAATTCTTATTGTTTCACTGTAGTCATACAAACATAAAATATAAAAACCTAGTCATTTTCTATTGTAAATAGGAAAGTCATGGACTTGCACACACACACACATTTAGTTGCCGTCTGATATCTTACCGTCTGGGCTTGCAAAATAATCCATAATATATTTAATTCCATTGCAAATATTGCATAGATATTTAAACTATTCAATAATTCTGTCACACATCATTATGTGTCTGAATTCAATGGGAAAAATTAACAGCAAAACTAGGATAAGAAAGGCAAAGCACATGTACAGTTCATTATGTTCTAGGGTCTATGAACGGCGTCTGTAAAAATTTCATACTCCTAAAATTGTCTCATACATTTCCATGTACATTTATCCATTGCAAATTTTCAATAATTAACGCATGTAAGCTTATTCGTTTGAACGACTACAGCAAAAATAATTAATCAACACATGCTTTCAGCATGCAAATAACATTTACTTCAGATTTTGTGAATATCAAAAGAAACATGTGAAAACTACTATACTAATCATTGTGCAAAGTGCAGAGAACAACTTGCTTTTGTGAACTTGCTTTTCCATAATGGTAAAATATTTTTATAAAAAATAGATTAATAACGAGTTCATAAACAAACCCCATATCCATGTAAAACCAGAGAACTAAGTGCAGTAGGCCTGCAATGGCCACGAGTCACTTTTATTAAAAAAATTTAAGCTGAACGCATGTACAATTTCATACCCTTTCAATTTCTAGCTAATATAGTGGACATTATTTACTGGTCAATGAGACATAATCCTCTCTCTCTCTCTTGTTCACTAATAACAACAAAAATCTTTGAGTACTTTTATTTTTATTGTACCATAATTAGATTCTTGAGTTGAAAGCAGAATGAGACAGAAAATATGTTTACTTTGTACGTATGTACTGTTAGGTTGTCGAGTAGCATGTGTTCTATAGAACTTCTTCAGGTATGATCCCTTTATTTTTTGGTGGCAGCTGTCAGGCCACCAAGTTGTTGACAGTGACAACAATAAATGTAAGAGCATTTTAGATTGATGCATCCAATGAAATTCACACCCAAAGAACTGAAATATTGGATTGATCTTCCAAGGTGTAGATAGGTTATCATATCGGAACCTTGCCTAGCAAAGATGGATCACAGTATGTGCCCACAATGGCATTTTAAAAGCATAAGCAAATACAGAGTTCAAAAAACATCAAAGAAGTAATAAAGATGCAACAAAATCTAATTATCACAGATACCACTTTAAAAACTGTACTGGTTATTGATCTTTTATCAGAACATAAAAATATTAACTTGTGTGTGAAGGGATATTTGTCATATCTCATTCCAAGGAGAAAATAGATAACCTTGATCAACTAGAAACTCATGACTGAAAATGTGATTGAAACCATAGTAATATTGGTCTGAGAATTTTAACTATATGTGTGCACTACACCCCATGAGTAGGTATGGCAATTCTATTCCTAATACTTCAGACAGTCAGGCTATTAAGAGGGGCCCCGAGTGGCCGAGTGGTCTAAAGCGCTCTCCGTTACGGATCACTGCCATCTCACCTCTGTCTGCGGCGGTTCGAGTCTAGGATTCAGCCAATGTGGGTATGTGAAAAAGCTTGCCAGTAGCTTCTTGTGGGTCGGTGGTTCTTTCCGGGGTTTTCCCGGGTTCTTCCTCCGCCATTAATACTGGCCGCCATGTATAGCCTATCGTGTGCTGAAAAATGGCGTTAAGCCCCAAAACAACAACAAACAACAACAGGCTATTAAGAAATAGAAATTATTAAAGATGAGAATAAATTAGAGATGTGTCTGGCCCCATCATCATAAAACTTGACTCAACTCCACCATCATAAAACTTGACTCAACTCCACCATCATAAAACTTGACTCAACTCCACCATCATAAAACTTTACTCAACTCCACCATCATAAAACTTTACTCAACTCCACCATCATAAAACTTTACTCAATTCCACCATCCACCATCATAAAACTTAACTCAACTCCACATCCTACTTGAAAATATTGTGACCAATCTGCATTTGTCAATCGTACGTAATACTTCTGGAGTAATAGTTGGTACTCAAAATGTCTCGTCTTACAATGAGGGGTTTGAGCACCTGCCAATATGGTACAGTTGAAGAATGCTCCTTAAACAGAATATAGCAAATGACACAAAAAAATATTATGTTGTAGATAGTGAGAAACATAAGGCTCCTACATCTTCATGTGGAGTCTTAATTATAGTACAAGTCACACAGGTCATGTAGGCATTCAGCACCGACTATTTCAGTAATGGGTGTCATTTTTTTAGAGTTAGATTATACATACCTCTAAGTGGCAAGTATTCACTTCATCTGGATTCATATAAATCCATATTCCTTTGGAAGATCATCATTTAGTCGCCCCCAGAGGTGCATATGGCAGAATCAATGTTAAAGTACATATACATTTTTGGACGAAATGAACCTAAAGGTGTGATCTAGTACAATCCTGATTGAATGTCACATGCTATGATGTCACAATGAAAGCTACACATATTGATAAACAAATTTTTACTACCCTCGATTGTGATGACTCCAATCAATGTGCTGTTATTTTGACCCAAGTTTAGTACATGGCCACCATTGTAAAAGTCCATAGCAATAGATTTTCATCTGGAAGTTTCTTGGTGACAGTTAAATTGCAGAGCATTCAATAATCAGGATTGAATAAACTTTGGTTAAATAAAATTAGTGTTAAAATTTTAAAATAATTTATATTTAATTTCAAATGAGTAAATATGCATACATTGCAAATGTGACTTGCACTATAAGTTTCAACATTACAAGAGATCCTCACAAGTAATTGTTTCTAAACTTGGTGGAGGGGGAGAACATGAACACCTTAATTTGTGTAAAACTTTTAATGTTTCATTTATTTCCATATCCACATTAATGTCAAAATTCCAAATATACTATTTTTACAAACATTATACGTCTCATAAAAATATAAATTGCAAATCAAGTTATGGAAATTTACTGGGATGTAAATGCAAATAAAGAAACAATAACAAAAGCAGATGGTCATTTGATTGAACTTGCAAATAATCTATATTTTATATCTCAGATGCCATTTTTATACCTGTGTAAATTAGAATTAGTAGTTTAAACATCTGGCAACTTTAACAAAGTTGGGAAGTAATATTAATGTGATTAATGCACAATAATTTGCAGCACTGTGTGTGTGTGTCCATGTTATGTTTATCCTTTACTCTTTCATGTGCTATTGTATAATCTTCAGGTAGATATGATATACTATGATTATGATGTCAATGCATTTGAAAGAATAAAGGATGACTGTATCCAATATGTTAAATTTACAAATTTATATAAACACACACATGTATATATATATGGCCTAGCACACGGACCTATTCATTTTATATATATATATATATATATATATATATATATATATATATATATATATATATATATATATATATATATATATATATATATTCAACGGCCTTTTGACATGCAGGTCTTCCTTCTCAGTTAGTCATTTAGTTAAGCTCTACGAAATAATTTACACAAGTTTTTCCTGCTCTAATTTGAAATGTTATGCCTAACCCCCAATTGCTTGCAGCAGGCACATATTGACTTGGCCCAGACCATCAGTCCATCTTTACATCCACATGTCTAAACATACGTTCATTCACCCCAGGAATATAGTTAGCGGAACTGTGCAGAAACAACTTGATGTTGACAGGTAGGTATGTTTGTAGTCATATGTAGATGACCAGAGCATATTATCATGCTACTAAGATAATTTTTTCCATTCTTTATATCTTTGAAAAAACTTGTTGAACTGCGGCATGGAAACCTTGTAAGCAAAAACAACTTAACATAGACTAGTGAAATTTGATGTACATATCAGTATACATAAGTAGGTTTTTGTGCCATTAAAGGAATTTTTCAGTCTGTGCTGGGGCAATACAATACACACATCTGCTTTACAAACTTATGAATGACTGCAATTTTCAAGTATAAGCAGAATAGAATCCAATTTTACTTACATGCAGCTACCATTTAGTTAACTTTGACAACTCTTGTTACTATAATTTTTAAAGATAATGCCACAACAAGGATACGAATGCCTTTTATAATCATCAGTAACACTACAAATGAGTTAGACAACATTGTACTTTGACCCAAGACTAAACCTGTTACTTATAGATACACTTTAGATAAGTCAATGCATGTTCGGTATAGCGAAAAAGAAAACCCTCATCTATTCATCAAAGCATTTATTGATCACAAAAACATACATAAAATGTTTAATAAATGATCACATCTTTTTGTTTATTTATTGACTGACCTGGATTTGAAAAAGCAGGGTGCCACCATTCAAACTGCCAACAGATACATTTGCAGAATGGAAGAAAATTTATGAATGCATGCTTGATTAAATTATCATCTTTTACAAATGAACGTCAACAAAAATCAAGAACATTTAAAAACAATGAAATTAATTCATAAATCATTGGACATTTTGCAAATGTTCACAAACATGTGCTGATAATGTTACAGAATGCATGCGATTCATGATGCTATTTAAATCCAGTGGCAAATAAGCAGACGTCTCCATGCTGCTTAACATGTAAAAAAAAAAGTGCAACAATAGATCATTGGCAAGTTGTTGTCTTTTTAAAATCCTAAATAAATTCACTATGTGTCACCATTATCTGATGCAGATTAATTGATTTAAGACTATATGCTTATAAATCAACAGTATCGAGTCTTCACAACTCTGGAAAATACTGGTTGCATAAATAAATATTGATTGATTCTTGTATATATGCTGTACCTCTTCATCTTCTGGAATATATCTAGCAAACATTACAGTAATAAATGTATATTTAATTTTGTCCCCCATATTTAATGTGATGTGATGTGATTAGGATTTTTAACGTAGCTTAAAAAAAAAATTTAGTTATATCGCTACTGTGTCTTCAGTGTGGCAGTTTATAGTGATGTCTAGCACTGGGGCATCATGCCGCAGACATGTAGTATATGTCCCACCTAGTCACATTATTCTGACACCAGGCTGACCAGTCCTAATACTAACCTGTTAATGCTGAGTGTCTAGCAAGGCAGCTGTTAGTACCATTTTTGTAAGTCTTTAGTATGATGCGGCCAGGGTTCGAACCCACGACCTCCCGCTTCTAAGGCGGATGCCCCCCATATTTAATAAGAAATACTGTATACATTTGCATACGAGTCCAAATGCAAGCAACATAGGCCCTGAGCTGTCATTGCATAATGCATCATCAGACCTATGTTGTTTGTTCTACTCATTACTCCTAACAAACTGCATCTGCTGGCATATTATTATGTGACCTGGGTCTGTGCATATGCTGTACAAGAAACAAGTTCAAAATTTCTACTCTAAAAACTTTGTGAGTTTCTACCATATACCTAAATATCCAGACATAAACAGTAATTACTTGACTCTGTGTCTGGCTAATTTATGTACTAATGAAAACCTATATCATCAGGATTATGAATCAATGTAGCACAAGTTCATGTTCATCGGAAGTGGTTTAGGTAAGCTAGGTAACTTGGTCGCAAAAAACACTCTCATGATCATATTTCATGGGTGAAAGTGTAAGAAATTGATAATGCACAAAATCTGAGGCCATGGGTCATGGGAGCAACCAGAACCTCTCTTGTGGATCCAAAGCAGTGTCCACTTGGAGGGCCCATGAGGGCAAAGCACCCTCCACCCCTGGAAGCATCAGGGTTCTATCAAATCCGATTAAATAATATTTAAGTTATTCTTCAATTGCCATAGTCTTCCTCCAGTCACACCAACCTCCAGTTATTTTGAAGCACTGTTCTAAACATTTTGTGTCACTTCACATATAACAAATGCATGGCTACCAACCAGAAGTTGTAGATTGCTTTATATTAAATGCAAAAGTGATTACAGGTATTGTTTGCACAAATAATATTATCATGTCATAAAGGCACTGTCACTATTCATTATTGTGTTTCAGGACTACTAAAACCAATCATATAGAGCCAGATTTGAAAAAAGCTAGGATCTTAGTTAATAAACATTCATATTAACACTGTTTTGTACAGAACTCTTGGTAAATTTTGGTGAAATAACTTTGAAATATAAAAAAACTTATTGTGTTTTGCTTAAAGACTCTAGAACCTCCACCCCAACCTGTAAACCCTGAAAACTCAACAGATTTACACAAACTGTAAAATGGTCTTCAGCAGCTTCTCCAATACTGGATTCTTTCTCTATATGGAAAACTTTCATCCATGTTTTATTGTTTTTCTTTCTTTCACAAATAAAGAATTCTGGTTGCTTTTCCGTAGTTTATTTTTGTTTATAAATGTACAGTGTTCATCATGTACATGTACCATTTGTGGCAAGTGTGAACTGTACCAAGTATCACCAGTGTCCAGCCCTAAATGATGTAATTTCTTTGACCAGCCCTAAATGATACAATTTCTGTGACCAGCCCTAAATGATAAAATTTCTGTGACCAGCCCTAAATGATGCAATTTCTTTGACCAGCCCTAAATGATGCAATTTCTGTGACCAACCCTAAATGATGCAATTTCTGTGACCAGCTCTAAATGATAAACTTTCTGTGACCAACCCTAAATGATGCAAATTCTGTAACCAACCCTAAATGATGCAATTTCTGTGACCAGCGCTAAATGATACAATTTCTGTGACCAGCCCTAAATGATACAATTTCAGTGATATAATGCTGTTTAATGTGTTCTGAATAAGCATAAAATATGAACAAAATCCATTAATTAAAGCTAAACAAACCTTGAATCATCAATAGAAATTCATGTACGACCATGACCCAGATTAAAATAATGTATGCAAACTAATGATCTGAATGAGTTCTAATAAACAGTTTTATAATGAAAGACCGTTTTTAACAACATAATGCATCACCAAAATGATGTGCCCCTCTCCCTCAAAATCTTGCACATAACAGGATCCAAAAACATAGACCACAACATAAATGTGGAACTTCTGAAAAACTAAGGTATGGAGATCAATAGTGGAAAAAAAGGGGCTGGGGCCCAGTTAAATGCTTGAGCACTCGTTCAATAATCATGTTCAGAAAATTATCAATATCTTGTTTGAATGAAGCCTTTCACTTTTTTGTAACAATTACCTTGATTTCCAATAAAAACTAATCTCTGAAAGAAAAAAACCCACTAAATCTTTATTCTGTGGAGTTTCAGTATGCATCACATATCAGTGAAAACATCATGTATTATGGCATTGCTTTGTACACATGAATGTGGATACATTCTAGTGTTACTACTGATTCAGAACAAAACTAGAATCTGTTTTTTAAAGAAAGAGGGACAATTTATTTTGAGAAGCAACATCAAATTCAGTTTTTTTATTGTTCTATCAGTCAAATATTGATAATGCAATTCAATGAAAGTAATCAAGAAATTTCTGCTCATCTTTGAGCAAACCTAGGAATTTTAACGTTACAAACTTTGTGTTAAAGTATGGTTTTAATCCACTAAGAACACCTTTCACTATGTTCCCTTGCTTTCCTTGATCAAATTTACAAATAATAGATAAAAAGCTGACTGATGTTAGATATTCTAATGATTTTGATTACAAAATAAAACAATGTTTGATTGGTAATTTGAAAGGAGTTGACTTGACACACGACTGTGACTGCCAGCTCATATGCTGGTTGGATTTGCATTCATTGTAACTTTCTTTATTCTACCCCTTTACTTGAACTGATACAAAATACATAATTAATGTGATAATACAATACAGGGTCTATTTTTAATTTACTTTTAATTGTTAGAATGAAGCAAACACTTATGCAAGTCAGAGATCAAAACAGAATGGCACTTAATTAGGCTCTAGGAAATGCGTGCAGGCACTGCTGTAATGGTTGACACTTTTCATGCATGAATACAAGGGGCATATTTCTGATGTTTTACACTGAAAACAAATTAAAAGAATTAAAATGAAACCCAAATTTACTTGATAAAGCTTATTTCATTGGTATTTATTTCTTAAAGAGTTGCCACCAGTAGACATTACTAATATTTTATTTTATTGATATTTGATCATATACTGTTAATTACAGTGTAATGATAGTTCTTTTTAAAAGCAAAATTTAACAAAATATATGCCTTCTTATTAAAACTGTTAATTTCATGATGTTGATTCAAATCACCATTTTCGATAATAAGCGAGCAATACATCAGGGTTTTGCATATCAAATATGATGACACTTTTTTTGCCATTCAGCAAATGAGAACCAGTCTTTTATGGTGTCCCTGCATGATAAATAGGTTTGTGATTTACCTGGACATAGTAAAATGGTGTACTTTTATTCACATTAACTTACCTCTGTAAATATGAATGATGATCCATATTTTCCTTTCAAAGTGCTTAAACCAATCTTCAAAATATAACTCCAAATATGATGATGACTGCCCAATATATGTCAGTGATCAAAGTCACTTAGACTGGTCCAGGAATTTATTCATGGAATACCTTTACTGTAACAATGAAAACTGAACAAACTATGTCCATAATGAAGTACTCATGGGGAAAATTACCATTCAAGAAAACAGAAACAACAAAGAAAGAAATAAACAAGTAAACCAAAAAAGAAACAGTTTAGCTACTCCAAAATGGAAAACAAAGATAATAATCCACATACATATTGACACACTTTATTGATTTATTGACACAATTTGATTGACTGACAATGTGGTCTGCATCAAGTGATCAGGTATTGATCTGTCTCCCTTAGAATGCTCACTGGTGGTAAAAAAATAATAGAACCCTGTAATTACAGGTTGGTTTGATGTTATGCCGATAACAATTGATTCAACAGTTATCAATGTGATTCATTAGTTACTCCTGCCCACTGTTTTAATATGATATGTTCTTTTTTTTTACCATTATCCTTTAACATGCTTGCAGCTTGCGTTGTTTAGGGAACTGCTTGATCATGAGATGTGTATGTCAACACCTTTAGTTCATCCACAGGATACTGGTAATTAGGGTAATCCATGGGATACTGGTAATTAGGGTAATCCATGGGATACTGGTAATTAGGGTAATCCATGGGATACTGGTAATTTGGATTAATCTAATGGATACAATTAATTAGGGTTAATCAAAAATGTACTTGGTGTTCCAATACTTCCTTTACATTTGAAAATAATTAAAAAATTTGAAAACATGGGAGTCTGGAAAATTGGAGGGTTTAGATATTTAGGTCAATTACAACAATAAAAATATTAAACTTGTTTCATAAATTTTATTCTGCAGAATCAGAATGTTCAATTATTATGTTGCCAAAAGATTAACTTTGTATTTTGTTTTGTTATCTCAAAAAAGTTACAAATCCATTTCAGACAGGGTTTTTTCAATGTTAAACATGACATGATATAACAGTTATGAATATTACTAATTAAAAAGCACAGAAATGTCATTTTGATGATGCCTTCAAATAAGCAAGCGCATGCATAGAACATTTCTGCTTTAATGCAGTGATGTCTACCATCAATAAAATAGTCTGTCCTGCTCCCTTCTGGAGCCAGTCCTAATACTGGCTCATGTACCATGAAGTTCAACACATCTAAAAATCTGTATTCCTATATCCTCTTCTTTCAGCCAGGCTCTTTCAAACGATAGAATAACACCATTGGACTGGGCTAAAGAAAGAAAAATATACATCAATTTACAAATTAATTCCAAAATACAATTATACAGGTGCCTAAGATCACCTCTTTAAAAGATAACCTGTTAAATTGAGACCACAAAATTTAATTCTATATTTTATGCTTTAAATGCTTATTTTGACTTTAATAAAAGACCACTTTTCTTCGAAGACCACTTTTGGGTCTTCCTACTGGTGATCTCTTATTTATTTATACCTCTGGACTTTTAACATCAATTACTGCTTCAAATATTTGTATATAACACTTTGAGCTTTAAAAAGCATCAGACTCTCATACTGCATTTCAAAACACTTTGTAAAAGCTGAGATTATGAATGTTTTGCACACCAGTAGAGCACTAAGTGCTGGGTTACAAAGCCTGGATCTGAATTCGGTTTTATTTTTGTTAACAATACTGAACAGTATCTCATAGTCATCATTAGATTGATAAAGAACCAATATTCCTTTCATAACCGGATAAAGAAGAGGAAATTTATATCTTCCAGTTATTGGGTCTTTTAGCTGGGAAATAAGATGAAAAAAATCAACTCTGTCTGCATGAAGTACATTGTCAGGTAGAGTGCTAACTTGATACTTCAGGATCTCTCCTTCTAATTTATCAGCAGCCTTTCCTGCAGCATGGTGCATGCATCATATGACAGAGACAACTTGATATGTACAATGATGGAGACATTTTTCAAAATATAAAATGCAACTCCTTTATGAATTCCAGTCATCACTGATGCAGTATCAGCTATAAAAAAAACATACAGCTCTGCCAACTTATATTTATTCAAAGTATTATCAAGCAAATAAAAAATGTTTCCTCCAGTGGAATCTACTGTTAATTCTGATAATGAAAGAAGAGCACTCTGAATTTGCCCTATTTGTTGTCAAAGTCTCTTACACAAACTGGTTACTACTTCTTGTCATCATAATCACTACTCCTGTCTGTTGCAATACTAAACTGCCTAATTTTTATGGCTTCTGCAATTTTAAGTGAAGATAACTTAACGCCTCTGCATTTATAAAATTTGTGTTTACAATTAAGTTCTGCTGTAAAAAAGGAGTTACTTTAGTATTGGAGTCAGTAAAATGAGCTAATTCAAGGTTTCTTTGTTTTACAACCATGACCAATATTAAAATGCTTTCCACACCGCCTGCAAGGGGCATGAAGCTGCCCCAGAATGGAACGCTGTATTTTGTAATTCATGTATTCATCTCTGAATCGGTTTTTCATCTTTTCCCAATTCATCTGTGAAATTATTTGAAAAACATCACTGCTCTAACACATGCATCAACTAGAATAAATCTGACTTGACTTTTAGCACCAAATACCTAGACTGGTTCTGTACCAGATATGAATTAGAACAAAGAATCTGCGAGCAAAGATTAAAAGTTAGAAAACCAGTCTGTTCTCTCCTAACTAAGCCATACAGCTGCTATAAATAGAATCCGAGGTCAAAAGTTTGTAATTAGAAACCAGCATGTTTCTTGGAAATAGGGCAGCTGCTATAAATAGAACATAATACTGTTAGGAAAGTGCATGCAATTATACAGACAAATGTACTCGTATGTCGTAGTTACACAGAAGCCATTTTTTCTAGAATATGGTCTGTGAGATTAATGGGATGTTTATAAAAATGAGAAAACAAATTATTAATTTTTCTGGGAGGGGGATATACTGAAAACACATAATTCGAATACATTTAAGTGTAAGGTGTAAATTTAGTGAAAAAAAGCTTAATGATTACGCCAAAAGCGTAATGGTTGGCATGTATGCTTATAGTGCATCTTACTCTAAGAATGCCACACTGAAGTAAAACAACTGCTGTATATACTCAGTCATGATTCAGAAACAACTGCTGTATATACTTGGTTATAAGTCAGAAACAACTGCTGTATATAATTGGTTATAAGTCAGAAATAACTGCTGTATATACTTGGTTATAAGTCAGAAACAACTGCTGTATATACTTGGTTATAAGTCAGAAACAACTGCTGTATATACTTGGTTATAAGTCAGAAACAACTGCTGTATATACTTGGTTATAAGTCAGAAACAACTGCTGTATATACTTGGTTATAAGACAGATGAAATTGCTGTATAAACTTGGTTATAAGTCAGAAATAACTGCTGTATATACTTGGTTATAAGTCAGAAACAACTGCTGTATATACTTGGTTATAAGTCAGAAACAACTGTTGTATATACTCAGTCATAAGTCAGAAACAACTGCTGTATATACCTGGTTATAAGACAGATCAAACTGCTGTATAAACTTGATTATAAATCAGATCTGTTGCTTGCAGTTGGACCTAATTTATAAGCGAGTATATACCATACTAAAAATCTTACCTGGAACATCATAACTTTATTGGATCAGATCCCCATGTATGTCTGATATATCATTAATGTTTAACTGCATGGGCTTGATCAGTTCTAAGAAATGAATCTTACATGTACTTATTTAGCACAACCATACTGAGACAGAACAAAAAATCTTCAAAGTGGAAAGCTCTCAACATGGACAAAAAGTGCTTTCTCTTCTCATGTTTTGTACATACATACATTGGGGACATTGTATCATTATGCAATGATTAAACCACATTAACAATCTCATTTACACAGCTTGGATTATACATAAAAGATATGGTATTTCTCAAAATGAGCCCTCACAAAAATGCTGGTATGTTAACATGTTATTGGCCACAAATTTTGCCACAAATCTAATAATGACAAATAAATGCCAAAAAAATTATATTTATTAACAAACTCAAAAGACTTAAAGGATAACAAAAGAATATACCATCTCTTCATATGAACAAGGGAATCAAAAACAGGCCTTCTGATTGGTTAAATTCCAGTGATGAAGTAACGGTAAAATTATGGGTAAGTAAACGCTGCATATAAGGACCGCCTGTATACAGCGGCAAAGTTTTACAGCTCATCTTTATAAATGAATAAAATAAAATAAATACAGATTAGAGTTGTAAAATGGCCAGCTGCTGCTCATCAAGACCACTTCTATATGGTCCCCTGAATGGTCATTATTCACAGATCTGACACTAGTAGAAAGTATGGAATAAAATATACAAAATATTCAGTTTAATTAAATCAGAATATTTCTGAAATTGCACATGTAACCATACAGGCTTGAAAATAATTTTGGAATATCTTTTGTTGGTGTTCTTTAATTTTTATGGATAGATTTTTATGTACTATAATTTTACTGTTTTTCATGGTGTACCAATTTCTTGGATTTCATTTTTGCTCTGAACTATAAATTTAATGACTGCTATTAAAAACATGTTAATGTACGGAAACATTGCATTAATTTTTTTCATAAAATTTGTGTCAAGATGGCCGCTATCACTTAACCAGCTTGAAGCAGCTGTTAGTTTTTTGTGCCGCTTTTCACGATATATGTGCTTGTCGTCTGTCTTTGTCTATGTTATTGTGTTCATCATGCATTTGCTGTTCAGTTCATGTGTTTCTTCATCTCTTTGTTTTGTAAACGAGAGTAATTAGACTTTTGCTCAGCTGTCTTGCTCCACTGCTACAACTCCCTTTGTTATTGAACAAACTCCAATCATGTGATACTCACCAATCAACCCAATTATGCTATGATGGACTCTCATTGTTTTAAATGACCACTCTTTGGCTCTCCACACTACATTGTGTTCTAGACTAAACGAACTGGGATTACATTATTACTTAAATGTAAACAGAAACGAAAAAAGAAACGTTGTTTCAAAGATAGCCGGCACAGAACAGGAAGAATTCCAGTTATCTCCATTATGCCATTTCCGGCTCAACAATTAAAAAATTTGACCATTAATTTAGATAACCTAATTCAAATCCCTATTAAATCATCAACCTTTATGTCAACTATCCAAGAGATACCTCTGCGTCTTGCATTATTCAATGCCCAATCATAGGACCACCGGAAAAGGGCACATAAATAGTTAATTTTATCAATGATCAGAATATTGACATCTTTTTCTGACAGAAACATGGCTAAAAACATCAGGTAATGAGCCCAAATGCACGGATCTAACACCCACCGGTTACTCCATCAAGTCGTTCCCCCACCACTCTTGCAAAGGTGGAATTGCTGTCATCACAAAGAACTCCATGATCTAATGTCTTAACCACACCACAACTTTCAATTTCTACCACACATCGATTGAACTAGTCCAAACTACATTCACAATGGAACAAAGGTTAGTCCATTTTTTCTGCCTATACCACCCTCCTCCTAGTAGAAAAAACAAGCTGACTGAATCTCTCTTTTTGGAGCAGTTTCCAAATCTCCTGCAGTATGGCAATTTGATAGGTGGCAACCTGATTATTCTTGGAGATTTCAACTTTCACTTTGACTGTCCTGGAAACCAAAACACATCAATACTCCTAGATTCCATTAATGTTTTCAACCTCAAACAGTCAGTTATCCAACGCATGCACAAACATGGTCACATTTTAGACTGGATTCTTCATACACCTGATGATAATATTCTATGGTCCTCCCTGGTATCCCACGAACTTGTATCAGATCACCTCTGTATTATATGCCATCTTGACGTATCAGTCCCTAACCCTCCACCTTTATTTGCTATTAAGAGAAACCTTCATATGATAAACAGAACCAAACTAATGCATGACATCCAAGCAAACCTAACAAATGACTTACCTCCTATAGCAGAACAACTCGATAACTGCCTGCGTTCATTGCTTGACAAACATACCCCAGCCACCAAGCGCAGAGTATCAATTCAAAAGTGTTCTCCACAGTATAGCAGTGTTAGGGACCAGCTTCACACTGCTAAAAGAGACCGCCATAAAGCTGAGAGGCTTTGGCTTTCCACCAGACTCACTATTCATAAGCAGATCTATAAAGTAGCTAAGAAGAACATCACAAACATAGTCCATGCAGCCAAATCAGCCCACAACAGTACTAAGATCATGGAAAGTTCCAGCTGCAAAGAACTCTTTGAGATTACTAACTAGCTAATGTCAAGAAACAAATGTACACCACTTCCAACTACCTTCTCTCCAGTCGACCTTCCAGACCTGTTTGCAAATTTATTCCATGACAAAGTACAAACCATTAGAGATAAGCTTGACAACACAATTTTAATTGACTCGTCGTCACCATACAGTTGGGATACGGAATTTCAGCAGCAACCATTAGCAGCATTTGAACCTGTCTCTGTGGATTTAGTATGTACAATCTTGATGAAGAGTGCACCAAAGTCATGTGAACTTGATCCAATTCCAACATCAAAGCTGCTTGAGTGCTTAGATCCAGTACTGCCTTCGCTAACTGATGTTATTAATACCTCTCTCTCATCCAGGGAATTCCCATCATTTTTTAAAACCTCTGCTGAAGAAACCAACATTCAACCATAATGACTTAAAGAACTACCGCCCAGTTCCTTATCTCCCATTCATATAAAAAATCTTAGAAAAAGTTGTTCTAGCCCAACTTGTATCTCCTATGAATTCAAACAGTCATTTTAGCAATGTACAAACTGCATATCGCCCTTGCCACAGTACTGAAACTACTCTTCTAAAAGTAGTTATTGACATTTTCTCTGCTTTGGATAGCGGAAAGATTACAGTACTCACCCTCCTTGATTTGTCTGCAGCATTTGACACAATAGACCATGATATATTACTTCACCGTCTCCAGCATGTATTTGGCATTCATGATACAGCCTTACTGTGGTTCAAGTCCTACTTGGTCAACAGGACACAAATTGTATCTGTAAATGGAATACACTCCAGCTCAGTTGATCTATGTTGTGGTGTTCCACAGGGTTCTGTCCTTGGACCTATTCTCTTCATTCTATACACTCAGCCGCTCTCAAGTGTCATAGATCATCATCCAGTGTCTTACCAATTGTACGCTGACAACACCCAAATATACAAATCTAGCCACCCAACTGAAGTTGATGCTACCATCCAAGGTGTAGAGATGTACATTTTTGATGTGAAATCATGGATGACATGTAACAAGCTGCAGATGAATGATGATAAAACTGAGGCCATTCTGATCACAACACAAAGACTTTCTCAGTCACATCCTTTACCTCAAACAATAAATATCAGCAACACCAACATTAAATTCACACAGTCAGTACGAAACCTAGGTGTCACTCTGGTTAGTACACTCAGGTTGCCCCAACATGTCATGAACATATGCAAGGCTGCACATCTCGAGCTGAGATGCATCAGCTCCATTCACAAATATCTTTCAGTTGATGATACTAAAACACTTGTATGTTAATTAGTACTTTCAAGACTGGACTATTGTAACTCAATTCTATCTGGTTCATCTCAATATCTACTCCAGAAACTTCAAAAAGTTCAAAACACAGTTGCTAGGATCATCCTTAGAGTACCGTAATCTGAGCACACCTTCCCACTGTTCTGTACCCTACACTGGCTATCCATTCGATCCAGAATCAAACACAAAATTTTTCGCAGTGCTACATTTCATTGACAGACTCCAGTCCAACATACCTATCTGACCTCACCCATGTGTACACATCAGCAAGATACTTATGCTCTTCTTCTGATAATCGTAGACTCATTATTCCCAATATGAAAACGAAGTCATATGGACAACGTTCTTTTGCATACCAGGGCCCAGCATCATGGAATGAATTGCCCAGTGAACTTAGACAAAGTGGTCCCATTCATAGTGCTCTTAAAATTCACTTATTTTGACTGCAAGAACAAACTTAAAGACTTAATAATGTTTCCTACCTTAAATATTTTCAGCACGTTTTTTATGTTTTCAAATTTCATGGTGTTTGTTTTCTGTAATCATATCATTATATGTTTTTTTGGTGTTGTCTAATGTTGTGAAGCAGTTAGAGCTTCTAAAGATTAGGCGCTATGCAAAGCCCTCATTATTATTATTATTATTATAACACATTTCTGTGAATTTAACTTGCCATGATCAATCTGAATTAACAATCTGCACAAGACGTACATGAATGGAAACAAGATACTAATAATTAAAGGTAATAAACTTTCCTGTTAAAATTTATATGATCCTTAAAGCACAACTCATTTTATTCACATAATTTTAATTCAATGGAACAAGAGGGTAAAATACTAAACTGCTGCAAGTACTAATTAAGGATTATGTATATACACCGATATCAGCACATTACAAAAGCACATACTTCACTGATTTGCAGACAAAGCCAGTAAATAAATGTCATGTCAATCAAGTCTCCAGTACAGAAAAGTACCTGTCACATAAATAATCCCCACATTATGAATACACTAGACCAGCTTTCTCCAAGCAAGTGATAATCACATGTGATCTATCCTTTTCTCATGAGCCACAATTATATATTTGGTATTAATTGTTTTAAGTTTTAATGTTTGAAGGTCCTTGATAAAATGTACTTCCTTGCCTTCTTTTCCCTTCATGGCCAACCTGGAATATCAGTGGAAGTGTGATTTAATTGGTTTTATTACTGTGTTAATGACAAGATCATCAGAAGCCACTGTCTTGACAATGGTTTAAGTAAAAGATCACTTAGCTGTGCTTCAATAACCACTTGACTTATTGACTATCGACTTCAGTTGATGTTATGCACTTGTTGTAAGTGACTGAGCTTGGCAAGTGTTTTATTTGTGCTTGTAGTATTGTTTCAACAACCATTATAGTGAACACCATTTCTTGTCAGCATAGTTTTCTTTTGTATTATTTATTTTGGGTATTTGTAATCCAGACTGATCCAAATACAGTCTCATCGTTTGGCAGGTCATTCTTTTGTATTATTTATTTTGGGCATTTGTAATCCAGACTGGTCCAAATACAGACCCATCGTTTGGCAGGTCATTCTTTTTTATTTTTTTATTTTGGGTATTTGTAATCCAGACTGGTCAAAATACAGACCCATTGTTTGGCTGGTCATTCTTTTGTTTTTATTTTGGGTATTTGTAATCCAGACTGGTCCAAATACAGACCCATCATTTGGCAGGTCATTCTTTTGTATTATTTATTTTGGGTATTTGTAATCCAGACTGGTCCAAATACAGACCCATTGTTTGGCAGGTCATTCTTTTGTATCATTTATTTTGGGTATTTGTAATCCAGACTGATCCAAATACAGACCCATCGTTTGGCAGGTCATTCTTTTGTGGCCTGCACTCATGCAAACAGTCAGTTCTATAATTATAATTTAACATTTTTGGTCCATGTGGCCCACAGTATTAAAGATGTTCAAAGGTTGAAGTTAAATACCTATAAATATGCAAACTCTGACAGAGGTGAATTCACAAATGCAAGCATCCATAATGGCCTTGATGCCCTTTTTGTCTTTAAAAAAGCAACTAATTTCGATGACAACAAATGAGATTATGATGCAGAAAGACAGACAGACTCGAGAAATGGCAGACTTACCCTACAGTACCAATACATTAAATACACCTGTTTCATTGACATCTCATCGTCCAGTTCTGTTTCATCACACAACATACACACCTATTGGGAAAGAACAACTGTACTATATTATTTACTGCTATGTATTATACAACCATCTGCACAAAACACAGACCCTGAACTGATAATGCATCATTATGCCAACAGATCAGAGTTTATGCTGTTTGCTTGATACCATAACTAAAAGACATACTGTTGAGCTTCATATTTTGTGATATCCAGTCGAAAGGGACTTTACTATTTTACATCAATTTTAACTGGTTCAGTCAACTGCAATCTTAAGTTTTGAGTTTTAAGATCTCCAAGTCTGATTTGGGTTTAGCCCCTCTGTGCATGTTAAAAAGTCCTTTGCTTTATAAAGCTGTTCATGGGAGACTGTGAGCCATGTTATAAATGAGGAAACCTTACCATGAGGGATGTTCCAACAATACTGTCTTAAATGTGCATACAAATACAAAACAGGGTAATGTTTAGCTTTGTTTTGTGGGGTTTAACGCCATGTTTAGCATATTATTGGCAATATATGGTGGCCATTACACTTAGAACCCAGAACCACTAGAAGCTACTGACAGGATTTCTCACACGACCATGCTGATTGAGCCAAGAGTCAAACTCATGCAGACCAAGTTGAGACGTATGATCTGTAAATGAGAATGCTAAGATCACTCAGCCATTTGTGATCCCTAAAATGGGGTACAAGTATTTTCAGATGTGGAGTATTATTCTAATTAATTCCCTATTAACCAAAGACTAAAATTAAATGAAAGATTTTAAGCTGCATTGATAAAACAAAAATGAAAACAAGTTAAATGACTCTATGATCAAAGCATTGTTGATACAATGAGGGTCATTATAGTAAGAGAACACTGTATATAAGCATATATGGTATCTTTGATAGATGATTTTATACTGTGCCATACGGATATGACATACTAAAGTCCAATACATAAGCAATTCTCACTATTAATTTTTGTTACAAAAACCCACTTTGAACTCCTGAATGCAGACACAGACCACCTTATTACAATATTGATCACTGTGGGAAGAACTGATGCATTTAGTCAATACTGAAAAAATATCTTTCTTTTGAAAGAAATAAATATCTATAAAATTAAATCTACCACAAAAAATAACATTGCTGAACAACACTCTCATAAACCTTGTGACGTCAATTTTTTTAAATTTAATCATAAGCTATGAATATTTCAAGTTAACAGAAGTTAAATCACTTAAATTGTAAGAAATGTAAAATTTGGGGTGCAAATACTTGCTTCATGATTTAAAAATAAATGCAAACCAAATATAAAGGTCACTCAATCAAACCAAATATACAAGTCACTCAATAAACCAAATATACAAGTCACTAAATAAACTAAATGATTTTGGGTCTACAGTAGTTACTAATGTGCAGTAGTTGCTCATTAGATGATGCTTCACAGAAGTGCCCTACATTTGTTTGCTTACAAGTCAAGCTGAGCTGCAAAAATACATAGACCTGATCTGCCATCACATTATGTGTAAGTAGATCAGGGCTTATGCTGTTTATTCTACTAATTACTTCTAACAAACTGCACAGATCCTGATCTGTCAGTGCTATATGCAACACCACATCCAAGTCTGTGTGGTCTGCAGTTAGACTGGACGTATAAGTGAGTATATAATGTAGGTCACAAGTTAAACAATATTGACGTACAATTGGTATTTCATAACCAATATTATATTACAACAGGCACAGCTGTACCAGAACCACTAACAAATGGTAATTAATGCATTTAAAACCATATTATATTCAATTCTCAAAAATCAAATAAAAAAATGAAGTAAAACACATTAACTAGCACTGAGAAAACCATACTTAGCAGTTTTTTTCTCAATACTACATCCAAATTATATGAAAAGCCATGTTATTTTTAAATGTTTTAATGTATGGGACCATTGTAGTGAGGATTTCACTCTAATAATGTATTGTAAATTCTTTATGTATGTGGTTTGCAAACCATGAATGTAAATATTCCATGACCAAAGATTTTCCTGATGAATCCACAGGACTGATTGCCCGATAGATGAATTCAGGTATCATATATACTTGCTTATAAGTAGAGTTCAAATGCAAAATGCAAAGGATCTCTGTTGTTAAAGGTTGTTAGGAATAAACGGCAGAACAAAAAACTATGACCCCAATCTGCCAGCACATTATGTGGTCACAGATAAGAGTCTATGTTATTTGCAGTTGGACTTGACTTACAATGAGTATATAAAGTATCAACAAAAAGTTAGCTTTCATAAAATCACAAAAATGTATACTCATGACAATAACTGAATTAGGTTTTTCAAATTTGGTATGCAAGTATCTTTTAATTACCAAAGTATGTTTGTCTATATATGATGCAGAGACACCAATTAATGTTATTATTTGAGTCATTGACATATAAACATTCACCCTTACAGATTATTGCCATCACAATTTGTCTGTGGGTTAGAGTTTTGAGCCAATATGAATAATTATGTACAAAAGCCTGCCAGTAGCTTCCTATGGGTTGGTGGTTCTTACTAGGGTTTTCCTGGGTTCTGTGCTCCACCAGTTATATTGGTTGCAATGTAAAGCCTATCTTGCACAGAGAAATGGCGTAAACGCCCCAAAAACAACAACTGGCCATATTCTGTCTACGTTCACACAGGAAATATAAGTAGCAACAAAATTCTATTTCCCTAATTCAATGTAAGACAGCACATATTTGGAAACAAACCTGAAAAGATAAAGTTCAAAGCCAGCTTCAAGTGTGGTTTTCTTGTATCACAAGTCAACATGCTACCACTGTATCAAGTATATGACAACATGATCAATGAAATTCTTGACCACAATTATCAATGTCCACTGAAGAAAATTCTGGAGTAAAATATCCAATTATTTCTCTTGGAAAATACACTAATACTTGGACTAACATATAAAAAAAAAATATTATACAACTCCTTACATAAATTTTGTAAATGAACATCTGTGTCAGAATAAATGAGACATGGCTGTATGCAACATACCCAATATATTATAACAACCTATTTTAAAAATTTTGGAATCAGAGTGCTATATCTTTACATTTGACTTACCTCAAGTGTTCCTGGAACATCCAACTTTTTGATAATCATGGACTTAAGATGAACTATTAGAACCCTGACAGAACACCTGATAAATTTCTTGTCCAGTGATGGCAACTGAAATCGTCCAAGTTCATAATCAACAAACTGTGGGCTGAAATTATAAATTTTTGAAAAATTATGAAGAGAATCCTGCTTATTTCTGAACATAAGACTTTTTAGTAATACCAGTCCCTAAATTTATAAAAAGTTTTATGATAGTGTATGGGCTACAGATGATTTTAATTGTAGACTTAGTGTTTCAATAATAACGATTCATTTCCTAGTCTTGACCGAGCTATTTACTGGCACAGGGTAGTAATTAAACCAGAAGTAAGACTTCTATGTTGTATTTACTTATAATTCTTGTGAAAGAAATTTAACTGTCAAGTATTTTAAAAAAACACCTCTGATATTCTTGGTCAAATTAACTGCTGCAATGCAAATATTGGAAGTCAGATTGGCACCATTTTCATTTAGAACAAATAAATCATTAGAAGTCTTTAGGTGGGAAGCCCCATAACATAATGATCATCCATTCAGCAGGAGTAGTAGTATGTTGTTTTTTTGTTAAAGTCATCATGGCAGCCATAATGGGTAAATAATTAGCACCATTTTCATTCAGGACTTGGTGAAAGACCCAAGTCATCAAGATCATTCATTTAGGGGGAGTAGTGACATGAGAACTTTTAAGACAGTCATCATGGCAGCCATACTGGATGTACAACTGGCACCATTTTCATTTAGAACCAACTAGACATCACAAAAAGTCTGTTAGAAATACCTCATCTTGACAGAGCCATCCATTCAAGCTGAGCAGTGATACCAAGATTTTTAAGATGGCCACTGTGGTCACCATACTGGACATTTAAGCAACACCATTTTCATTTAGGATCACTTTGACTATGGGATGAATGTGAGTAAATTTTCAATGCAATCCTCCACAGGGAGAGTAGCAGTAACAAAGGTGTTCTAATACCCCAATGGACAATGGACAATAGACCATCTCATAAGCTCTTTTGGTCTATGACCAGTAGAGATAAAAAGCACATAATTTTCACATTTAGATATTCTGATATTCTAATGAATTTTTCTTCTCAAAATTATCATATGTGCTGTGACATGAATTAACTTCATAATGAGTGAAAATTGTTATTGTGCTCTTCAAAACTAATCTTTCTTGAAAACAATTCAAATTACTGCCTGAAATATCATCATAATTAACAATGAGAGAATAGTCTAAATGCATTATCCCACAATATCACACATTAAAAATTCTATCTTAAGACACCAGTTTTCTCAATAATGACATAATGTCCAAAAGGGACATTTTACTGTACTGTGGCTCATATTCACTGTATATAATACACACCAAACAGCATGAAGATCACAACAAAACAGATCTCATGTTCCTGAATTGTTTTAAGCAAGAAACTGAAGTAAAAATTCAGATATAATGTTTACCAGGGGAAACCTAAATCATGCAAATGTGACAATTTATTTTGAGGCTTAAAAGTTTAGAAAATTAAGAGAGTTCTGCAATAATCATAGCATTCTCTTATCGAAGATATAGACTGCCTCCATTTTGGGACTATGATCTTACATTCCCTGTTTTAAAGGGTTTGAGAATATGGGCCAGAGCACAAAACTCAATCTCAAAATTTTGATATGGTAATTTGAACAAAATTCTGTGTCATTGAAAGTTACCATACTAGCAGAGGAGTACAATCTAAGAATATCCTGGAGGTCAAGAATATCCTGGAGGTTTTACAGTCTGGTTTTTTCAAAACTTTCCAAACTTGAGCTTGAGTAACTTGCTCCAATAATTTTTGAGAATACACAGTCAAGCCTTTGTTCACTTAAAGTTATATTTTTTCTATTTTTTAAGAAAATTTTCAATATTGTTAAAATGGGGATAACAGTTTTATATTAGAAAAATTAATGGTGGATTTACTTTTGCATAATGCATTTCACCATCTTCAATAATGCATCAACAGTAAAACTCAACTTATAACAATAAAATCACTATTAATATCCTCGAATCCTCAAATGCAAGTCTGTTATCCCCATAACACTATAACACATTACCATGAGAAATTGAAACTTGAAAAAACTATCCTATACAGAAAATAAAAAATAGTTACCTGTATCTCTCTAAGCACAAGCAGACCTGTTCATCAAACTTGTACTGATGTGCCTGGCCATTATTCAATGTGGCAGAGAGCTTCGGTCCAAGGTTTTCTTCCCCTTGAGAAGAAATAAAGACAACAAATATTGTTATATTTTCCACATGAAAAAGCCTACAATATTTTCCCACTTACAACATAGCCCAGTGAACAGGACACACCCAAATCTGCCACGGCATGATGAAACAACATATCTAGGTTTTTACTGCTTAAAATATATCCACAATTTCGGACCTTGATTTATTTGGAACTTTATCATAAATTATTACTCAGGTCCAATCTTAGCTGAAAATATGTTGATCAACCAAAATGCTGCATTTGTCGATTTCGAGTGAGATAACAAAGTCTGCATTTACATTTCGTAGCTGAAATGTCGAGCAAATTTTTATGAGAGACCAGAAAATTACTGAAAAATGGGGACATGGGTAACTTAACTATTTTATATTTGACCAAGATATATGTTTGAGTATGTGACCTAGACTAAAATGTTATGGCCAAAATGTACATTTAATCTACATTGGTAAATATAGCATTTTAATGCTTGATATATATATATATATATATATATATATATATATATATATATATATATATATATATATATATATATATATATATATATATATATATACATATATATATATATATGTGTGTGTGTGTGTGTGTGTGTGTGTGTCAGTGGTTACCTCAAGAATGAATAAAAACTACTCATCATAAAATTTACTCATCACAATTTTGAGATACATGTATCACTAGTAACTTTACAGGATAGGAGGCACAAAGACAATCAAATGAGTATTAGAAATGATACACACCATATATTTAAAATGGTTTGTAAGCATGTGTAAATATCCATCTTTTAAATGATGATGCTTTGTTTAGCATCTCAATGAACATATGCTGTTTAAACCATATTTTTATATGCTGTGAATTAAAAAAATATTTTTCTAAAATATGATTCTTCAATAATACTTACCCGATCATAATACCTTAGAGAATTACTATGACCTTGCAAATCCAGCCCTCCCAGTCAAAAATGTTTTAGCTAAAAAGCTAAACGTTATCTGCCCACCTAGGTGCAGTTAATTTAGAAAAGTGATCTTTGCTTGACACAGGTATTGGCACCAAATTCTGTGAATACTTCAATTACTACAGGAGCAGAAAGCACTCTCTCTATATGAATGTAAACCTGGATAGGCTGGGAAGGTGTATGGGTATTATAATTGAGTATTATTTTACTAAAACAAATTCGTTTCTTCTTCAAATACATTACCCGATCATAAAAACTTAGAAGAATAGGAAAAAGGTGGAGGGAGATACACCCTTACCCCAGAGAGAAAACTGGTCCCCTTAGGTATGTGGGACAACCTCTGGATAACCTGGCTAGACAAAAACTCCATAGGTTGGTAGTGGTATGGCAAGGGGCAAATTTACACTCCCACAAATCTATTGGAAGTTCTGAAACTACATTCTTATGAAGCTGTCGAACAACCCCAGATAGTATCCTGTTGCACCTTGGTTATAGTTCCACCAGATCGAGATAAGGCTTATGGGATGAAAGATCTCTGAGATAAAAGTTGGAGAAGTGTTCTCAGACCTCATGGATAATGACTGAGAACAGGTTTGATCAAATCCAATGTCTGTGGTGACATCCCCAACTTTGTGAGCCAAGATACAAGGCAAATTCATTTTGTGTGGGGTTATTTTCCAGTAGGCAGAATGAATAACCCACTTTTTCCAGGACAAAAGTGTATGTGCTGATGCCATCCTTTCCCTGAGTGAGTTGTAAGAAGAGTCATGATCTCTCTCTACACAATGGCTCAGTCCTTATGTGCTTCTTAAGGACTCACACTCAGTCCTTATGTGCTTCTTGAGGACTCACACTCAGTCCTTATGTGCTTCTTGAGGACTCACACTCAGTCCTTATGTGCTTCTTAAGGACTCACACTCAGTCCTTATGTGCTTCTTAAGGACTCACACTCAGTCCTTATGCGCTTCTTGAGGACTCGCTCAGTCCTTATGTGCTTCTTGAGGACTCACACTCAGTCCTTATGCGCTTCTTGAGGACTCACACTCAGTCCTTATGCGCTTCTTGAGGACTCACACTCAGTCCTTATGGGCTTCTTAAGGACTCACACTCAGTCCTTATGTGCTTCTTAAGGACTCACACTCAGTCTTTATGTGCTTCTTGAGGACTCGCACTCAGTCCTTATGTGCTTCTTGAGGACTCACACTCAGTCCTTATGTGCTTCTTAAGGACTCACACTCAGTCCTTATGTGCTTCTTAAGGACTCACACTCAGTCCTTATGTGCTTCGTAAGGACTCACACTCAGTCCTTATGTGCTTCTTAAGGACTCACACTCAGTCCTTATGTGCTTCTTAAGGACTCACACTCAGTCCTTTCATAACAAAAGTCTGATTAATGGATGCCTGCTGTTGGCAATGAAAGCAGGGGCTGTCATGAGTGATACTAACTCATCTTGCTGGAACTGCATGCAGTTTGGGTCCAATGACAGAGCATGTATTTCGCTGACACTGCCTGCCATTCACTGATACAGTGAGGAAGCAGGTCTTTTATGAGAGGTGAACCAATTAGGCTCTTGAGCAGTTCAGACAGTGTTTTGCAAAGAGCCAACATCAATGGACATGTGTAAGCAATACTGGACAGAAGGTCAGATCTTTATTTCATTCAATATCCTCTCTTTCAACATGACACTGGTTATCAGTCAGTTACCATGGAATCATAGCCTTAGATTATGACTGGTACTGTTTCTCATCAAGGAGCCATAGTAGGAAGTTTAGCTATTTGAGGTATCTGTGAAGATTTTCCATTTGTCTTTGTAGGCTTTCAAAGTGGATGGCCATCTTGCTTAAATACTTAAGAAAATCCAACACAAAAACACAATATCTGAGGACTTGGTTCCACCTTGCCATTTCAGATAAATCACCAAAGTGGAGTTGTTGGACAGAATCAGAACTCCATTCCTAAATGGATACTCCTATCACCAATCTGCCATACAATGAAAAGCTTTTGAAATGGCTTTTATATAGAGAATGTTCATGTGTAAATGATGATTCTGAGGTGCCCATGACACACTGGCTTCTCAGAATGATGGATGGGGTGGGTTATCCCTGCCTCCAGCTCTTTGTACCCACATCTGTACACATTGCAATTTCTGGAGGCTATACTGCAGAGGTATACCCAACATGTGCTGAGCAAGACTGCTTTGAGATGGAACTACATATTTGTGTTTATCATGAGAAGTTGGTTCAATGGGCAGTGTCTCCACCTCCATTTGGACAACAGAATAATTTGTAATGAGTGCTAAATAGGCGACCAAGAACTAAATTGTCTGCTGAAGCACCCAGCTGGTGAAGGAATTCTCGGGTGGATATATTGTCCCATTAAGCAAGGAAGCCACCATTTATGTTCATTCCTATGGGAGACATACCCTGTTCACTGAATGATGAACTCCATACCTGGATGAACAAAATGTTGAGATGGTACAAGTTCAGATTTGTCCTTGTTCATAAGCAAACCAAGGAAAGCAACATGGAACATCATGTCTTGATCTAAGGATGTAACTCACCTGATGTTTTAATGTAGTCCAGATAACTAAAGTCACTGCCACGGAAGTAACCTGGACATGAGCCATTTCCTAGTCCATCAATTGAGTTTAACTTGAGGGACTGATGCCCAGTCCAACTGGGAGTGTCCTGAACTGGTAGATGGTGTATTTGTAGGCAAATGCAGGAACTTCCTGGAAGCCATGTGAATGGGGATGTGAAGATACATATCTTTCAAATTCAAACTGATAGTGTAGTCTCCCTCCTGGATGACATTTACAGCCTGTCATAATGTTCTCATCGTGAACCAAGAAGTGCAAATGAATTGAGTGCACTTAGGTCTATCAAAGGGTGATGAGTGCCACATTTGTAGCTAAGGGAACCCTGGACAAAGGAGGATGTGCACTGAAAGTGATACTGAGTCCCTCAAAAACCACTTGTCAGGTGAATGGGTCATTGTGGAATATTTTCTCCTTTTGCAGCAAAGAAATGGAGTTTTTCCCCTTCCCGGATCTGTGATTAGGGCAGTGTGAAGATGACTTAATTTTTTTAGATAGTAGATTCTTATGGAGAGAAACTGTGGTGAAAATATTCACCTTCTCTGTCTCTTGTCCACTTTTTGTTGTTAGAGAACTGTGCTTTACAATAGCTGTAGATTCAGCAGAACTGCTTCACAGTGCCCGAGGTGTTCATACATTCATTTTGTAGATTGCATTGAAAATCCCTCGCTGTATTTAAGAATGTGAGGGAAGGAAACTGGTCACCATTTGCTTGCTTGAAGATTTTGTGAACCTGACCATTAAAGAGGAGATTAGATGATAAAGGTTGAGAGTGTAACTTGGCCTTGCGATGATCTTAGGAAAGGTGAGGTAGAGAGCACTGCATCTTGCTCTGCCAGTTGTAAGTTCATAGCTAATGTTACAGCATTGGCCAGAGTATGTTGGGCAGCTCCATTAAGATGTGGGCCATTGGAAACAGACAACCATTCATCAAGTAATATTTAATAATGGCAGAGGGACTTGCAAGAAAGTTTTGCAATCATTGGATAAAAGTGTTGAAGCCAATGTCTCTTGTGCTACCTGCAAAGTAGCTGGAAAAGAATATTAAAGATGGTGGTTCACTAACTTGCAGAATATCCCAAATTAGATACTGTGACTACCAAACTATCACTAAGTACAGGCTCCCTCTGCATGGCAGAACAAAGTGAAGTGACGTCTCTTGGATAGTAGGCACTAAGCTGGACATCATAAACAGGGAGTACCAAGCAGCACAATGCCGGTTAGACCGATCCAAGAAATTGCCTGTAAAAACTGGCTGACCCTATATGATCATGATGATCAGAGGAATATGGAAGAGTTGAGTCATGAAGGAACATGACATCCAGTTCTTGTTATGTGAATGAGGTACAGGATATTGATCTATGTAGCTGGTCCATAATTCTGATATGCAAGATATTAACTGAGACTTTGTTTGCTCTCTGTCTTGCTCCCCAACAATATGAAGTCAAACTAGAGCATGCAAACTGACACTGTTCACATTCTTCAAGGTATGCTTCTTCTTCCTTCCCCATTACTTCCGCCCTATGACCTCTGTCCATATTCCCTCTTGGTAACCCTAGTACTTCCACCCAATGACATATACAAGTAAAATCAGTAGAGTGTCACATATATAACTATGAAGTGGATGCTAAGACTAAATTAATTTAGAAAACTCACCTGTATGTATCTAGCCATAGTGGAAAGTATACAGCAATATTATACGAGTTTTCTGTATCACACATCACAGCTGCACCTATTTAAATACAACTATAGCATTGTGATGGGATGCAATCATAACTAGCTGATTCTGTTAAGTGACCCATTACATGTATGATATTTCACATGTGAACATTAAGCTTATTACCAAGGAGTCCATTAATGGTTGTTGGGGTGGGGGTAAGAAATAACTAGAGAGGGAAACTAACTTATTGTAGAGGGAAAAGAAATAACTAGAGGGGAAAAGAATCAGCTAGCCAATTCTTTCCCTGGTGAAACTTTCAGCAGGGGTGGGTGGGGTGGAGAATTGGCTGTTACACCATGCAGGTATGTACCAAGGGGGCCTAGGTTTGTGAGGACAGCAAAGTGACGACAGTGAAAAGCCAAAAATTGTCACCGAAGAAAGAAATAACAGAAAAGTTGGAAATTTATAAATGGACTATAAGAGAACACCCCTCCAACTTGCTTTAAGGTAGAAAATGCTTGACATATGTATTGTGAAGCTCCTATGTCTGAAAAAAGCATGCCTCACAGCATGAGTGGAAGAAGTAACTGAAGTATTCATGGGATTTGGTACCAATTCCTCTATCAAGGGGATATCATTCTATCTAACTGCCACCTAGGTGGGCAGATAACTTTTAGCTTTTTAGCTCAGATGTTTTAGCCTGGGAGGGCTGGATTTGACAGGTAGTAATAGTGCTCCTAAGTTTTATGATCGGGTAACATATCTGAAGAAGAAATAATGAACATTTTTTTACAACTCTTTTCTTATTTCAAAATACATAAGATATACATAGTTTCAAGAGGAGTAACTCTAGCCAACTTTCAGATAAGGTAAAGATTATTTCAATACAGAGATTGCACAACTCACATGCTCCATTACATCTTTAGAAATGTCTTAATAACTTTATCAAGGTATGAATATAAGAATTATTTTTAAAATAAAAGTAAGATTTCGTTTTCATCCATTTAGTGTTTTGTATTGATCCTAAAGTAAGTCACAGCTTAAATTTTGTGTTGTTTTTATATCCAAGTCATTATCTTAAAAACAGTTCTATACCCCTACATGTACATGGTACGAGTCTAAACATTCAAAAACATGGAGGTATATGTGGTTCAACTCATTGTCCATCATAACCATGCTCTGACCACTAATTCATTTTTGCTTTAGTCCATTACCTCTCTGCAGCAGAGTGCCGAGTATTTTTTTTTTACAAACAACTGTTCTTCTTTCATGCACTGAAATCCCGTTTAGAATGAGGAAATCCCATCTAGAATGAGAAATCCCATTTAGAATTTAGAATGAGGAAATTTCATTTAGAATTTAGAATGAGGAAATCCCATTTAGAATTTAGAATGAGGAAATCCCATTTAGAATGAGGAAAAATGAACTATCTAAACGCTAAGACTGAAACTTCATTGTGACATCACTTGTGTACTATGACATCTATGTGGCTTCTCATAACCTTGTGTTTCATGACTGTGTGCAATAAATCCTCTGAAACATTAGACAAAAAAATTTCATATTCTTGACCAATCCCACATAAAAAAAATCACTAAATATAATCTAAGCATCATAAAGTTAATCAATGAGTACAATTTTCTCCAGGTGGCATTTTACTGTCAATTCACAGCATCTTAACAAGGGAATGTAATTCATTGTGAAGAGGCTGAAACTGACAAATGAATAAAGTCTAGATAAACACATTACATTTGTACAGGTCTTTTCATGTTGATAATGTTTCCATGGTACTCACCCTCTGTTACCCTTTTTGAAACTCCTCTAGCTTTGAAGAATTCTTCTCTTCTTTTCTCTTCATCTAGAAAAGTATTTTCCATGCATTTATACTAATGCATTACTATTACGTTTATACTAATGCATTACTATTACACTTATACCAATGCATTACTATTACGTTTATACTAATGCATTACTATTACATTTATACTAATATAAATTGTCAAAAGGTTTGCAATATACCAGTACATTGGCACTTAAAATTATGGCTACACTTCTCAAGGAATCCTACATCCCTCACTGGTGGATTACTTCATGTGGGGTCTTTACATTGTTGTCTGAACTAACAATTCAAGCTGTTGAAAGATGTTACCACATTTTCACATGTAATGACTAATATCAGACAGAAATTATCTAGTTTCTAATCTACCGCAGCAATTCTGTCATAAGTATGCTGCACTTAATGGAGAATTGAATGATACTCAAATATGATTTACACTCTTCAAATAGAAAAAAAAAACACAGGAGGTTTAATTGGGACTGAATCATTTGCCTGTTTGTAACTATTTTTCCTAACGTTCAGTTCAACAACCAGCTGGTAAAGAATCTGAATTTGCAGGGTCTATTCTAGAACTCACGTCTGGGGGAAGGGGGTGGGTGGGAGATCAGACAGAAAAATGAACTAAATATCTGAAAAAGATGCAATATATTATCAAGCACTATTTTTATTTCTTCACTACATCCTCCCCATATAAAAAAACCCATCCCCTCTCCTTTCCTAACATAGCAGGAGAAATTTCCAACTTAATTTTTCTGATCTAGAACAGATCCTGGATTAGCAGGAAGCCTATTGTCAAATTATTTACAAACTATGCTTACTGGTTATGAAAACAGTTGGGTTTTTGTGTTTGTATTTCCAACCATATCTGGAAACAGGTAAGAATCAACTCTGCAAGAATGAAGGACCTTTCAGCCAGAATGTTCTGTGTCAAATTTTGTTAAATTCGTTGAGAAAGTCTGAAGCTCACATGTCTATCAGGCCAAATGATCATCAGGTAAAGCTTTGCATGTGGCATGCATTGTCAGGCAGATGTCATGTGCAATTGATCAACACTGCTATTCCTGACTTCAAAAATATCTGGGAAATTCTGGATCAAGCTTCGTAGAAATGGTCCCCAGAACATGTTCTACAGAAAATGTGTTTGTGATGGCTTCCCTTAGTAACCAAAATGTAAAACCTACAGCTCAACTAATTTTTATAGAACTAAGAAGGAACATTCTAAGCACATGTTCTTTCTGACTGCTGTTCCTCATATACTGCTCCCTCACTAACTCATTGCTCCCTCACTAACTCATGCACAATAAGGGTCCAAAAACATCAGCTGCACGATACACAAAACTAATAAATGAAAGGAACTCAAGGAAGGGAGGGAGGCAAAACTAGAGGGATAGTGGTAGGTTACATTGTTGTTTTTTTTAATCGATATTTATTTGAGAAACAACATCAAAACTTGTGTTGTTGTCATCTTTGATTCTGTCACTAGATAGCTTGACAGACAGACAGTATGCAAAAATAAATTCACAAAGGTTAATCGTTACCAAACATGAATTTAATGGGTCACAACATTTTTTGAAAACAAACATAAATGAGAAAATGATAATATATACAGTATGTAACACACTTGACAAATATCATTCACATTTCATCACCCGATTAACTGAGCATATGTCTCCTGACAATACATTTTGTTTTTATTACATGTCAGTGCTGGAAGCTCCATATCCATCCATAGTTTGCCAAGAAATCAGATTCATTATCCATACTTTTTGCCATTTTCTCTGTCCGGACCTTGAAAATTGTTCCAGATAAAGAAACACCTTGTTCATACTGCTGTGTGAACCAGGTGTTCATGGTTAAGTTTGATAGCATATCTGCATGTTCACATTGCTGTGAACCAGGTGTACATGGCTAAGTTTGATAGCATATCTGCATGTTCACATTGCTGTGAACCAGGTGTACATGGCTAAGTTTGATAGCGTATCTGCATGTTCACATTGCTGTGAACCAGGTGTACATGGCTAAGTTTGATAGCATATCTGCATGTTCACATTACTGTGAACCAGGTGTACATGGCTAAGTTTGATAGCATATCTGTATGTTCATATTACTGTGTGAACCAGGTGTACATGGCTAAGTTTGATAGCCTATCAGCATCAGTAGCACAAATTTTAAAGTGGTTTTCGAAAAGAGGAGATTAAAAGTTCTCCTATCTTAAGTAACAGTGGCCATACTTGATGGCAGATAGACACTGTTTCTAAAACATTTAAAGATCTTCATACCAGGATGCTTTCCATCAAATAAGATCTAATTCTGAAAAGCAGTTTTGGAAAAGAAGTAGTTGAAATCTGGGGTATTTTTTTTCCTTTTCAATAACAGATGCCATAATTAATGGAGGATCATCAATTGTTGGAATATGAAAGCTCTCTATACCAGGATGATTTCTGTCAAATCTGGTCATATTCTGTTAAACAATTTTTTTTAAAGTCCTTGCAAGTTTTTTCTTGATGGAAGATCAGAATTATCTGTATAAACTTAAAACATCTTCATGTCAGGAAGCTTTCTGTCAAGTCTGATCAAATTCTTTTAAGTGTTTTTGGAGATGAAGTCATTTAAAGGTTTTTATTTTTAGCTTTTTTACTTTTAGCAACAGTTTTAAGGCATACTGATGTCATTTAATAAATCTGAAAGGTCGTCCTGCCAGTGTGTTTTTCAGTCTGATCAAAGTGGTGTTTCAAAAAATCTCATGTAATGGATTTTTGCTATACTTAGTGATGGCAGCCATATCCAAGGGTGGATCATAATTTGTAAACATCTGTAAGTCATTCATTCTAGGAAGCTCTGTGCCAAATTTTATCAAAGTTGTCCTAGTGGTTTGTAAGAATAAGTTTAAAATAACAACTGGTGATAGATACATGATGCATGACAAAGAATGCACAACAAACTAGAAAATATGTCATAGAACAACTCTCTCTCCAAAACTGCCTTACCACATCAGACTAAATGTCATCGAGTTCTACCACGAATACCTAACACATTCACACAAAAGATACCAATGCATGTCTTACCACAAATACCTATCACAGTCATGCAAAAGATACCTATAAATGTCCTACCATTTAGATCTATCATACATGCAAAAAATAGCTACACATGTCCTACTATACCAATCATATTCATGCAAATGATACCTATGCATGTCCTACCATGTATACCAATCATACATGCAAATGATACCTATGCATATCTTACCATGGATACCTATCATACATGCAAATGATACCTATGCATATCCTACCATGTATACCTATCATACATGCAAAAGATACCTATGCATATCCTACCATGTATACCTATCATACATGCAAATGATACCTATGCATATCCTACTAATAATACCTTTCACATTCCTAAAAAACTGAATTTCAATGCAACATCTTGTCTAGCTCAAGTTATTCAAAGTAAAAGTACAGTTAAAGAACATGTAAAATACCAGAAGTTTCTAACAAATTGCTGGGAATTAAAACTTGGTAATGGTAACCACATTAAATAATGGATCTGACAAGAAAAAAACTAAAATACCTTCAAAACAGGATGCTTTCTGTCAAATTTTTTAAAATTTTTCAAATTGTTTTTACAAACAATCATTAAAAGGATTTATTTGTTAGCAATGGCCACCATATTTGATAGTTGATAATCAACTTTTCAAATAAATTAAAAGGCTCTTTGTATCAAAACACTTTCTGTCCTTGTCATTAAATTATGTTGAGCAATTTGTGTGTAGTCCTTGTAATGTTTTTAGATTTGTACTGACAGCCACCATACCAGATAATGTAACTGCTTTATTTAAACCTTTCAATCTATATGCCTTCATTTGGTTTAATTCCGTTTCACGTGCCCAGCTGGCCATCAATAATCATTTAATCACAATTTCAACAAACATCTTCTCAAACTTAATAAACAAATGCTGCAAAAAATAGCAATAGTTACTGTGAATGGACAGATGTGACAAGATGATGTGCTTATTTTAATATAAGAAAGGAAACATTTGTTCAACAGTTGCAACTTTTGTCCATTTTTATACTAAATATCAAGTTGATGAAATTCCTCCTGATCTAAAGTCAAAAATCCTGACCAAATTTTTTAAATCTCCAGATCTGTCCTCAGCTGACCTCTCTGTTCTGTCACTTGCATGGATATCACAAGTCCTCTGGTGAAAGCACATTATAAAAATAACCAGTCATCTAGGAGTAGCCATAGCAAGATTTTCAAGATGGCCATTGTGGTAACCAGATAGGTATCGATTAAATTTGCGACCAACTAGAAATCATAAGAAGTCTTTTAAAGAAAACCCCATGGTAATAAGAGTAGTAATAACAAGATTTCAAGACAGCCAATGTGGTGGCAATTTTGGCTGTCTGAGCAGCACCATTTTCATTTGGGACAAGATGGACATCATAAGAAGTCATTTAGCAAAACCCCCATGCTGATATCACCACCTATTTAGGATGAAACACAATAAAAACATTTCAAGATGACCACTGTTGCAGCCATACTGGATGTGCAAATGGCACCCTTTTCATGTAGGACCAACTAGACATAACAAGATGTCTTTTTGGTCAAAACCCCAAGTCAATTTATTGCTTTTCATTCTGGAAGAGAAGCGATAACAAGATTTTCAAGACAGCTACTATAGTGGCCACAATGGACAACAGACTGGAACCATTCATTCTGGAAAAGTGGCAATAAAATAACTTTCAAGATGGCCACTGTGGCAGCCATATTGGACATCAGATCAGCATAATTTTTATCTTGGACCAAAAACACATCATAATAAGTCTTCTGGTGAAAACCCATTGTCAAGATGACATTCCATTTAAGAGAAGTAGCAATAACAAAATTTTCAAGACAGCCACAATGGCAGCCATACTGGACATCAGACTGGAACCAATTTCATTCAGAACCAACTAGACATCCTAAAAAATTTCTTTCAGTAAGAACCTCATGTTGATATGACCATTCATTCAGAAGGAGTAATAATAACAATAATTTCAAGATGACCACTGTGGTAGCCATATTGTCTGTTGAAGCAGTACTACTTTTTGTTGTTTAGGAGCATGTGTATAATGTTTCATGGCAATGTGCCAAGCAATTTAGGAGGAGCAGCAATAACAAACAGTCGGATGATGCACAACAGACTATCACATCTGTTACTAGTAGAGCTAAAAAAACTATGAATTTCAAATTATGACAAATTATAGTTATGGCAGGATCAGCCAAACAAGTGAAATTTTAGAAGGGCCTGGATTTTCCAACTGATCTAGCCTTGCTGGCAAGAAGAAATTTTAGAAGGGCCTGGATTTTCCAACTGATCTGGCCTTGCTGGCAAGAAGAACTTTGTGCATTACGCTGACCCTTGCTTACTCTCAAAAAGTCCTGGAACCAGCTTGTACACAATGTCTTGTAGTGTTCGGTCAGCTCGAAGATTTTGGAAGGGTTGTGTCTCATGGATCTGGGTTCCACACTGAGGACAGTTCTTACTGCTCTGAAGATACTTCACAATGCAACTCTTGCAAACTGAAATGCAGTCATAAACAATAAACACTAAATTTAAGTTAACCATAACATAAAATCATATCATGTGTTATAAAGATTATAGGTAATATTAGGTTTGTACATAGGCATCAACATGTGAAAGAATATGGGTTGATTCTGTCAAAAAATAAGATCACAAAAGACGTGACAAAAAGCATGCTATGATGATCCTGTAAGACAGGAAATCTTGCATCTCAAGGTACAAACTTTAGGCATATAGAAATATCACAACAATCTCTCAGTTCCATACAACAAATGACACCAATGTTTGATGTCTAAAATTCAAAAGATTGATATCTGCAGCATTCTTGACAATGCTGCTACCATTTCTCCTGGTAGTGAAAAGTGTTAAGACTGATCATTTACAGTCAATGCAACAACAAAAGGGGCTGAGCATTTCATGGAATTCTATTTCTACTATACTCACAAGTGTGGAGACATTCTACAATGGATGTTGCATTGATAAAATATCCAGCACAAAGTGAGCAGACAATATGTGGGTTGACATCTCTTATCCTTATCATCAAATCCTGAAAATTCAAAATTATTCAAAATTTAGCTAAATTAAATACCTAAACATAGTAACTGTACACTGTGCATACTTTTAAGGAACTAGCTCGCTTTATACTAAGTTTGTATTTTAGTTCAAAAAGATGGGCAGAGTTGACAATTTCAGTGAGTATTACATCTCCTCATAAATCACTAGCAAGGATTTGAAGTAAATGTAAAAGATATAGTTGAACTCACCACCATAAATAAAGGGTAAAAAACAAGAAAAAAACTATTTCAATAAGTTTATATCCACTGAAATAACATGATAAAAGTATATAGAAAACAACCTTGTTTCAAGATAGGGTTAAAAAATATGTTTATTCTGCTTACAAGACCAGGGTAAAGTTTTTTCTTTACCTGACGTTGATACCAAGGCTAATAATTTGTTCACCCCACCCCAGCACCACTGTAGAATGGGGCTGTTAAGTTTATTTAATATATTATGTGCTTGACTTTTGTTCATGAGTGAGGGTAGATATTGGCCTATCTGACTAATGTTATTTTTCATAAGTTGTTTACTGATATCTGAGTTCAAGGTCTAGCCTTATTTACAAACCTTAAAATATTCTGGAAGCAAACTTTTGACCCATTTCCCAGTTATTTTATTATATCTTAGGTTGTATATAAGGCTGAGGAAAATTAAAATTATTCTTTCTATCTTAAGAACAGCTTGTGGAATTATTTATACCATGTTCAGATATAATTTGAGAGGAATCATTTATTTAAATTATTAACTGAAATTACAAAGTGCTCATTGACATTTTGGAGTAAAACATTATGTTGTTATTATTGTGAATTTAATCAAAGACACTCTGGAATATATCATCATGATACATCAAAACTGTTGACATAATAACCTACTCACAGCTATTAGCACATGAGTACATTCAAGACTCCCTTTGGAAGATTCTATACTTCTGGACTTGTGTTAGAACATTTAGGATTATTTGGGATTTTCATTCACAATAATGTAAGTTCTTTTTAACTGTTTGTTTTGCTTCTTTCTGTTGCATAATTTAAGACCATAAAGTCATAACATTCAACACGACTCTAATCCAATCTTGATTCTGAGGCATTAACATTTCACATCAAAGAAATATTATAAAAATAGGTATGTGCTGCAATTATTGATAAATCATATATTATTTCAATAAGTGTAGTATATTGATGAAAATCAGGTGATGAAAGTTTAATTGACTTTACGGAAAAACAGGAAGAAAGATGCATGTGGGGCCATGCAGCATCAAAATGAGAAGTGCATATTTCAATATGGCTGCACCCACTTAAACCACACACATTGTTTTTCTCTCTGTTCTTTTCTATCAGCACTTAGTTGTCTCCTTATTTTGCCTTGAACTGATACATAGTATGTGAACATTTACTGAAGTGATGACATTTGCAAAGGGTACATCAGTTATTGTAGAAAACTGGCTCTATCAAAGATGAAACCATGAGATATATATATTTATTATTTAAAGTGGGTAGCAAAGCTCGAGGTACAACTACAAACACTAATCTCCCAAAGTGGCACTCCAAAACAAAAAAATAAATGAAACAAAACAAAAAGATACAATTGTTTTAAACATTGTGCACCCTTCACAAATATATCACTTGATTTTACTCTCTCTCCAACTTACTTTTTCTCTGTCTCTACTTTGTACACACTAAGGAGACAAATATTTAAATAGAAGAACTTCAAATACATTCTTGCTCAAGAAGGTACATTTTGCAACCATTCTGAAACCCTTCAATAGTATAATTCATTTTGAAAATATATAATTCTGCTTGACTAATACAATTCCCTTCCTGCTGTCTGTGCAAATGATTGTTAAGTGACTGATGAAGGTACTTTCCTCTAGTAGTACCAATCATAGACTCGGAACTGTATGCCCCTGAAAACTACATCAATTATTTTATCATTCTAAATAAAATATCAGCATGAACATGCTTAAATGATTATAATTCAAAACACAAATGTCACATAATATAATATAGTCAAAAGTAAATAAAATCTAGAAATATTACTATTAATTACTTTGAATCCAGAGGTAGAGGAATGTTTGAAAAAATAATAATGCAGTAACTATGACCAATGATACATTCAAATTTCAATGTTTTTTCCATCTTGTTTATATTATGGATATTATTTTTTATGGACCAGCATTTATATGTTACCATGGCATTCATCGCAAGGAATTCAGCAGGAAACTAATAATCATTCTTACAATACTTAAATTAAACTCTGAATAATACATGTATTGAAAATAAACTTTCTGAAGGATAATACTGAAATTAAATTCTTTTTGAAGGAAAATACTCAGTAATTACTTTTTCTTGTGTGTGAGTAATAAAGGGACAAGGGACACTGGTACTTTTATTTAAATAACCTAAATGAATGATGATAAGTTAAAAATGAATAAAATCCACAAGTAACAGCTTTTAGAGAGAGAAATTTATCACAGATAAAAATTTTGGAACAAGAACTGGAAAAAAAAGTCATCAAGATTAAAATGTTGAACACTATTTAAAATCAAACTGAAAGTCATACAGCACAGTATATTTCCTTTGTGGCATTCTGTGAAAGTTTACATTTTTTCAGCAATTAACAATTTTAAAAATCATTTGTTATCCCTATTGTGATTGTCATACTTACACAGGCGAATTCGTGTTAATTTCTAGACTATTATTGCAGTCCTTTATACAAACAATGATGTATCTCATTTTAAAAATTATGGGTTTTAAAATAATACCTGAGATGTACGTGTTTCACCTGTGCTATTACTCTGATTTTTCAGCAACTCTTGGATGAATGTTCCATATCGAGGCTAAAATAACACGGAAAAACGTACTTTCGTTTTACAAAACCAAATTAGTTTAAAAGCGTCCTCGCGAGTCTAACTTTTATTTATGATTTAGGTAATTGATTCCGGTAGATAACTGGGCCATAAATATCCTGGATAATTTAGTAATCGATAAGAAAAGCAGCGACAAACGTGAAAATTATCCGTTCCTGTCAATGATCCATTACAAAGCACTGAACTCAGAATGTGTATGTGGAGCACCTAATCATTATAAACTGCAACTAAAGTTGCTGTTCTAAGACTTTCCATACATAAAAAATAAATTAATATTTTTTATTACAAAAGTAAATGATTCAAACGATAGTTAAACCTTTAAAACAGGCATAAAACAGCCTTTATACCTCTTCCATGCCAGAATGTAAACAGGATGTGACGAACGAAAGTAACTAATAAATTTCACCGGCTCTCGCACTCGTACCATCCTTATGCTCCACCAAAGGAATCTTTCCGGCAAAATATTAACGAACAATTCTGAGTGTTTATCGCTCACTTATTGCATATAGGAGAACAAAACTAGTATAAATTGTTTCTTGATCAAATTTTTCGTTTACTAATGGTTCCAATATTAAATTGTATATCGAGAGGTGTTAGAAGTATATTATGGTAATTGAGGGGATAAAGTAACACCCATGTTAAAAAGGGATAATAGGTGTATAGCCTCAAACCGAAACTGAGCATAGGAGTGGCAAGCTGGAACCAAACAAGAATTTAACATGAGAATGGCAGTCTAGGATACAAGAGAAATTTAACGTGGGAATGGTAGTCTGGACCTAAACGGAAATTTAATTTACGATTGACAGTCTTGGGCATGAGGTGAATGTAACATTCACTTAATTATCCACTATCCAACATTTAGTTATTTACTATCCAACACCATTTATCTATTATCCATTATGCCTTGTGTAACGACAAGTATTCCACACATGCTATTAAACAATCTTTATGTAACAACCAATATTTAGTCTTCTACCATCAGCACCCAACACTACAACCATCCAACACCCCGTATTTACTATCTAGCACGCCTCGTGTAGTCATCGAACTCTCACACATATCATTCAACGAAAAAGGTTCAATGTAAAATAAGACGTATAAAATAGAATTTAAATTCCATATAAACGAAGACTAACGTCCCTACCTCTACTACCAAGCCATGATCTAATAAACTCCTATTATTCTATAACTTACTTACCTAATTTTGAGTGAGCAGCATCCACTCATCTACAGACAACACAGAACAGAATATTTAAAAAAATTGTTTTAAAAAAGTTAAATCCCCCATCAATAATGTCCTTGCCACCCACATTCCCCCTTTTCTAAGCAAAACTAATACGCCGTTTACTATGATCAGAATCCCGGTAATTTTACCAGTGGAGTTGACAAAGAAATGTGGGTCGCCTTTTTTAAAAATCCATTTAGCGACAATTTATCCATTTTGGCTATGGGGAATTGAGTTTAGGTTAACATTATAGTACTTTGTTAGGAAAAAGGAAAGTCCTCTGTTAGAAATTGAATGTTTTAACATGTTTTAATTCTGCATCTAGATCAAAAAGGCATTGATTTTACAAATGTTAATATTTCTAAATGCTACAATCTTCACTGGCAGCCAGTTGCATTCTTTTCTTTTTTTGTACATAAAGATGGCATATTTTCCATTCATCAGTTTCGGAAAATCAGTGTTATTTTGCAATATTGTCGAACGAACTAAATTATTCTGTCAGCCTGCACTGCCTATAATCAGGCTTCTGCAGTGTGCGTGCCCCAGAAAAATTACAATGCTAGTTTCCTACGATAGCTTGTAAATTTTGGTTTTACTTATGGCAAATGATTCATGTTTAGGTCATATTAGTTTGGCCGACTGTTTTTCCCTGTGTTATGACTCTATGGTCAAAAAAAAAGTAACAGAAAAAAAAGAAAAACCAGCAAGTTTTGTAAAACGTAACAAACAATTTAATTATCAAGGTTATTATTGGAAACGTGAAAGGAACTCACAGTAGTATGAAGTGAAACCAAAGTAAGTGCTAAGCGAATGAAAAGTTCCTTATAAATTTCAATACCTTAAATGTACTGGTCCTCCAAGAATCGTAATATAGTCAATATGGCGTTGGCCAGAATTCCTTTGAATAATGTATAACTGTTTAGGACTTTCATAGATCTTTATAAGGATTAGCTTGGATTCACTTCATAATACTGTAAGTTCCTCTCACACTTTTCACTTCTAACTTTGATAATTAAAATGTTTGTTAAGTTTTACAAAACGTGTTGGGTTCGTTTCTTTTCTTTTACTTAAGGTTGTGGCCATAGAGTCGTAACATCTTTTGGTGGATCCAGACTGTGTTTTTCGTGGATACTTCGGAAGAGGAGTGAATTCACATTTTAGCTCATGAGCTATGAGAACGCATTTACAGAGACTTTGCACAAATCGGATTTCATATGGAGGCGATTAGTTGTGCGACGTGTTTTTTAAATTTCATTGCAATTCTCATTTGGTGGAAAAATACCCCCCCCCAAAAAAAAAAAAAAAAAATAGACAGTCCGTATATATTAATTTTAAAAAAAATATGAATAAGATATTCACACACAGAATTTATAAGAAAATGAAAAGCATACCTGGAAATGACTGGTTAGTGGTGAAGTGTAGGACAGGGACCTGTAACAATATATATTACTATAGAAAATACGTTGAAATATGTATATACAAGACTATGTATATACCAATAGTATTTTTTATATAAGGTGGATATAACGTGTTATGTGTGTCTGTGAAGTGTACAGTTTAAACGTTTGTGTCAATTTTGTTATTCAAGCATCAGTTACAAAATAGCAATGAGTTAAAAAATAATTTAATTTCAATATATTTATATGTCTTTACTCTACAACACTCTGGTGTATTAATGCCAAAGAATGCGCAACTTGTGTAAGTAAATAGCCTACCTGGAAATGAATGGTTTAGAGGTGAGGTGTATAGTACAGGGACCTTTAACAATATATATTAATATAGAAAATACGTTGAAATATGTATTTACAATACTGGGTATATACCATTAGTATTTGTTTCTATAAGGTGAATATAACGTGTTATGTGTGTCTGTGAAGTGTACAGTTTAAACGTTTGTATCTACTTTGTTGTTCATGCATCAGTTACAAAACATCAATGCAGTTTGGAGGAGAGGGTCAAATGGGTTTAAAAAAATTAAATAGATTTTAATTTCAATATAAAATAAAAGTATAAACGATTTTTGTCAACACGAGTAATAAATGATAATGAACAATAGTTAAGTACAAAACTGTACATGAATACAAAATTATTTTTGGGTATAAAATAGAATTTGAGTTTTGTTTAAACGTATTTTATTGTCGCAATATCATACAATAGGGCACAAGTTTTAACAACTTAAATTAGCTCTCTGTCTACATGATACAAGTATCGTAACATATTCAACGTGACAACATAATGATGATGAAAACTAATTGGGGGTGGGGGGCAGGCACAATGGGCACAATGACAATAATCATGATTTGAATAAGTTATTGAAATCGTCCAGTAGCAGTTTTATATGTGCATACATGTTGTAAAATTCTTCATTTGCATCGCCCTTTCCCACAACAATAAATCTAAGCTAATAGTAGCATATGACATTGAAAGTAATTTTCTCATCAACTCAGTTCGTTGACTACTGTATTAAGGGCATAACATAAAGAAATGGTGATTTCTCTCCTTCCACAGGAACGAAAAGGGGTGACAACAAGTTGAACACGGTAAAGATATGAATGAACTTACATTATGTCATAATCTAGTATGGATAATATCCAGGGTTCGATTAATAAAACTTGGCATTTTGCTAGATACTATATTTGGACATGAACACTTTTTCAAAGCACTGTAAGACATACTACGTTGAGTATCCTGTTCGAGATTATTCCACAAAGATATTGTTGAACATATAAAAGATGATTTAGTAGAATTTAGCGTGAAACTGCAAATGACCATATTGTTGGAACGTCGAAGGATATAATTTGTTAGCTCGGACATAGGGAGAGGGAGTAATTCAATGACATAGTCTGAGTTTGGCTCGTTTTAATATTGAAGAGTGCTAACAACTTTTGTCTTTTTCTTCTAGACTGCATGCTTTCCCACCCTGTTTCAAAATAGAGAGATTGCCTTCTATTGTACTTTGGAAGTTCTGTAACTATTCTTGCCGCTTCGATCTGTAGTTTTTCCGGTTTTTTTTTTTTAATAGATCAACAAGCAACGATTCCAGCTAAACTGACATATTCAAAGATAGGCCTGATATAAGTTACAATACTGGTTTTCAGACACCGATGACTGAATAAATATTCAGCCTAATGCAAAACAATATAACTGTATGACGGAAATTTTGCTTAAAATAGGAGAGTTGGAACATTACTATGAGGCTATGGAAGGGTGGATCCTTGGGTGTTTATAATGGATTTTAATTCTATTTTATTCCCGTTCTTTTTTATCTTACGCTGTGTGGTCAGCAGATGCGTAGGTGCTGGTCCCTCCAAACTGAGGTATGGAAGTTATAAGGGATACGAGTTTTAATTTACTTATCAAGAAGATCTTAAGGTGGTAAGGGATAGAGATAGATAAGTTCGTTTTTATGAGGGATTTAACTTCTACTTTTAAACCCCTTCTTTCGTATCCTACCCTATACGGTTAGTAGAGTATGAATGTTTGTTGCTCAAAATGGCTGTACGGAAGCTATGGCGGTAAGACTTTTACTTCGTTTTATAAGAAGATTGCTGGGGAGATAGATGATTTATTTTTAGTTTTATTTATAAGATATTTAAATTCTGTTTCATACCCCTTCTTTTACATCCACCCTTATCGTTGTTTGATAGTTGTGTCGTTTTGGTCACTATACAAGGAGTGTTGGATAGTAAATTTCGGGTGTTGGATGATATAGTGTTGGGTGTTGGATAGTAGATTACCAAGTATTGGTCACTATATGAGGCGTGTTTAATTGTATATAAGGGGTACTGGCCAATCCACTCTGCATGTTAAATTCCCTTCGTGACCCAGACTATCATTCCCAGGTTAAAATCTTCCTTACACCTCAAATTGTCATTCTCATGGTAAATTTCAATTTATGTCCAGACTGCCAAGTCCATGCTAAATATCCCTTATTGTCCATAATGCCGTTCCCATGTTAAATTCTTGGTTCTGCCCAGACTGCCATTCACACTCTAAATATTCCTCATTATCCATAAAATGTCCCATGCTAAAGTTCCCTTATGTCCTATCAACTGTCTCATGTTAAATTCGTTTGGGTCCAAAGTGCCATGCCCAAGATAAATTTTATGTTTGAGTCCCTCCTATTATCCCCATGTTAAATTTATATTTTTGTCCATAATATTCTCCTGTCTGTGTCCAGATAGTCATTTCCAAGGTTTTAAGCACAGTGTGAGTGAATATTTGGGAAAGAAGCATTTTACCCATCTAAGTTTTATATATACTGATTATTGTCAGTAATACTTGTGACCTAAATTGATTTCATTGTCAAGTTTGTAGAGATAGCTCAGTAAAAATTTGATCAAATTGTGAACTATTATTTTCGATGACTTCAATATTTGTTTTTTTATACTTTGTCAACAATATGTAAATAAACAATATGTAAATGTCATTAAGTAAAATTATCTAAGACGTTAAAATACTTACCTATTCAACATTAAATATTAATAATCAGATTTGATGGAATAGCCCAGAAAAAAAATAATATTCAAATCCGGGAAAGTCCCTATATGAGTCTCAATGAGATTGCTCCAAGTATGATTATAGCAAAATAAAGAACCAGTGATAACTTCGGAAAATTTAGAAAAATATTGAGTGTAGGGATCACTTATTGAACATCTATATAAAGATTAAACTAATGCTCTGCTTTAATACGTTGCAATTTTTAATATTCCCCTTCTTCGTGGTGGAACTGTCTGTGTTTTTTATTTAAAGTTATACAAAAAGTACACCCAATAACACAGAAAGAAAATATACGATTAACCAGTAGAACGCAGAAAAATCCGAGAGTATGACATAAAAAGTGGATGAATGCGAAAAGTTGGAGGATGACAGGAAACAATTAAGACTAAATCATGCTTGTACAGCTTTTATGAGAATTTTGTACCTGAAATAAACCAAATATCTGTGAAAATTAGTGATCATGACTATACACATACATACATACATACATACATACATACAAACGAACGTACGTGCGTGCGTGCGTACGTACGTTCGTACATACATACATACATACATATTGAAGTAACTGGCTGATTCTCGTTGTTTCATGAATGACCTATTTACGCATACCACAGCGAGAATTCATTGCATTGACGGAATGTTTTGTCCTGGGATTTAACACCCACTATAGACGTTCCTATTGATTAGATATCAGTCTGTTCTACACTCTCATAAACACTCGTGTCAGGGCAAAACCGCAGGCATTTTGAACGAAATTCGTTTTGGACAGCCGAAGAAAACAAATCCTCATTTGTTCCATTCTTGCATTATTAATCGACCCTACCCCAACCTCCCTTCCCCAGCAGACGAAACCAAATTTCAACAGTGACTTGACTGACATAATATTGTTTACCCATACCTTATTACTGGTTGAATACGGAATAAGTAAACAGTAATTTATTCCCGATTAAATAAATATTTATATCAAGTTGGTTACTTATTTTTCATTACCGATTCAAAACAAAGCAAAATCAAATGTGAACACTCCTAAGGGCATTCATATCTACGGGTAGACGTCGACCCCATTTAATATGTTGATACGATATAATTAGTCAAACCCAAATGGAGAAATCGGAGTGTCCTTATAAAAGGGTACCAGCTATATAAAACTGGATACAGATTAAGTCATGCAACATATATGACACCGTTAAGCAGAGTACCCGACTGCAGTGCTTGTATGGTTACCTAGAGAATTTTGATTTCAACCAATCTTTGAATGTTTCCACATAGGGATCTACTAGTCCATCAGTAGCCAAAAACTGGAGAAAATTCGTCGAGTATTTCGAGGGCTTTAAATATATAAAAGTCATAAGGGAATTAAATATTCATCCAAATAAAAGCATATCATCCACTCCTCAAAGGATTCAAGACATCGACCATACTTACTTTCAGATGTCGTATCTTTTATTTCTTCGACATTCAGAAGTTTTTAAGAAATTTAGCGAGACGTATGGGAGAAATATGAGGCTCCTTATGAGAGACGAATGAGAGAAACGTGGAGGGGTGTGTGTGTGTGTGTGTGTGTCTTTATGGGTACCGGACAAATAAAGCCGATACCAAGAGAACTGTGCTAACAATATTTGTACCACGTGAACAGCTGCGTAGATAAATTTCATTGCAACAACTCATTGACAGTTTCTAGTTAGGAATATGCTCCAGTGGTAGAAAATGTTGACTCGAAATTTGCCGATTTTGAGATACCGGAGGCTAAACACATGATAAATATAAATAAGCCCGTAAATAGATTTCATCTTACGACCACTTATTGACCCTAACAACCCTTCCTCAAAAGGATTTTCGTACGGAACTTTCACTCAGATTCCATAACTAGAGATTTGTACATCTCCCAGAATATGTAACGGCGAAATCCGTTGACATTAATCAGGAAATTTATTTCTTTAAATATTTTCTGCTACTTAACACCTAGAGTGTTCTAATTTCAACCCGTCTTTGAAAGTTTCTAGTTATTGATCTGTTCCAACAATTGGGGAACCACGGAGGAAATTCAAGAAATTAGTTGTTAAATAAATGGCCATCTCTCTACAGACTATACGCAAGCAAGCCTTAAGAACCCTCCTATTTCTTCTTAAAATGGATTACTTGCTATTAATACATTATGAGCAAGGCCAATGCGTCTTAAATCCAGCCATATACGAGCTTTTATTTAATTTGTTGGCAATAAAAGTGATAAAATTCGTCTGCCCACCTATGTGTGAGTCAGGCAAAAGTCATCTCTCATTAGAGAAATTCAGCCATACTTCAATTAATACTTTTATGGAGGGATTTCTAGGATACATATGTCCCCGCAAGATTTTATAAATAGCTACCATATATTTAGCCCCATATTTTTCGAAATCGACTGAACAAATTTTCTCAAAACTTTTCCTACTATTGAAGCAGATTCCTAACTTGAGGCTCTTAAATATAAATTCAAATCAAATTGCCCTTAGTTTTGTTAACGAGAAGGAAATATTAATAGAATCGGTCCACTGTGTATCAGCTTTATGTAGCCTGTACCTACCAATATCCTCTTATTTCTTTGATTTCTTTAGACGAATTGTCAAAATGGGGTTCAGATAAAGTTATTTTAGGCAAGGGTTCACGTCATTGATAACATAATCGGTCCTCTCTATTCCAGTGTTATATGGACACTCCTATTTCTACGATTACGCTCGACTAATTAATTAGTCTCAACTTATTATACGTGAATCCCTAACTAAGAGTGCCGTTAAGAGTGTTCACGTTTGATTTTGCTTTTTGTAAGTCAGGAATAAGCATATGATTACTTATTTCCTGAATGAATCGGGAATAAGGAATAAACTACTAACTGGACGTCAGTTGCGATATTTGACCATCATTTATTGTTGATACGACACTCGCATGACTTACACACTTACACAGCTGACCATGCTTCAGGTGAATTACGCAGTCAGTTTGAATATCAATATCTATAATTGAAAAGTATTTATAAAATAAAATTTAGTGCTAATTATTTGAAAAATCATGGGCTAAACCCAAATCCATCTGCCTTGTCATACTTAAAAAATTGTCTTCCTTTCATTACCAAAAATGAAGATACAAATGAAAGCTGCGGAAAATGGCAAAAAGAGTAGTTTTATTGTCTAGAGATTATATTTCGTGTATATTTAGTTGTTGTTGTTCGGGTGTTTAACGCCACTTCGCAGCACAATATAGGCTCTAGATGACGGCCAGTATAAAAGTGATGAAGGAAGAACCCGGGAAAATCCCGGCAAGAACCACCGACCCACGGGAAGCTATTGGCAGCTTAGTCACATATTCACATTGATCGATGCATGCAGATTCAGTAAAATTCTTTCAGATCATAAAGCTACCCTCTTGACTGATCGTTGTTTTGTTCTCGAAATTGAAAAAAACGACGATCCGATGTTTTACAATTTTGACCATAAGCGTAATATTTATATTTATTTCTGTGGTATTAAAAAAAAATATCCTACAAAATGCTTTGACAAGCGTGGTTATATTTGCTCTGGCGATTCGTCGAATAGAATGAGCAAGATTAATGTTACATTCACGGGGTAAAATCGTATGTTTATGTGTGTGTGTGTGTGTGTGTGTGTGTGTGTGTGTGTGTATTAATGGGATTCTTTAGCGTAGCTTAAAAAAAAAATCAGTCAAATCGCTACGATGTCTGCGGTGTGGCAGTTTATAGTCATGTCAAGCACTGGATGCCTCATGCCGCTGGCATGTAACATGATGTCCCACCCAGTCACATTATCCTGACACCAAGCCGACCAGTCCTAGCACTAACTTCTTAATGTTAAGCGCCACGCGAGGCAGCTGCAAGTACCATATTTCAGAAGTCTTTGGCATGACTCCGCCGGAGTTTAAACCCGCGACCTCCCGCATCCGAGGCGGACACTTTAACCACTAATGTCCCCGTAGCAGTCTATGAAATCGTTGGTCGACGTGGAAACTAAAAACTAAGCTAGAACGCATTGTTATGGGAATGATCTCGCCCCTAAAATATGTAGTATGCCGTCAAATTCAGATATCATAATAACTTCGAGACAAATCTGGAATATTAAAAGCTTGTAGCATAGTGAATAGCATGAAGGAACACTGACATTTTAAACTGCTTTGTTTATAAAATAATTTGAATACATTCATTTTAGTCATTATTGTTTATGCATTTATCCTAATATAACAAAACATACAAGCTGAATACATTTAGATGTTTGGTTTAATTTGGTATTTTACAACGTAACGACAAAAGTACGCTATTTAGGTCCACGTGGTATTCGACTTGGGTTGAACTGATGTTTGGATTACAACCCGCACCCTTTCGGTCGCGAGTCCGTCACACTAACCAGTGAGCCACATTGGCTCCTTTTAAAAGTGGGTATCACACAAATCTATTGATAAAACCGTTTCGTGAATGTGAGTGTGTGAAACACAGTGAGCATTGTAAGAATTAAGATTGCATTGCAAGCACGTTAAATAAATATTGACCTTAGAAAGCAATCAGTCACACTCAACAGTTTGCACTGTTTGCGCAACTGAGTTTAACCCGTTATAAGATGTATGCTTTTTTTTTTAAATAATTGTATTAAAACTATAAACTTTTTGAAATATATATATATATATATATATATATATATATATATATATATATATATATATATATATATATATATATATATAGAGAGAGAGAGAGAGAGAGAGAGAGAGAGAGAGAGATGATGGTGATGCTTCTATCTCACTTTGGCCTGTAACTAAATTCAGTTTAGGTGATGGCTGAATAAAGGTGAACATAGAAGGACTTTTCAAGCACGTTTACATAGCATTGTGTATAAAAAAAATTCGCTTAGACAAATTTACTAGTTTTAAGCATAAATTATAAAGGAAGTTAGAAACTACAGTTTCTTACTAAGTTACAGTCGTGTAATATATTACATTTTTATATTCATTTACAGTCGTATACTCTATTAAAGTTTTATACTCATTTACAGTCGTATACTCTACTATAGTTTTGTTCTCATTTTCAGTCATATATACTATTACAGTTTTATACATATTTACTGTCGTATACTCTATTACAGTTTTATATTCATTTACAGTCGTATATACTATTACAGTTTTATAATTATTTACAGTCGTATATACTGTCACATTTTTATGCATATTTACTGTCGTATACTCTATTACAGTTTTATATATATATTTACAGTCTCATACCTTATTACAGTTTTATACATATTTACAGTCATATACGCTAGTACAGTTTTATACATATTTACAGTTTTATATACTATTTCAGTTTTATAATCATTTACAGTCGTATACCTTATTAGTTTTATACATATTTACAGTCGTATATACTATTACAGTTTTATATTCATTTACAGTCGTATACCTTATTAGTTTTATACATATTTACAGTCGTATATACTATTACAGTTTTATATTCATTTACAGTCGTATACCTTATTAGTTTAATACATATTTACAGTCGTATATACTATTACAGTTTTATAATTATTTACAGTCGTATACTCTATTACAGTTTTATATTCACAGTCGAATACACTATTACAGTTTTATACATATTTACAGTCGTATATACTATTACAGTTTTATAATTATTTACAGTCGTATACTCTATTAGAGTTTTATACTCACAGTCGAATACGCTATTACAGTTTTATACTAAATTTCATCTTAAACATTGATAGACAATTCAGTGATCTTAGTGCTCCAAATATAACAACCAACGTTAGCGTGCACCTACAGGCGGCCTACATGCGATGTACCTGGATTCACAACAAAGCTGATTTTAACAAATTGAACACTGTGATAAAAGTAACTTGCTGGGAAGATCTAAAACCAATCGATATTGATGTATAACTGATATATTCAAAACAAAACTATCAGAATTCTCAGCTTTGTGTGTATTCCTTGCAAAACTATAATAATTCGCCCAACCGAGAAACCGTAATTTGATGCCAATTACGAAAGATGACAAGGAAAAGTGATAGAGCACGCAAATTTGCCATCAATCCTGATAGGCCCATCGACTGCAACAAATTCAAACAGGTCAGGAAAAAAGTAAACAACATGAACACTTGTATTAACAAGCAATATATAGATAACATTAATGCGCATCTTTCAGACTCTAGAAAAATATGCTCCTAAAATAATTTGGAAAAGTAAACAAATTCTTTTTAAAAGAGATAAATCCTTCAAATTCTATATTCCACCACTAATAGATACAAGAAATAATTCTTCGATTTGCATCTGTGATGAAATGAAAAAGCTAACGTATTAAATGATTATTTTACCTGAATTTCAAGTATTGATGATATTACTCTAGCAATTTTCAAAGAATGATGTTCTGATATTCTAAAAGAAGTTACTATTACTGAAAAAGAAATTAAAGATATTATTAATTAAATTTATGTCAATAAATCCACCCATCCTGATGAAGTAAGTCATAACATGCTTAAATGCGTCAGTGAAACAATGTTTTTCACGAATAAAAACGTAACAAATAATCCTGAACTTGTTTTTGATTATATCGAACTTAAATATGGAGATACTCATCGCCATCTAGGAGTATGACTTTCATCAAACACCAAATATACTTGTCCCATTGATAACATTTTAAAACCAGCATCATCTCGAATACCCAATCAACGAAAACTAAATACAAACTTACCAGGCACATTTAATCAGCTGTATCTAACTTATATCAGGCCTATCTCGGAATATGCCAGTGTAGTCTGGGCGGATGTTCGTTTATCGATTCAGAAAAAATTGGAAAAAACTACAACTTGAAGGGCATGAATAGTTACAAGACTTCCAAAATACACATAGCAGGCAACCTCTGTTTTTAAACAGGGTGAGAAAGTGTGTAATCTAGAAGAAAATCACAAAAGTTATTCACTCTCTACAACATTAAAACGAGCTAAACATCAGACTATCTCATTAGTTACTCCTTCCCATTGTGTCCGAACAAGTAAATTAATAACCTTTGATTTTCAAATAATATGGTCATTTGCAAGTTCAGGCTAAATTCTACTAAATCACCCATTATACCCTCATAAGTATCTTTGTGGAAGAATCTCGAACAGAATACTCGATGTAAGTGTTACAGTACTTCGAAAAAGTGTTCATGTCCAAATATAGTATCTAGCCAAATGCCAAGTTTTACTAATCGAACCCTGGATATTATCCATACTAGATAATGACATAATGTAAGTTCATTAAGAGCCTATCTTTACCGTGTTCAACTTGTTGTCACCCCTTTTCGTTCCTGTGGTGGGATCGAAACCACCATGCATTTCTTTATCTTCTTTCCCTTATACAATAGTCAACGAACTGAGGTGATGAGAAATTACTTTCAATGTCATATGCAACTGTTAACCTAGATTTACTGCTTTGGAAAGAGCGATGATAACGAAAGAGAGAAAAAATAGAAGTTTACAACAGGTATGCAAATATATAATCGCTACTGGACGGTTTCAATAAGTTACTAAAATCGTGATTACTGGCATTGTGCCCACCCCCAATCAGTTTTCATCATCATTATGTTGTCACGTTATGAATATGTTGTAATACTTGTATCATGTACTGAGAGGGATAATTAAGTTGTTAAAACTTGTGCTCAGTCCCATTGTATCATATTCTGACAATAAAATGTTTCCACAAACTCAATTTCTATTTTATACTCAAAAACAACTTTGTATTCATGTACAGTTTTGTACTTAACTATTGTTCATTATCATTTATTACTTGTTGTTGACAAAGATCGTTTATTTTATATTGAAATTAAAATCGATTTAATTTTTTAAACCCATTTGACCCTCTCCTCCAAACTGCATTGATATTTTGTAACTGATGCATGAACAACAAAGTAGATACAAACGTTTAAACTGTACACTTCACAGACACACATAACACGTTATATTCACTTTATAAAACAAAAACTAATGGTATATAACCAGTATTGTAAATACATATTTCAACGTATTTTTTGTATTAATATATATTGTTAAAGGTCCCTGTACTACACACCTCACCTCTTAACCATTCATTTCCAGGTAGGCTATTCACTTACACAAGTTGCGCATTCTTTGGCATTAATACACCAGAGTGTTGTACAGTAAAGACAGATAAATATGTAAATTAAACATTATTAGACAAATCCGTCTGAAGTACAAGAACTGAACTCTTATTGCATTGGAAAACAGCTTTATTTTCTGTATTTACCCCAAATCGTATTAGGACCTTCGTATAGGATAATCTTTATTACTAAAGGGATGAGTAAGATAGCGGTATCTTTGTATCTTATACTCAGTCCATCAACGGGTTATACTCCGCGCTGCTTATTATCAGTCCTTTAGGTGTATTATCGTAGTCATTAGTCTCATTAGAAATGGTGTGCATTTTCATCTGTTGTTAAATACGACATAATTGCAAGTCCATCAAAAGGATTGCTAAAAGGTAGGTAACAGTATTCTGCATTTTGATTATTTCAGTTCAGTTTTACTACTACTACTACTACTATTATGCTATTACTACTACTACTACTAATAATAATAATAACAGTAATAATAATAACAATACCAATACAATTAACACTATAGAGAATAATACATGAAAATTATTATGGTAAGGTTAACAGGGAAAATTGATCTTTAATTTGTTTTTCAATTCCTTTTTTTTAAAAACAACGTGATAGCAATCCAGTAATAACAAGGACATTTATTGGGCATAAGAACAAAATTACTGAATAAGGGGTATAATTTTTTTCAGCATAAAGTATTCACATAAAATTTACCTGCTCTGCAAACTGCAGGATACAAATCTGAATGTACTTCTGGACCATTCCTAATTTTTTTCGTTATGAAACGAGGAAATGGACAAATCAGGCAATGCAAGAAGTGCATCATCAGACAATGTCGGGTCATTGTTGATTGAAATATAGACAACAAGTCTACGCGGCATCCATCCGGGTAGATAACGACCCGTTAGTCCCGTGCGGCACGATCAAACACAGGGAACAAAAATTGACCGTAATCCTCGTGTTTTCACAGGGTTATTGTTAGACTGAGTGCAAACTATTGGAATGATATTAATCCGAAGCAGGTAATCCGATTGTTGTATGCTGAGAATGATGAATCAGAATGGGAAAGGCATCGCCTTTGAGTATTAGCCACTACAAGGAATTTAAGGTCCCAACATGCAATATGTAGGGTAAAAAAGAAAACTAAATGTTATGTTGTATACTCGATGTAAAGAGCATGTTTTCTAAACAAAACTTGAAATAACTGATAAAAAGAAAAGCACAGGCAAAGAAACGCGTGCCATTTCCAGCGTAGGTTGAACAATAAAGATTTGGTAATATTACATAAACAGAAACAGACCGGACCTGCTCCATCATTTGGAGAACATTAATCTTCACATTCCTGTGATAATTTTCGTGTTTCAGCCCACGTACCTATACTCATGGGCATGTCCACCCCCCCCCCCAAAAAAAAAAAAAAAAAGAAAGGTTAAAGAAAAGAATTTTTGGTAATAATCTCATTTAAATACAGACATTTTTAAAACCAAAACATCATACTTTCTAACCTTACCGTAACGTTATTCTTAACCTTTATATTGTATTACCTTAGTATGACTTGTTAGCCGTAACGTTACCTTAATGTTGTTTTTATTCTAAGTAAAACAATATGTGACTGAGCCTGTCTCGCAGCTTAACCTGATTGAAGTCTGTACCCGTGAATCAGTCTACTTAAACACAGTCACATTCTTACTGACTAACGATGTAAATACGTCCTTCTTTGGTAATAATTTAGTTTAATGTAGTTTATATTATACGTAGCTTAATTTATTTCCTTCCACCTGTTAAGTGTTGTATTAATACAATTTGCCACAAGGCATTATTTAATCTTTAAAACCTTTTAAATTGAAGTTGGTGTTTAAAGTCATTTTGGTTGACATGCTTAAAAATCAGCGTGCACAATGGACTGGTAGACAGATATACAGAAAACTGCATAGACAGACAGTTACGGACAGACAGAGCAAAATGAAAAGCTGATATACATGTTCAGAGAGAGGAAGGTTTATAGGCAGACAGAAACAGAATGGCCGATATACATATACAGAGAGGGAGGTTTATAGGCAGGCAGAAACAGAATAGCCAATATACATATACAGAGAGGGAGGTTTATAGGCAGACAGAAAAACAGCATGGCCAATATACATATGCAGAGAGGGTGGTTTATAGGCAGACAGAAACATAATGGCCGATATAAATATACAGAGAGGGAGGTTTATAGGCAGACAGAAACAGAATGGCCGATACACGTATACAGAGAGGGAGGTTCATAGGCAGACAGAAAAACAGAAAGGCCGATATACATGTACAGAGACAGGTTCACAGGCAGACAGAAAAACAGCATGGCCGATATAAATATACAGAGAGGGGGGTATATATGCAGACAGAAAACCAGAATGGCCGATATGCATATACAGAGAGGGAGGTTCATAGGCAGACAGATACAGTTCAATAGATACAAAGATAGATGGATGAATGGATGGATGCATGAATGAATCAAGTAACGGAGTGAGAGATTTATGTAACATAAATTATATCGAATCGATTTTTATATTCAGTAAATGATATGTTTTTCATTTGGTATATCATAATTCTCGGAATGCTAAAATACCAGATTGTTTCTCCTAGAGAAAAGGACAGAAAAATGGACCGTTTAGAGTAAACTTAATTTGGAATGTTAGACGATAACTGGCATCTTTCAAGTATCTGCCAGATTAAAATGTCAAACTAAATTCCTTCTTTATGACAGGGCATCGTTTGGCCCGTTTCTGTGATTTTTGGAACCAAATATATAAATACGTTTTGTACATACCCATCCAAAAAATACGAAATGTCAATATCTATATTTTCACATTGGCCAAAGCCGCGTCATAAAATTTTGAGGACTTATTAGGCGTTTGTCAACTTTTACCTGTTACGTTAATACAGGTAATTAAAGCATTTCAACGATTTTCTGTCATCTGTGGTTTATCTTATGACTCTGAAGTATGGGAAGGCCCTTGTTGAAATGATTGAAAGCCGTTGATAAAACAATTACACGAAATGTCGTTTAAAATAGCAGCGGGAACACAGCGGGGATTGTAGACCTCCGCAAACATCAGCCGCAGTGGTGACAACAACCCACGGGACCGCAGAGATATCGTGTGTTCACTGATATGTTTCCTCATTTATTTATTTATTTATTTATTTATCTATTTATTTATTTATGTATATGTTTCCTTATTTATTTATTTATTTATATGTTTCCTTCTTTCTTTCTTTCTTTATTTATTTATTTATATTCATACTCATTATTTTATCTATACACAAAACATATTTCATATATACTAGTAATTTCAATTGTATTTTACAAAATCATAATCAATACTTTAAATCAGCACTACATTAAAAATTATTAAAAGTTTTACTTCGCATTTGCTTTTTTGTCTGTTTGATGAAAAATGTTCAAAAATGTTTAAAGTAAGCTTGAGTTTAATCTAAAGAGGCTGAAAATCTCGTTTAAAAAGGGTCCGAGTTTGATACACTTAGAGGTTTCCTCGTCTAAAAATATAGCCTGACGTAATACAGAAACATGGTGAGTGTAACAGTTTATGTTACGTTCAATAAATAGTATGAGATCCGTTAGAGTTGTTCTTGATGTGCTGAGAGTAATGCTGACAAAACATTGTTTTTAATCGAAAATTAAACACACGTCATTATTTCTGTATTCAAATAATATTCAAAACATAGTTTTTAATCGAAAACTAAACATGTGTTGTTTTTTTTAAAATAAATAATATACACTTTTCCTCTCTGCTTATATTCGTTTTACTAAGTTTCTGAGACAGCTAACAAACTCCTTATGGAAGTTAGAAAAATGTACTCTGTTACCAAATTTCTGTGAACGTTTCGTTCCTTGAAAATCATTAAGCATATCAGAAGTTTAGGGACGGGGTAAAATCTGACATCAAAATATGCATACAAAAAATATAGTCATTGAAGCACAATCCAATTTATATAAGTTTTGAAATGCAACAGTTGTCTTCCTCTCAAAATCAAAACACAAAATACATTAAAATTTTAAGGGAATTGTGTCAGCAAAGGACCCTAGACAGATTAGACTCATTAGTTGTGATAGTCAACTGTGCTGTTCGGATTTCTTTTCTATCTTTATCAAACTGAATTTGGTAAACTTGCACAGATGCAATTGCACCTGCTACACCTTCCCTCGCTATCTTCCTCTTTTAATCGCAAAAACTAGAGTTGAACTAGTGAACGAGATTAGTTAGTTAGCAGAAGCTCACGAGATAACCTTTTACACCAGTCATTATCTTGAGCAGCCAAGTGACTATATAATGTAGGTCACAACAACCCAGTTTTATATTTAACTGATTTCCCCTTCGGATTTGTCATGCACTCTTGGTTGAAATAAGTTAAAAGGTGCTATAATTAGAACACCGACACCATTTGTATGTAGTGTTCAAAATCACAGTTACCCATTTTAATGCAAGATGAACTGATACTGCAATTGGCAAGCTAAAAGGTGTTATAAATTTGGAGCACAGGCACAATATTTAAATAGTGTTCAGAATCCAGGAAATATTTGAAAAGCTTTCATTCTAAGATTCTTTCTTAGTGTAATTTTTATAGCAATAGTTGAAGAGGTTTTGCAATTACAGCCAAGAAATAACAGTCTCCCTTTTTACACTAAATAATAGGTCATAGTAATCCAGTTTAAGTAACCGACAAATATCCATCCCAACCCAAGATACAGATTTTAAAATCTAAGTTCAATATCAATGATGTAGTGGTTTAAAAAATTCAGCTGGAACGGGGAGGGTGAAACGATGTTTGAACGATACCCATCCTAATGTGCACTCTCAGTAGAAATGTAGATACATTAGGTTAAATGGCAAAATGATAGCATGACTTAAACATCAAAGCAACTGATAATAAATTCTGGAATTAAGGTATAGTGATCCAGTTTTTGTGTGTGTAACAAATACACACCAGTATCAACACACAATGCAAGTTTTATGAAAATATGTTTTAATACATAGGAGGTACAGCACAGATAGGAAGGATGAACACAATTTTTAAGCAATTCTAATATACCTTGAAAATTAGGTCACAACAATCCAGCTCAGTTAATCAACACACAACTATCGTAGGGAGTACTTTTAATGCACATTTGGTGGCAGTGGGTGAAATGTTCGTGTAATTATAGCATACGAATTTTTAACCATTGTTTTGGTATTAAATAAATCATAGAAAATAGGTCATAATGACCCATTTTTGGATTTTTGGTGCACAACACATGTTAAACCTAAGTTCACCCATCTTAGGATGGGATGGATATTTGTCGGTATCTAAAGCTAACAATTAGCTGCAGTCATCTTTTTCAATAGAAAATGTTTATTAATGCAGATGAATACACACACACACACACACACACACACACAGATATATATATATATATATATATATATATATATATATATATATATATATATATATATATATATATGTGTGTGTGTGTGTGTGTGTGTGTGTGTGTGTGTGTGTGTAAGAACACTTCAATTACTAACAACCTGATGAAATATGCATTCCCCAAACAACAACAAAAAACGCATTCAAAGGAACCATGAACCAGTTTTTATATTAATAAAATTACTGAAGCAAGAAAGTACAAATGAAACAAGCTAAGTTTGATTCCATTTATGATCACGATGTACTTATAGTTCAACGTGTTTCTTGAGAGTTATGAATGTGTATGTGTGTGTGTGTGCGCGTGTGCGCGTGTTGCATCTTTTATTTAATTTCTGTGTACACATTGTAAAACTTACAATATTATGTTTTTAATAACATGATGTCAAGTCTTTAATTTACCTAAGATAATTTTACTCAGTTGCTTTCGTACTCAATAAATCATGGAAATTAGGTCACAATGACCCAATTTTTAAAGCACAACACTTGATAATCCAATTTCACAGATTGTGCAAGTTTAATGTTAATAACAATGATCAAATCTGAGTTTATAAATAACATGATGGAACCTTTGGATAATATAGCACACCTGTTGAAGTATTCTAAAATCAAGAAGCTGATAGATGTTTTACAAACATCCATAGCGCAGTTCTCTTTCTCTGGTTATATTACAATACATGTTGTCCGGACTTTTCGCATAACCAAGCAAATGCTGCCATGAATCTGCGATTTGTTCAGTATAATATCTTGCAGTCTGAATAAGAACGAAAACATCACCCAAATTTTTAATTTGATTTATAAAGATAATCTTGTCCAAAACTTAGATATCGAACCTGCTGCACCTCGACTTATTACAGTTATAATTCATAAAAAAAGAACCATTGACCCTATTGGGGTCTGTTCAAAAAAGAAGACATGGCATAATGTTATTAAAAAACATAATACTGACAGTTACTTATGTATGTATGTATGTATGTATGTATGTATGTATGTGTATGTGTGTATATATATATATATATATATATATATATATATATATATATATATATATATATATATGTGTGTGTGTGTGTGTGTGTGTGTGTGTATATATATTCATCTGCATTAATAAATGAATAAATGACATTTTCTATCAGGAAAGGATGATTAAAGCTAATTATTGCTAAATATCTGTATTGGATTTGTACACAGGAACATAGGAATTTTTGTGAAACAAATCTGACGGCATTAGTGCAAGGCGGTGTACATGTTAGTACCTTCAGAATTCCGGTCTGCCAATAAACAGGTGTGTGTTTTACAAGCTGATAAATATATCCCGAGTTCATAATGGCTCTGAATTGTTGTTTTTTTTATTTGTTTACTTCTGCCCTATTTGAGAGTCGTTGATGTGCTAAAAAGTAAGACGTCTGGCAGCAAAAAATAGATTGCAGTAGGTTTATGGGATTACGTGCGTTGAACTAAGGCACAGAGATAATATCGTACCACGGTTGCATACACTAGTACACACAGCCTTTTGAGAAAATATAGACATGTCAGCGCATAGACAAAACTTTGTGTGATGATAGTGATATCGGAAGAACATTTTGTTAAGTAAAGACTGCTTTATAGAGATGTTTGCCTCAAGAAAATCATTGTTGGAAATATAAGCTTTAAAGACACATTTACAGTTACGGACAAGCTCCATGTTTGCTATCAAATTTAAAATAAAATTATGATGTGTCTAAATGTTTCAGTTCTTTTTAAAAAATTAATCTTTTGCGCATTAAACTTAAACCTCGCAGACAGGAAACTACGTGATTTACAACAACAACAACAAAAAAAAAAAACCCACTTAAAAACACATACCTTATTGGTTGCAAAATTGTTAAATTCATATTGTTGGCATAGTTTTATACTTTTCTATTATTTTTCAATTATTTCATCGAGTCCTAAAATGTTATCTGATGTCTATAATTGTCGTTATCTTCTGACATTGTCATAATCCATATTCTACCCGACTTCGCGTCACTTTTGTTTGCTAACCACTCAGCGTCGTGGGAGGAGCCGGCAGACTAGCATACACTAACATTTCGGGGCGTGAGTCATTAAAAGTCAACGACCGAGTACCATTCGGATGACTTTGATTAATAAAGACCTGCTCTTATATACATGGATCTATCTTGATTCCACTCAAGATCTCTGCCAGTGACTTGTTGGCCTAAATTAAACAACGGATTATGCTAAGTCCTCAAGCTCTTCAATTGTGATAGTGAAAAATGAATTGTGATTTCACTTACAAAACTATTTGTGTGGACTTCAAATTGAATGAACGCAGATGATATATTAAGAAATTCTGAACCGCACTGTTTCCAGATTGCAGTCGTTTGCGAGAGAAAAAATAAGTTTTCCTCACTTGTGTAAAGTAAGTCTGTCTTTTTGGCGTAGAATAGCATCTGAAACAGTACATTTTGTTGCATTTATTGCAGGATTTGAGAAAAACAGCAACAATTTAAAAAGGACAACAAAAACGGGAACAAGAAAATAAAAATGTTTATTTCTAAACCTAAATATTATTCAGACTATTTCATCTATTACATCAATATCATTAAAATAGTCTTAGGCCATTTCAAATTATTCAATATTAGAATTAGTACTTATAACAAGTCACTAATTATACGAATCATAATTACTGGTGTGTTCTTTTGGTTAAGGTGACAGAGGTGAGCAAGTCTAGCAATCCCGTAGTTGCAGAAAGGATGTCGCTGCTAACATCATCGTCTAAAGATCCTTCAAACAAAATTCATGGTGGCAAAGTGGACCCAAGGTAAGAAACAATTAAAAGATCAATAAAAATTCATTGTATGCTTCCACTTAAATATCTTCCTCCTTCTTATATGTGCTTTTTTTAAAAAAAAGTTAAATACATAAGAAAACGAAAGTAATGTAAATTTCGTGCTATTTTCTCATTTTTCTTCATTCATCGGTGGTTTCGTTTTACTCTAGTCCATGAGAAGCATTTGCTGTCTGCGTACAAGAGTCGAGCAGAAATGTTTGGAAAAATGTCCAAATAAAACCGACTCAAAATCTAAACTTTCTTTCTTTTAAAAATCTGTTGAAAATGTTTTTCGTTTCGATCTATCAAAAAATCGCTAACACATCAAATCATAGACTCCTTATTTCAGTTATATAATGAAGAATTATGACTCGTGTAAACACCAACATACACCTTGCATCAAAATTATTGTTATTTTGAGGTCATAGTGTGGGGTATTATTTATAATTACGTAAGAACAAATTTATGAATTCTTATAAAACAAAACGAATCATTGCACCAAATCTGTAAAATAAACTTTCCATATGTAAATTCACTTTTCAACCTGAAGCAAATAAAAAAAAACATTCAATAACTTTTATAATTAAATTATCCTGGAAACGCAGCGTGTTGTGGGATGCTATTTATTATCCACTGAATGGGCACATCGTTGGACCAATTACGTTAATTGGTTACCCTTTCTTCTCTTACTTATTTCCATTGAGTTTAATGTAACGTTTCTGCGTCTTTTGACTCATTAAAAATCGTATTGTCAGAAGAAGAAAAAAGTACGACGAGCATTTCATTGACGATTTGTTAACGGAATACATTTCAAGGTTCGACCTTGCACTGATGTACAGTACAAATGTATTCTGATATAATCCTAAATTTCCGATGAAGAAAAATATACATCGATTAGAATCGTTTCTTTCCCGCTATTAAGTTTCTTCCATTTGATGTATTTTACGTTGATGAATATCCCCATTAATTGTGCAAAATGTAAAGAAGAGTGAATTTTTTCTCAGTCTTGAAGGCAGTAGTAAATGCCAATTGGTACAAACTCATCGAACTTTGTTTAAGTTTACCACGAAAAGGGTATTGATATTTTACAAAGTGTAAGTACTTGTTTGTTAATTTAAAGAGTTTGTCCATATAATTTCCAGGACATATATCTTAGTAAGTGTAATTCATTTACTTCATTTGCTTAATTTCCGGCGCACGGAGATCTTAACTTTACTTCAAATACCTTATTTTCTTCTCAAATACCTAATGTCTCATTCAGCCTCCAACAAAAGATAGCGAGGAACATGTATATAAATGTGTGTACATAAAACAGGAGATGAAAATATTCTAAAATTTCTAAATGAATCGGAGACCAGGGCGACACACGCCCCTCTAAATCTTATGACAAGAACTCCATACAATGAGTAAAGAAGGTTTAAAATTTGTGTAAGCATATTACGATCAAGGAAATTGTACTATTTATTAAATTTATATGTACTAAAAAAAGAGTCATTGCCTCTTAAATACCGATGAATGAGAATCCGCCATGTGCAACACATTTTACGCTTATTACATACTGTTAAGGAATAATTCTCTTTCACATTTTGTCTGTTTTAGTTTTGGTTTAGTCTTGTTGGTTTGGTGTTTTACGGCACGACAACAGCATTAAGTTCTTTAGCAAAGTCCCTTTGTCAAGGATACGTAACTGTAGCCGACCCAGGCTGATCAGATGGTACGATTCAAACCTGCAAACTTGCATTTGCGTGTCAGGCACCCTAAAAACTTAGACACCGCGGCTTCTACCTCAGTATTAGTCTCTGACGTGCAGGAAGACGCAGATAGCATATTCTACATCCGCGAGCTCGTAGTAGAGTGTTTGGAACTACGGAGGAAAGAAAAAGTTTAAAACTGAAAATTATGCACGAAGAAGCAGACATCAAGCACCAACTATTTAGCCTTTAACATAATACTCTGACTCATGTTTCACATTATACACACATGTATGATTTAAAGATTTTAATAATAGTGTAAATACCTTGTTAGAATGTATATAGTATCACAGCATTTTATCTTGTATTCTTTTTAACAAAAAATGTATGGGGTCATCTTTAAAAAATATAGTGAACAGAGTCTGTCTGCACTTGTATTCGTTATCTTGCTTGTTAATTATATACTTTTACGTTTTATCTGATCTCACATGAAATATTTTCACAATTTTAGATTGGATATATGTTTGCTCAATCATCATGTTCTTTACCTATGCAAGCAAAATGACCACACAATAAGAATAAATATATAAAAATAATTTAAAATGCAACGGAAACTAAATTAAGATGTACTGTGTATATACTCACTTATAAATCAGATCCATCCGCAAACTTCATAAACAATAAGAATAAATATAAAAAAATTATTTGTCTGCGCCCGCAGATTGGGCCTGTGCATTTGTTAGGAGTAATCGGTAGAACAAACAACACAGATCCTGCTATTTTCAGTTGGACTCAACTTACATGCGAGTAAATGGTTGATGTTGCTTTTAGTACAGAGAACATACATCTCTTTGATTTGACCTGGTTTGGGGGTTAACGGCACATCAACACTTTGTTGGTTACCTCATGCCCAGGAAAGTGGAGTCAAGTACCTTGCCCAAGAACACACCAACATGGACGATCCGGGCTAATCCGATGCTCGGAATTGAAACAGCACCTGTCTGATCACGGTCTAATACCTTGGCCAATCGGCCACTGCATTTACTAAAAACATTTCAGGTAATTTTAAAATATTTGCTACCAGAACAAAATGCATTTGTGTATAAATATTAGAATTAACACCATGAAAATACTTTCAACCATTAATTGTAATAATTCACATAGCATTTCATTATGCGCGTTAGTTTGGTTAAAAAATAAAAGTTATCATTAATCGTCACCTCCGCAATTAAAAACCTTTTTTTTCTCTAGATAAGTTGTAACTGTATAATCAAAATCTATGTTTTATATTTGTTTAAATTGATTTATATTTTTTTAACTTGAAAAATACATCTTAAAAAGAAAAATACAAAAAGATAAGGAGTTTTAATACATATGCGCATTTTATAGTATGTATCACAAGCTTGATTTTAAAAATCATGCATGCATGTCTCTCTTACGAAACCGGTCACTTTTACTAAACTTTCATTTATGGTTGTCATATGAGAAAAAGAAACGAAGAAAAAAGATATTTGCTGCTTTCATCTAAAATAATCAACATGCCAGCGGTGAAGGTGTGCTGTGAAGCTTGGACTTGTTCCTCTCTTATTCGTCGCACTGTCTGGGCTTATGACGAAGTGGGTAAATTTGCCTCTTATTAAAATAAACCAAGAGACAAACATGTCACTCACTTATCATCACTCAAATCCTCTTTTAACCTGGACTAAAACTTTCAACCCTAAGTTCCAAACTCTATATCATGTATATGGTTGACTCCTTTCGTTTACCGATATATCTTTTTGTATGCAGCCTATATATTTCAGTTTCAGAAAAAGGGGTGGGGAGTCAGAAGTCTTGATATCAGAAGACAAGAACGAACACGTAATTTCAGATTTAGATGGTATTTTGATTGAATAAAGTTTTGATAAATAACTCAGATTACATGCATGTACTCAAGAATGATCATGAGCACAAAAATTACGAACGCACAAATTTCAAACATTTATATATCCTATAATTAATCCTGCAGAGAAAGTGGAATAACGAAAATGTTTTGCTTATATTTCTACATATATACCAAATATGAATATGTTAGGTCTTAAACCAAGGGGAACGAGTACAATTGTTATATTCAGACGGTTGTACAACTGGTATATCCAGAAGATTGTACAACTGGTATACCCAGACGGTTGTACAATTGGTATACCCAGACGGTTGTACAACTGGTATATCCAGAAGACTGTACAATTGGTATACCCAGACGGTTGTACAATTGGTATACCCAGACGGTGTACAACTGGTATATCCAGAAGATTGTACAACTGGTATACCCAGACGGTTGTACAATTGGTATACCCAGACGGTTGTACAATTGGTATACCCAGACGGTTGTACAATTGGTATATCCAGATGGTTGTACAACTGGTATATCCAGATAGCTGTACAGTTGTTATAACCAGACAGCTGTATAAGTGGTATACCCAGACGGCTGTACAACTGGTATACACAGACGATTGTACAATTTGTATAACCAGACATTTGTACAATTGGTATAAAATGACATTTGTACAATTGGTATACAATGACATTTGTACAACTGGTATATCCAGATTGTTGTACAAATGGTATGCCTAGAGAGTTGTACAACTGGTATACCCAGACAATTGTACAGTTGGCATACCCTGACGGTTGCACAGTTGGTATACCCTGACGGTTGTACAATTTGTATACCCAGACGATTGTACAATTGGTATGTCCAGACGGTGGTACAATTGGTAAATACCCAGACAATAATACAATTGGTATACCCATACGTTTGCACAATCGGTATACCCAGACAGTTGTAAAATTGGTATACCAAGACAGTTGTAGAAGTGGTATACCCAGATGGCTGTACAATTGGTATACACAGATGACTGAACAATTAACATAACCAGGCAGTTGTACAACTGGTATATCCAGAGGGTTGTACTAACTGTATATCCAGACATTTGTACAACTGGTATATCCAGACAGTTGCACAGTTGTTATACCCTGACAGTGGTACAATTGGTATACCCAGACGGTACAAATGGTATAACCAGAAAATTGTACAAATGGTATACACAAACAGTTGTACAAATCATATATCCAGACGGTTGTACTGTTGGTATACCCAGACAGTTGTACAATTGGTATACCCAGACAGTGGTACAATTGTTATACCCAGACAGTTGTACAGTTGGTACATCCAGACAGTGGTACAATTGGTAGACCCAGACAAATGTACAATTGGTATACCCAGACAGTTGTACACTTGGTACACCCAGACAGTTGTACAGTTAGTATTCCCAGATGGTTTCGTTAAAAGGAAGCCATGAATAGTGTGATTCGTCTCAAATTAATTTTGTTTTGTAAAGTAACTGTCTTGTCATATACTAATGTATTCACACGATATCAAATTGATTTACAGATATTTCATTAGCTGTCGTGCAACAGGGGTTGAAATGAGCGTAAGATCTTAATATTTTATATAAAAAAGTTGGTTAAAATTATAAGTAGTAAATTATGCAAATACATATTAAGATTGAAAGTGATCCTAATTAAGAAGATTTTATGAACCTCCTTAACAATAGGGTTTAAATTATTGGCACGTAGGAAGACAGATTTTAGATTGCCACTAGTACGTAGGGTATGTATTTCCACGATAATTGCTAATTTTATATATTTTCTTTATCAGAAATATTTTCCAGAATTAGTATTATATGTTTCACTATTGTTTGCCATTTCCAAGGAATATAAGTACATCACATCCCATTAATAGTAAACCGGTACGAACAAATGATTCTTGCATCTATATCCTTTTGCAATATAATTTCGTTACAAATCATTCGTAGTTTAAACTTAATAATATATTCTATTCAGTTGGAGTCAAATCAGCGATATACCCGGATATTCGATAAATGCGATCTTCTTTATAAATGAGAGGTACTATATTTAGAAAGGAACGGATGAACTACTTCAATAATGTACATGTCTCTATATTTTTTACATAAAATTTCAGTAATTACTGAATTTAACGGGGATGGAGGAGGTCGCGAAGCCTCATTTAAATATCATGTCCATAATGTATATAATGTTATATAATGTTATACACGAACATTGATTCTGTTCATTTGCGTTTACTTTAATTAAGTAAACAATGAATTATAGTTATTATCTTTCGTTTTATTTTCGTTCCGTTTGTAACGTTCGCAAAATCTTCAGTAAAAATACTCCTAATCATTTTTTTATTATAAATTAAATGCCCTAAAGTGATTAAACGATAGCATACATGTTGTCCATGTATAATTAATGACTAGTTATTGTCTTTTCTTAATAAACGCGAATAACAACAAGAACAGTCACAAAACAGCAAACGCTTATTCCAATATAGTAAAATTTGGAGCCAAGTAAAAGCATGTTAGGAAATTCATTACTGGTGAAAAGTACGTGATTCACATGTTTTGCTATACAAATTTTTTAAAGTTAAAGCAAAATTCATTGACAAAATATAAAAATTCTATTCGAGCGTGCATCACCTAGCTGTTTTATAGTGACATTTAATATTCAATTAAGATAAAGACAATCAAGTTTGACACTCTGGTCGTGTAAGCGTTTAAAAAGAAGAAGAAATGGAAAAGAAAAGCTCGAAAATGAAACTCAGAGAGGTTTAAATATACCGACTATTAAATAAAATCACTAAAGTACACAGTAAACTCTCTCTCTCTCTCTCTCTCTCTATATATATATATATATATATATATATATAAGTTTCTAAAGATAAAGATGTCAAATACTTAAGATAGCTTAGTTTAAATAATGTACAAATAATATACTCTGTTGCATTCAAATCTGTATTTTATTAACTCTTCCATAACGGCAACAAGTTTAACTGTACAGATGATCACAGCAAGAACTTTATATCAGTATCACGGTCACATTCTTGGGAGTTAAATTTGCTGGTATAAAATGTCATTAAAATTTATGTCGCAAGTTTTATCAAAAATCTTGGGATCTCTACTTTCAAGTTAACTAGACTGAAAGGGAAATAAATAAATAAAACAAATATGTGCATGCCAGAATAACTGAAATACTGACATTCACAATCTTCATTAAATTTTATCGTTAACATTTTAAAATTTGAATTACTGCAAATCGCAGCCAAATAAAATGCCATTACTGAACCAATACGTACATTTATATCTCTTGATTAGAATATTCATTTGAAGCAAAAAATCATGGCGAGCAAATTATCCTGGATGAATAACAGAGCAACATAATTTAACCCACTGATCTGTATTCAGGGTCTTGCTTATCTATGGTAGACAATGTATGTAAGAAAGGGATTTTAATGTTTTTTGTTTGTTTTTTTTAAAAATTATTTTTATTCAATCCGGCATTCAGTGTTTGTTTAGTTAAATTATCCTAAAATTTAGCTGTCAAATTTTACAGTTTATTCTCTCTCTCTCTCTCTCTCTCTCTCTCTCTCTCAAAGAGAGAGGTATCTATGTGTGTATGTATGTATGTATGTATGTATGTATGTATGTATGTATCTCTCTCTCTCTCTCTATATATATATATATGTGTGTGTGTGTGTGTGTGTGTTTATGACATTATATGACATTAATGCTGAATGTTATAACTGAATATGGGGGTGTCAAAGAATGTTCTTAGTAATAATTCTTGAGAAAATTAGATGGACTTTACAAAAAAATTGAAATCTTAAAATGCTTGAAAAATAAGACTATAATATGAGATATGTCTTATTCTAACGATATAAGGAAAACTGACTTAAGTTATCTATTTAACGAATTTATCCGAGTTTACAGAGATATATAGGAAGGATGGAGGAGAGGGAGAAAGATATAGATAGTGAGAGAAATGTATTAAAGCAGAATGATAGCAATAGAAAATAAAGATATAATATGACATCCACTCTGTTCGCCTTCATCTACGAATGTGGATAGTTTACATCTAAATTAAAAGGAAGGAAGGAAAGAAATGTGAAAGGAAATAACGAAAAAATAAATAAAAATAAATAAATTCATTTTGTCTTAGTTAAAACTGTGAACAACAAACACCCAACATATCATAACTCAGTACTGATGCAGTCATAAGTGCCTGTTAGGAATTATGAATCAAAACGGCACCACAGAAACTTCAGAAGCTTAATGCTACAGCTTGATCTAGGCTCCAAATTAAAGGCACGTATTCACATATGTAATCCAAAATGAATGCACAGTTACATTAATAATAATAATAATAATAATCAAACATGTCATGGGACTTGTAAACGATACATCCAAGATTTGTAGACATGGTATGAATGCACAATGGAACTGTTCACCAAAACCTTGGTAAACCAAGAAGAATATGCACGAAGAGGAAAGAATTAAGTAAAATAAGATCCTCAGTTCGGAGCAGGCGGTTATTACGTCGAAAAAGCTGAATCAAAACTGTAAAATGACCGAGTTCTGTCCAGCTTTTATACTTGATACGTGTTGATTTAGTCGTTTAATTTTGCACGCTACCTATTGTGTTTTAGAAGAGCTGCACGCTCGTGGGTTCTTAAATAGCCCATAACAAATACACCCGACACGTTTCAACCTAGATTGTGTGCTATCCATAGACTATCTACTACATTATGTAGGGAAGAACTAACCACACGTGTTGACGGTACCATCGAAGTATTTGATGTAACTCCTCAAGACTGCTTCACTTAAGAAACCATATTGCAATGTAAATTCGTGCAACATTTTCTTTTCAAGAATGCTTGTAAAATGGGTATCTGTTGATGCATTATTGACATGAGCACGAAATGAAGGGTTCGTGATCTTGATTCACTCAAATATACGCATATTTCAAGAGTTGTGATACTATTATGACACCTCTGACAATTTATTTAATGACTATAAGCCTGACAGGATTATTATTCAGTCAAACACTACAACTGGTTCATGACATGCATGCACATTGATATTGATAATGTGCAAGGCAAACGAATGTTGTAATATCATATAGCATTAACGGATGCTAAAGTTGCTCTTTAAAAGTTCCACAGAAAGGTTACTCTAATGCGGGATACAATTGAATAAACCTTCATTTACAGACAGTTTGTATCTACTACTCGTTCAATCAACTCTAAACTGTGGGAATACATAACGAGGATTCACAATCAACGTCAGTTCAACAATAGGAATCCGTTGTTATGGGAATACATAAGGAACATTCACAAACAACATCAGTTCAACAATATGAATCCGTTGTTAGGGGAATACATAACGAGCATTCACGAACAACGCCAATTCAACAATAGGAATCCGTTGTTATGGGAATACATAACGAACATTCACAAACAACGTCAATTCAACAATAGGAATCCGTTGTTATGGGAATACATAACAAGCATTCACGAACAACGCCAATTCAACAATAGGAATCCGTTTTTATGGGAATACATAACGAGCATTCACAAACAACGTCAATTCAACAATATGAATCCGTTGTTATGGGAATACATAACAAGCATTCACGAACAACGTCAGTTCAAAAAAGGAATCCGTTGTTATGGGAATACATACGAACATTCACGAGCAACGTCAATTTAACAATGGGAATCCGTTGTTATAGGAAAACATAGCAGGCATTCATGAACAACATCAATTCAACAATGGGAACCCATTGTTATGGGAAAACATAGCAAGCATTCATGAACAACACCAATTCAACAATAGGAATCCGTTGTTATGGGAAAACAACAATCATTCATGAACAACGTCAATTAAAAAAAAGGAATCCGTTGTTATGGGAATACATAGCGAACATTCACGAGCAACGTCAATTTAACAATGGGAATCCGTTGTTATAGGAACACAGCAATCATTCATGAACAACATCAGTTCAATAAAGAGAATATATCCAGCTTATGGTATGCCAACGAAAAAATCTTAAAAATGATGATTGACAACGAAAGTGTCAATATAAAAAGCAGTACAGATGACAAAAATAGTCATATGCAGTTCGCACATTGTGCAAACAAAACAGTTGTTTTTACTTTTTTATTCTCAGGAAAGGATGAAGTCTTAGTCAGCTTATTGCTACAGAAAATTCATTGGACATAAACTTGCTGTAATATTCTTTAAACATTTATACCAAATTTTATTAAAATTGGCTCATCCAATTTTAGAAATCAGAATTTGTTTTCTAATGGTTGATACAGACACGGAAGTTATCTTAGACATAATTGTATTATTGCACATGGGCGACAAAAATACTGAATACAATTTTAAAATCTGGAGATACGGGTTTGTCACGTGCTTCGTTCGGTAACTCCAAGTTTTGTTTTGTCATTTGACATAGATTACGGATGTCAAAATCGATTTGAAGACCCCGTAGAGTCAAGGGTTTCAGCTTTAGAACGCAGTTAGCCAGTGATATACTTGTAGCTTTGATAAATGTTTTCAGCTTAATAAAGTTCCCTTTATCCTTTTCCACAAGAAAAATAAAACTAAAAGATCACAGATCCCACTTTTGCATTATGAATAATACAGAATGCCATTAAAGTCAAATTTAAAACCTAATCCACGCTGTTTAAAAAGTGAGATATTAAGCTTATGCGCTTCGCAAAGCGTGTACCAGCTAATGGTATTGGACCATGTTTAATAAAGCGTGTATCAGTTAATGGTATTATAGGGACCATGTTTAATAAAGCGTGTATCAGCTAATGATGTATGATCCATTTTTTAAAAAAATGTATCAACTAATGGTACAGTCCACGTTTAGCAAAGTATGTATCAACTATTGGTTTGGTCCATGTTTAATAAAGTGTGTATCAACTAACGGTATGGTCCATGTTTAGTAAAGTGTTATCAGCTGATGATACGGTCCATGTTTAGCACAGTATGTATCAGCTGATGATCCGGTCCATGTTTAGTAAAGAAAAGATTTTTTTGTTGTTGCCTGCAACCAGATATCTGGTGGATAGAAAGGGAAGAAAATCGCGAGCATATAAAGACCAAATTTTCATTAGGCAGATATGGTTGTTATACAGTGGATTTATAACTCAATCAATCATTCCGTGTACTAGCTGATTCTTACTCTGATCGTGTTTTAATTTGGTATTCTAAGAGTCAGGTAAAAAAAAAAAATTGCAATCTTCTACCCGAGGAGTGTTTATTAAAATAAATAAGGTATTTTGTTTACGCTTATGAAAGTATTAATACTGAGTCTATCTTATCTTTAATATCTATTAATTTGTATTTGAAAAATAAGGAAATAAAGAGCAACAGAAAATAAAGAAAAAATCAAACAACCTTGTCTAGGGCTTTTAATGGTATCCACGTTTACGTTGCTTTATCTTTAATACTAAGTGTCAGGAAAAATTCACAACAGATTTGGCCAAACAACAATATGAATGCAAGAATATTCATGATCTAAACAGTGGAAAAACTGCTATTTGCAGCTGCGAGCTTTCGGAACACCGCACGAGACAGCTCCATCCTCACCTAGCCAACGGCCCGGGAATGAAATTATGCAATTGACCTCTGGGTTGTAGCATGCCTAGCTATTGTATTTAGTGATGATGTGGTGTTATTACCGCAACAAGCACAATGCCCCCCCCCCCCTCTCTCTCTCTCTCTGTCTCTCTTGATCAAACGAGTAAGTTATTGCAATTTAATTAAAGCCTATTACAATAAAAACGTCAAGTATGCTCGCTAAGGCATTAAAATTAAACAGGACTTGAATGTCTCAAAGTACCATGACAGGAACAAATATAAATACTTCTATGGGCCTTGGAGGCAGTCATGGTCAACAAGATATCCAAAAGTTTCTCAAATATGAAGTTCCACAGTTGTATTGTACACAATAGTGTCGAAAGCATGCATGTTGACTTTGCTGAGGTACTTTTAACATGGTAGTTTTATGAGAATTGTGAGAGAACGAGCAGATTTCGGGAAGATTCAAACTTTTTTTTAATTACCCCCCCCCCCAAGAATTCAGAATGTTTGCTTTTCCCAACACAAGCATATTTCTACTTTGATGGGATTTGGTTTGGTTTGGTTCTTTTCCCAACACAAGCATATTTCTACTTTGATGGGATTTGGTTTGGTTTGGTTCTTTTCCCAACACAAGCATATTTCTACTTTGATGGGATTTGGTTTGGTTTGGTTCTTTTCCCAACACAAGCATATTTCTACTTTGATGGATTTGGTTTGGTTTGGTTCTTTAGGACAAAACAACACCAATAGCCTATTTATTGAAGAGGCAATTGGAGAAAAGAGTCTTGTATAAGGACGTATCACGGTAGCCTACCTCGGTACTCTGACTGTATCATTAGATCCGGCATCCTTTCGATTGCGAGTGTAACCACTGAACCACCGCAGATCTTGCCTGCATTAGTCTCCTCTAATGATATCGAGGATAACACTAGGTCTATTATATATCCCGAATAAGCAAGGGTAAAGGACCCCCCCCCCCCCCAATAATTCTAGCAAAGTTTCCACTGTATCTTACTAGCATTTTCAGTTGCTCTCACACACAGTACCAGTAACTCGTTTATTTAATAAGACTATCATCGTGGGATATTATGTTTTAGGTAGCGATGTGTATTGTCCAAAAACAACAGAGAATTCCATTGAGTTGCAGTTTGGTTGTGTGATAAAACGATCTGAATCTCCTCACCAAAAACCCAAATGGATATAACTTGTCTTCTATTTATTTAATCCATGGCGTACAATTAGACTGTTAAGTAATTATACACATTGTTAGGAACCAGGTTTAATTTTACTGTCTCTGTTGTCTGTCTGTCTCTTTCTCTGTCTGTCTGTCTGTCTGTCTGTCTGTCTCTCTCTCTCTCTCTCTCTCTCTCTATATATATATATGGTTCGGAGAGTCCAGATATGAGTCTCATTGACTTAATATTTAGTTTCATATCTAGTAGAAAAAAGATGGTTTTATTTTAGCTAGGAAGGCCATTCATTCTAGAAGGTACTTGCGTTTAATTGAAATGTTATGTCCAAAGTTTGTCAAAGTTTTCCACACAGTAAGCACCTAGTGTGTAGCTGGAAAGCAAAACTTCACCCCCGCAGCGTTACATTTCCAACTTCGCGATGCGCTATGAAAAACAAAGGTCTAGAAAAGCGCAAACTTCTCAATTAATTTTATCAGACAGTCCCGTCTTTGTCATTTATAATGACAAGATGCCCTCGGACGTAAAAGATAAAAGCAGTGTAACAGAACTATGATTTAATGTGATGTAATTAATCTGAGGGCGGTGACAGAATTATCGGATTTAACTTGTACGTTAACACCTGCGAAAAGATTAAAAGCAATTTTTCACTCTACGCAACCGATATTGAGTGAAATTCTTACTCTTGTTTTTGCATAATACCCATTGCAGCCTAAAACTTAATTTAAAAAAAAATCAGTTATTAGTACACCAATTTTATGATATAAACGAAGTGTTAGTTCAAACGTTTTTCTTTCTCTTAATGATCAGAGTATTTCTTTTAGAATTTTTCTCTCTGACATCTTAATCCAGTTGTTTATCCCCCCCCAAAAAAAAAAAGAAAAACAAAGACAAAGAAACATTTTCCCCGTGCTTGAAATAATTTCGCTACTATTATTTATAAATTTTTCTCCAACTTCAAAAATGACTATCAGTATTGGCAATTAAGAATTCGTGTAACGTCATTTAACCTTTGCGTTTGAATCTAGCCAGCCAAAATCATACTCCTTTAGGAAGGTTGAAACAAAGTTCCTTACTAAACTTTTATCAACACGGACAATTAAAGTTTCTTTGATATCACGTGGAAAATCGTAGTAAAAAGTATTACTCAGCAAAAATTTCTGATGATTTTTTTTTTCGGGATCTATTAATGAAGTTCCTGCTTTTTATGTTGTATTGATTAGATTTTACACAAAACAAACTGACTATTCACATCAATATACATTTGTTTTGCTTTATATTTATCCAGTTTCAAATCCAAGCGGTATCGAGACAAGCTCCGAACGGAAATTAAAGGACTAGAAAGTTTAATTCCCTTGGACAGATCCACACTTCACCGGAAACTTGACAGTCAAACGGTCTTCCGGCTGATTATAGCCTTCTTCCGGACAAAGACACTTTTCAAAGGTAATTAGTTTTCTTATTAAAACTAAAAAGCAATCTGTTTAAATTTCAGCATGTTCTAAATGTTCAAACACGATCTGGCGGAAAATATGAACGAAGTTTAACATACGCATTATTGCAAGCACGTAAATACAGCCAAATGCGCCCTTTGCCGTAAGAGTCAATTAAATGAGTCACGAGTTGCGAAGGCGAAAAGGTTAGCATCCAGAATTCGTGACCTAAAGGTTGAGAATTCGAATCCTACCATCGGATTAGCCTGGGCTGGTTTTTATAGTTTTGTCCTTGGACAAGGCACTCTACTCCAATTGACTCGGCGCAAATAACCTGCTTGTATTCCTGTGCCGTAAAACACCAGACCAAACTAAACCTCACTTGCGCAGTATACTTTACATCTTTGCAAATAATGTATTTATGTCTGAAAAGTTATCTCCCTTTAACTTTGGTCCTATGGCGCGCATGAAAGATCAGAAAAGCATAAATTGTTTGCATTGATACCTATATGTATGACCTATTTAGTTATTGGTTATATTTCTATTTCACAACACTTTGTAAATTGGAGATATGTAAATGAAAGGAGAGTTTAATCGTCTCATTTTATATTCAACCCCAAATTTCTCTATCGATGTTTATGATACTGAAGGAGAGTTTTTTCTGTCCTTTGGTTTTTTTTTTTTTGTATTCTCAGATTCGTGCATGAAAATAAACGGTTTAAGTCTTAAAACAGTGACATAACTGATCAACCATTTCAACAAATTAACTTGACACTGTTAAAAGTAAATATCAATTGTGCACTGAACTCTAATTGCACGAAGGACTTGCCTGTAGTGCAAATCATCTGATTCTTCCTTAATCTCTTGTGTCTAAGCAAGCCAAAATTGCTCTCTAAAATTGAAGAGTAGCTACCTTAAAGGGAGCATATTTCTACTGGTTCAAAATTGTTGTGACTTATTTTACAGAAGGGCATTAAAGGTAAATGTGTCCTTATCATGGAAAACAAAATTATAATATCCGTTTCAAAGCCTGAACTGTACAATATGGAAGTCATTTTAGGAAGTCGACGAACCATATGGATTATTAGGTGAGCTACAATGTCCCCATGGGACAAAGGTGAGAAAAAGATAACTAAAAAAAGATGAAGAATATGAGTGCATTTAATCTAGCTTATACGGTTGCATTATCTTTTTTTGTATGCATGTGAATTGATTGATATTTGTCCATTAGAGGTAGCAAAAATAGCCATTGCACACTCGTTTTTACAGTTGACCACTAACGTCTATGTAATAACCTAATTTGACTACTATTGTTTCCTTCCCTGTACATTGTATGAAAGAGACGTGTTGTTATTACCATTGATATTTAGACTATTGACCTAATTTTGGAGACGACTACGGGGAAACATATAAACGGAAACCGAGAATTTATTACCGTGAATGCATTTGATTTTAATAGTCACTCCTTTACATAAATTAAATTTCAAAATTGTATTCCCGTTATAGATGTATTTTTCCCCGACATAAATACGATGCATTTTATCTTGTCAGGCAGTGTAAATTGCTACATGTTATACAGCACTTGCGAGTACACACTTATGGCCCAATATGATATGACATGCGAGTACACACTAATGGCCAAATATGATACGATATGCCAATACACACTAATGGCCCAATATGATATACCAATACACACTAATGGCCCAATATGATATGATATGCCAATACACACTAATGGCCCAATATGATATGATATGCCAATACACACTAATGGCCCAATATGATATGATATGCCAATACACACTAATGGCCCAATATGATATGTTATGCCAATACACAATAATGGCCCAATATGATATGATATGCCAATACACACTAATGGCCCAATATGATATGCCAATATACACTAATGGCACAGTATGATATGATATGCCAATACACACTAATGGCACAGTATGATATACACAATTATTGTATAACCTAACTCACATAGTTACATAAGTACTGATACTACTGCTGGATTAACTGATGTTAGTGTTTTAGTATTTTCTTGTACATCCCCCCTGTTATTATTATTATTATTATTTTGTCCAAATTTTGCGAAAGTTACATACCTTTTGACTGAACTAACATATTAGTTATTAGTCCTAAAATTGAGTGATTTCTTCTTATTGATTCGCTACAATTGATTCGCTACAATTCAAGGTTTCTAACACCCACCCACCCACACACACACTCTCTTAAGTTGGTGCTTTTACTTGTACTGTATATTTCACCTTACACCAAAATAATTTACAAGAACGATGCTATTTAGGCGATAATAATGCTAATGTATAATTTCTATACTAATTACGTTGATTCTCCATTTAGACAAAGCTCTTTTTATACCCCACCTAGATATATAAAGTTTATCTTCAGCTTAAACGCTGTGTAAATTTACTCGTGGGACAGTGATTGGTGCGGAATTTGTTTAGTCTTTGTGCTAACAGATTAGTCCGTAAAGTCAACAAGTGTGCTTGGCAGGAACAAATCTGAAAATTAAAAATTAGCTTTCTCTGAAACTCAGAAACAAAGCGACTTTGTATATCCTCTACTCAGAAATCAAAAGCGTACAATGATGTTTTAAGTATGAAATTCATGTATACGCTGAGTGTTAACAAGAAAATGTTTAGTATACATGTGTATGTAATAATTAATCCGATCTATATCATAATTTACCATGAATGTTCTTTTTTTTTTTATAAAAAAACTGCAATAGTAGTATTAGTAGTAGCCACTAACATTAGTATCAGACAATGTAGTAGTAGTTGTAGTAGTAATATATGTAGTAGTAGTAGTAGCATCAGCAGTGGTAGTATTATTATTAGTCGTAGTAGTCAATATCAGTATTATCAGACAAGATATTAGATATTAGTAGTAGCCAATAACAATAGTATGAGACAATGTAGTAATAGTAGTAGTAGTAATAGTAGCAGTAGTAGCAGTTGCAGTATCCGATAAGAGTAGTATCCTTAGTGGTAAATTTCATGGTATACATTATATCATAAACATACCACATAAATATGCATAATGCAAACTCACGTCAGCAAAACAAATCTATTGCAGCTCTTGGTGTGTCAGATGAGGACGTATCGCCAACAGAATCGACAAAAACATCGAACGAAGATGAGTCTATTGACGACGAAGTAGAGAACTTTGATAATGATAGCAAGAATTTGAATGTTACAGATGAGAAGTATTTAACGAAGGAAACTGACGATCACAAGGTCGGCGAATACCTTTCTTCTTCTAATCTTCTGCCGGTGAGTTAAAGTCTCTCATTCTCTCTTTCATATTTTTCAACTGAATGCTTTAAAAATATTAAAGTATTTGAAATACTACTACTATTATTATTATTATTATTATTATAAACTCATACTCTCGAATGCACTTTGACACCTGGCAAAAACAAGGTTTTTATGATAATTAGATAGATACGTAGGTTGGTGGATCGATAGATATATACATACACTTTTAATGGCATTTTATCAATGTTTATTACTTCGATACCTGCTGTATATGATAGACGAAGAGAAGAAAGAAAAAAGAGACATGTATAATAAAATTATACCAAAAAAGATTTAAGTTTTTCGTCTTAAGAGCCGCCGAATGTCTAATTTAAGGCAACGCATTTCTGGTGCAAATAAATGGTCTGCTAATGTACTTCTCTGACAACTCTCCTCCACTAAAGACATAATTGATATGTTTGTCTGGTCCCCTGTTCACCAATCGAATATCGAGTGTTCTATATATGCAGCTGCATTAAATAATTTGACAAAAATCGACCTGGGACAAACCTGAATATTGACATTTTCACTTTGTTTACTTTTCCTAATTGGCTTGTTTACAAACTCCTTTCCACAGAGATATCTGACGGGAGATGACAAATTTTAGTAAACAGCGTCTTTGACTGCCCCATTTTTTTCATTAATTCTTTCTTTATTCTTTGAGATATGCATTCATTGCCATTATATACATGGCACCAACTTGTGCATGCATGGTTATGCTAATTTCACAGCTTTGTATAAATTCTTTTAATGGAATACTGACAAAAACTGCGTAGAAAATCATTAAGTATTAACTAAAACTACACATAAACTCGAGGCATTCCTCCAGAATTTATACTAAACTCGATGGTTTGCCGACTATTTTTTTCCAAACCAAGCAAACACTGTTGCTTGTTACAAGTTCTTGAACGATGGATTTCTTTATCCATAAAATGTATTGAGTTCTTTAACGTTGAATATATAAGGTTAAAAAAAAACCGCATATAAACACCTGAATTCACAACAATATAGTATTCTATCCTCTTATCCCAGGAAAAGTCTCTGGCAGTAAATAGGGTGATATTCTTTTTATCGGGCACTGTCCACGTGTATAAATTCGTCGAATTTTTGTGCCAAACACATTGAGATAATCTGCGCGATGAAATATTGACTTATTTAATGTGGTCATGCATTTTTGAAGGAGGTGCATGAAGATTGCAACGATAAAAATGATAAACAATCTTACATTTGGATAGCTTTCCCCACCTACTGCTCTCCCTACCGCCTTTAAATGAAACTGCGTTACAGCCTTATTTCAGACAATAAAACTTTAGGCGAATGACAACACTAGTTTTACAACTTTCGTCACTACTTTCTTTCTTTTGAAGAAAAAAAAAGGGATATAAAATTTTTCAAAAACATAGTTTAAAAAACAATCTATACTTTTAGTCAACCAAAGGCTTCAATACGTTTTTTTTTTCACTGGAAACTGAAGTCTCTACAGGAGATAAAACTTATGGCAGGCGAAATGTAGCTAGCTGAAAACTGCATCAAATTTTCATTCAAATCTCAAGAATTTTATAATATCTACTGTTCACAACGTAGAAGCTTTACGCCTTAATACATGCCTTAAAGCTAATGTGCATCCATGGGTTAGACAACCCATTTCCATCCTTATACCTGCATTAAACCGCGTGTTCATGCATGGATTAGACCATTCCGCCTTTTTATTCAAAATGCACATTATTAAAACTTTAAGCCAGGTGATTTATGTTGTGTATTTACTCTCGCTTTCTGCGTGTATACCTGCTATTAAAAAAACATCTTGGATTCGTTTAATGTACAAAGCTTTACCTCCGAGTTACAAAATGACACTCCTGGAGATGCAACATGAGACACTCCCGCATCATTTGTATCATACCACTTACACTAGAGCTAGAAAACCTGAAAATATGAATAAAGACTAAAAACAATTTAAAGTTTATTTTGAAAAACTTTTTATTGCATTCCTTTCCGTGACATATACATTAAGCAAGAGGTCTGAGAACAAGATTGAATCTTGTGATCCAAGATTTTATAGACTGGGTTACTGGTCTAAATTTTATTAAGAGAGCTTATGTCGGAATTTTAACTTAAGTTCGAAATTTTAAAAAAATCTGATCGTCTATAATAGTCTGACTTAAAATGTAAATCTAGATTTAACTTCTAAAACTTATAGAAGTAAATTAGGACAATGTCTATAAACGTGTTGATGGGGTTGATTTAACACTGATATTTTTTTATATGGAAAACAACTGCAGAAATCAGATGATCCTCCCAATGAAATTTAATAACGACTTCCGAAACTTTTAACAAGCTCCTCCACTGTCGGTATTATTTGGCCCTTCTCAAGACTCATAGGTCACGGACCAGCGGGCCAGAAGCACACGGCACTTATGCTAGAACTCAAAGGCGTAAAAAGTTGCCTTTTTATATATCAGTTAGAAGAAATTTAGAAGGAAGGTAGTATTATAATGAGTGTTTTCAACCGTGCTTACTGATAACAGGTCAACGCCTTGCATACTCCACGACTTTAAAACTTTTACCCTGCTTGTCACATTCGAGTATATGATTTAAGCAAGTGCAGGCGAATCCGTGGTGAGCCTTCCCCGGTGTGCGCATAAGTGAAGCTACTCCGCAGTCAGGCCAATTACTGGCAAAATTGACTGATGGATTACTGGCAAGCATGCTGGTTGACTGATCAGTTCTTTATCACTTCTACCAACATACAGTCTCTAACTCTGCGATCGAAATTATTTGATCCTCGACTGCCTTGGAGTATATTTACTAACTGGATTTAAACTATCAAATATCACAAACGACCATATACACAAATTTGTATTATGCTAGTAACACGGTTCTTGGTGATTTCATATCGCAGCTGTTGTTCCGCTTCGATTAATTTCGCGTCTATAACATTGAGAATCTATCACAGTTCTTCTAATATTACTACGATGGCGAAGTATAAATGCTCGACCAGCTGGTATTCTTCAGGCGCAACACGCACACCCACTTCTTAACAATTATTAATTTTTACTGGTACGAATGTCATACAATCATAGAAAATATCTTTCGGTGGACTATTTAAATTTCCGGCGATTGTGTCTTCTTGGGGCCTGGCACTGCGTTCATATAAAACCACAGTAATTTGCCATGCGTGTGACTGAGAGCTGTAGATAGGGTTTTTGCATGCCTGACTTTTGTCATAATGTTAAGTTTTAAACCCGATGTTTACTAGAACTCGAGTTGAAGGGGTAGTAGAATTTTCCAATGAAATTATTAGTTTTCTAGAACATTCTATTGCAACGTTTGTCAAGTGAAATATGTATAAATAGAAGGATGGTAAACAATTATTCATTCCTGTCATTGTTCTAAATGAACCGAAGTTTCTGCAATTTGATTGGATATAGACGGTCACGTGATACTGATCACGAATATTTTAAAAATTATGCAGACTCCTTTTGGTTCACAGTTACCAGGTAATTTCATGTGAAGCTTTATCTATACCAACGTCTTACACCATAATATGAAGCCCCATCCACCCACCTTTGTGATTTCCAACCTAAATATGCAAGCCCTGATTGAAATTGCTCATTAGAAGTTAAAACAGTGTAGTTGCACAATCATCCCGGCATTCCAACACTCGCCCATTTTGCGAAAGAAAGCACATGGCCAGTTCTACAAGCCAATATTGAGAAATTATTGCATTTTGCTTTTCAACAATGTTCCGTCAGCTGTTATTGAAAGTCAGGGTCCTATAGTGACCAAGGGATCTCAGTAAAAATGGACAAGATTTTGCTTTTGAAAGATTGAAATACGCAGAAAGCAAGAACAACCGATGCTATAACAATAAGTGCCAATAAGAGAGTAATGTTAGGGAAAAAAGAATAGCCTGGTTTATATAGCATCAAACAATTTTATATACTAAAATAATGATAATAACAAGCTCTTTATATGACGGGCATAACACGCTCTGACACTCTATCCTATGTTACTATTTAAAGAATCGACGACTCTTGGCTAGCGAAGATTGAACTATATATTCACTAGCAGCTAAAGAAAAAACTTCGAGCTACCTAAAAGTGAATGTTTTGTTGAAGTCTGCTGATATGATGACAGGGAGGAAGCATATTGGAATTATAAGGATTAAATGATCATGATTGGGTATTGATGTGTAACTTTATTTATTTTGTGAGTGATTTGGTAAAATTTACACATCGATAAATACCCAGCCAAGATGATTTAATCGTATATTATGATCAGCCTATGGAATCATTTACAGTTGTGTTCATATATAATTTTACAGGAATTATTTACATAAATTATTCGTTGGAATTACAAAGTGCTCCATCACTTTGTGGACTAAACACTAATTGGGGATTATTGAGAACTCATTAAAATACAATCTGGAATATATCCTTGTGGTACATCAAGACATTCAAGACCACCGGAATTCATTCCGAACATTATATATTCTTAGACTTGTGACATGACATTTGGCACTACTTGGGATTTAATTCACAATACGTTGTGTCTCTTAAAGTTTCCATTCGCAACTTAAAGAAAGCCATTATTTGTTGATATTACGAAACTTGTTGGTTTCGCTTCTTTCTGTTTACATAGCTTAAGATCTTCAGTCGTAACATTTTGAGCGTATACGAGGAGTTGCTAACACCATTCTGAAGCAGATATTTGTTGACAACTGCAAAAAAAGTGCTATAAATGTTAACATCCGCTGTCAGCTGATCCAACAGCCGCTGTCAGCATATTCCATAACATGGTCATTATGTTCAGAATCAATAACGTATATGTAATGATAAATCTAATCTTAAACACAAACGGTTAAGTACAGACACTGTTCATAAATCCAAGTAAAGGACACCGGCTACCTTCGTGTGTCAGATCATCGACACAAGTTCATTCAGCATAAAGATAACCTTTACATCGCGAGTCAAGATTGGTTTGCGGTGCGGTCTTTTGCTAGTAGTTCCGGGTAACCAAAAAAACTCTGCCTGAGAATATTCTGCGAGTTATCCAGGGTAGTCGAAGATGGTTTAATTTTTAACAAAATTTGTTTCGAGACACTATGCGGCTACCAACATAATTTTTCAAAGCCATCCCAGATGCTGTTCCGACTGCCTCTAACGCTGCTGCTTATACAACCACGGGAGCTTCAGCCACTAACAACGCTGAAATGGACGCGAGGAATGGAAATAGTCCGCAGGTCTTCTGCTTTTGTGACACTTCTGACTTTGACCACTTTAATTTCACTGAGGTTTTATTTTGTTTGGCTGCATTAAGATGATCCATCTATTTCTGGGTCAACCACATGTGGATAATTCCAGTATACCTTTCTGGACAAAGTTTTCATGTAACACCGCAAGCGATTCACGTTGCGCTCTTTATTTTCTCAAACTGTTGTGGGCTGATGCCAAGACCCTCATTCAACATCCTGCTCCCTCCAACAACAGCATCTTATGACAGAATCACAGCAGTAAATTTGATACCACGAGCATGAAAGAGCATTCATCCACAGACTGTCTATACAGATCCAGATATTCCAAAGAAAAGTAATATATCGGGTACAACGTGGTGAAATCGTGCTGGGAAATTTGCATACCTGTGTCAACGTTTTGGTCTTGGCCCATGAACGACCACAGCTTCTAATATGCACGTGCTACATAATTGTTGATAAAAATCAAGCCAGATATATTCCGAGGGGTTCTTGATGACCATTTAACCGCAAAGAAACTTCAGACACTACTAAACAGTCGGTTCGAGTCTAGGATTCGGCCAATGTGGGTATGTGAGAAAGCTTGTCAGTAGCTTCTTGTGGGTCGGTGGTTCTTCCCGGGGTTTTACCGGGTTATTCCTCCACCATAAAAACTGGCCCCCATACATAGCTGAAAAATGGCATCAAACCCCACAACAATAACGACAACAACAACAACTAAATAATCAAATATCATTTGATCCATATGTTGCCTACTGCGTGCCCGAGTTATACTTCGAAATTCTATGACCTAATGTCTTGGTGTGTTGACACCTTGTTGGGTAGTTATTTGCCATAAGTGTGAAATAATAGTGGTGATGTGCGTCCAGAACTGATCAACTACAACAACCCTGTTTTTTCAGCTACCGAAGGGATAATCACAGGCATCCACAATGTTAATTTCAACAACATAATTTAACAGTCATCCACACGAACACGATTCCAAACTGCATTGTTGCTGTTGGGCTTTCTATATAATACGACTGTGTGTTTGGTTCCAAATAAATCCTTGTTAAAGTCTCTCCAAAACTCAGATATATGATTGAGAGGAATCGCGCACAAAAGATAATGATGGTTCATGACGCGATGCAAATCAAGTGTTGTAATTGGGACGTTATATCATCTATATCTACATTGGCACGGTCCACAGCCCTTAATGTTGTAAATTGTACATGATCTGCATTATTGTTTACGTACTAAACGGTGTCATAGATGGGTTAACAGACCTCGGTTAATCTTTACTGTATCTGACATGTCTGAGAATCGTGGTGGCAATATCAACCTTTCTCACACATGCTTCGATTTCCTTTCCATTGATGAGATTTCCTGTGCTGCTAAACAACGCCATTATGTAGTTGTAGACAAGACTAAATTAGGTCCCGATGGCGTAACTGGTACCGCCGACGTCTTCTTGTACATCGATTTAATTGATTTTCAAGAAAGCTTCGCACGGGAGAAATACCAGTCTGTGTAATGTACTTGTAATTGTTGTCTTCGATCATAAGTCTATGACCATAAGTTACCCAAGGGTTTTCAACCGATCGGAAGCAATGTTTTTAATGCAAAATATGACACGCTTTGCATCTTGTTTAGCAATTGTTGGTGCGTGGAGGCCGCGAGCAACTTTGGTGCGTCTGTGAATAATCTCTGGACAACATCACCAAAGTCGTATCCGTTATATGTAATGTAAAAGGAGGGGCCCCGAGTGGCCGAGTGGTCTAAAGCGCTCTCCGTTACGGATCACTGCCATCTCACCTCTGTCTGCGTAGGTTCGAGTCTCAGATTCGGCAATGTGGGTATGTGAGAAAGTTTGCCAGTATCTTCTCGAGGGTCGGTGGTTCTTTCCGTGGATTTCTCGGGTTCTTCCTCCACCATTAATACTGGCCGCCATGTATAGCCTATCGTGTGATGAAAAATGGCGTTATACCCTACAACAACAACAACAATAATGTAAAAGGTTTTTTGGGGGGTTATCGACACACACTGATATCACACGTCCATCGCTGTTAAGACCTTTCCACGGATATCTACTATGTAACAGTTCTGGTCCACAAGAATAAAATTAAGCTTTGTCAGCCGTGGATTGTGACATGGCTGATAATCAGGCGTGGGCCTAATCAATATCAAATCAGCATGTTCTACGGTTAGTGGAAACCTAAACAGTTTGCAGAACCTCCGCTTTTGTGACTGCCAGTGATGGTGTTACGGGTAAAATCGATTTGAATGATTATGGTAATCCTGACAATATCTGGTGCGAAATAGAATCCATACCCTGCAATTCTTTAACGCAGAATTTATTTATTTTTGGAAATCTCTTTCGGAAAGCCAATAACTGTACTCAGTGACGACTGTTTAATTTTAACCATATATTGCATAGATTCAATTGAGATGACGGGGTTGAGTGTGGGCTTGTATGCAATTATGAAAAATTTAGAGTCTTTGCCGGTAACCAACGAAATCCTTCCTCAGACCTCATCATCGATTGATTCCATGTCGCACGCGCATTTGGGAAGTTTTACAATAGTATATGCTGAGTCACCGTCTGGCGAGTACACCAGTAATTTATTCACGTCAAGAACCCCTCATCCTCCGGACGGTCCTGGCTGGGTATTAGGCCAACTGTAATACACGCGTCACGATGCTAGTGCAATCTCAAGTATGCGGGATTCCCCTGAACAGAGAAAGTCATATCAAATCATAATTTCGTTGTTGAGATTGTAATCATCGAAATAACGCTCGCTCGGGGTTGTTATTTACACCAACATTATCATCGCGACATATATTTCGTGGAAGACGCGGAGCAGCTCAACATGGAGTGCAGTATTACTCATGATCTGTGTTATATACACCATCCACGTCTTCAATATGTTCGTGAATCAACAAACAAAACGTCCATGGTCCACAATATCATTGGTGGGCAACCGTTGACAAATCGATGTCGTCTCATAACAAACCTCTGGTGTTATGTATATTTGATTTAATTATATCTGATTTAATTGTTTGTAAGTTTTAAAATAATTTTTTATAAAAATTTCATTATGTCAAAATAATGTAGATCTGTTTGTTAGGAACTTAATACTTTTTATTAGAAAATAGTTTGACCTCGACTATTCGTTTTAGTAAACACCAGGTATTGACCTAGAGCCTGACCTTGATTCAAAATTAGTAGCAACCGCGTAAATAAGTTCCATTTTTATTTTAAAATGATTGGTTGTTGTCGAGGTCATGATGGGACTACGTGGCTTAAGATGTAATTTTTTATATTTTTTTATTTCTTAGAGTAAAATGATTGGTTTTCGTCAGGGTCATGTTAAGCGTACGTGATATAAACACGATCACGTGACCCCCCTTTTGATTTCGCAACTTGGGGATTTTCGATACTGCGTTTTAGAATACGATATAACCTTTGTTTGGAGAAAAAAATCTCAGTTGGGATTTTTCTTTACACTGGAAGGTGTTGTGTCGTTTGGAGTTATTTTAAATTATTTGGATTCAAAATGATTAAATTTTTTCCCTGGAAAATACGTGTGCTCATGTGAGATTCGTGAACCAAGACAGCTCTGATAAAATATTTATTCAGATTTCCAAAACCGGATTGATATTTCTTGTTTCTACAAGGAACTGTAGATTTCAACACTTCATGTTACAGCATACGTCATCGTCTTCCATCTTGAATTCTTCGTTATGACTCGAACTTGAAATCATTAGAACATTTTATTATTAGGACGTTTAAAATTTTATTAGTGGATATTCTTGGATTATTTTTGGATTTGATTCTTAAAACCGTAAGTTCATATTTTTTCTCATTTTGACAGAATTTTTCAAGAGAAATAAATTATTATATTTTTCAAAGCTTGTTGTTTTCACGCTTTCTTGTGTTACTGTTTATTCGAGCCTAAACAAGTAACACAACACTGGTGTGTTGTTCCCCGCAGGAGCAAACATCGCTAGTGTTTCTAACCGACCAACGAGTTTGTTTACCTGTTGCGGGTCCACAGACAAGCTTTTGAACTTTAACGTGGAATTTTATGCTGTCGTTTGACCTGTAAGTTTTGGTTATCGCATGTTTACGTACACGACCACCAAGACATTTTCATGTAAAGGTGGTTTGGTGGGGTGGGGGTGGGTGATCTTTCAATGGGAAGGGTGGGGGTGGGTGATCCTTCAATGGGAAGGGACATATTTCTTTAACGGGTGGCATCCATCGTAGGCTCTTGATTACGAGACCCATTTCGATTTCTTTTCTCCAAAAATAATTTCAATGTCTGTTTTGTTTAATCCTTTCGTCACTGAGGACCTAATAATTTTAAACATCTTGATAAAGCGCAGGGCACATAACAGTATCCTTTATAATTTTTTAAACTCCATACCACTCTCTAATATCTATTCTTGAAACTCATCTGTATGATTTTAGGTAGGTGAAACATCAGCATAGTCTTCTAATTCGTTGGCATTGTGTATTTTAGCAACAATCCTTGGGGTATCTTTAAATTTCATTTGCCGGTCCCGTTCATTAAATTCTTGAACATCAGTGGTTAGTTGTGATATTTATTCAGATGGTTTTTCTTGTGGAACACGGGCATGTTTCTCAACTTTCTCGTGTAAATCCTCTAATATTGTTTCAGTTTCGGTTACTTTAGCTGGTATATGCCTGATATGACCAGGTTGTTCTTCTGTTCCCATCAGTGCAGCATTTGTTCTCGTAACATCGTTTGTTCTGCCACTTCAATGTTCGTGGCTACAAATTCACTGTTAGTTTGAACAGCGGTGCAGAAGTTTGTTCAAAGCCCTTTGTGAGGTCTACCCGTTTAACATGCGTGCTTCCATGCATTCGCGAAGACGTCCAAGCTAATCGCATGCGGCTTTACGACGTCGGTTGGCAGCCTCTGTTATGTCATCGCTGGCATATTTCGTAATCGTATATGTTCATCGTGGTTGTTAAATTGCCTTATCTAAACCAGTAAGATTTTTTCCTGAAGTTCCGATCAAGTCAATAGTAAGAAAACTATACGTGTCCTTGGTGACATTTTTCGTAACTCATCCTTCTACTGGTTGGCAGCACATCAAATCCAATGAATATTTTCAAGATCAAAGCGTCAATGCCAGAAAACATATTGCAGTTGTCTCGGATAACTTTTGGAAAGTGTGTGCATGATGTCGTATCACATAGATCACGTCTGTGTTTTGGTGTCGGTCTCGGAAGAAATATCCTCGCTGGTAGGAGATTTATCCTTTGTGGTAAGAACAATGATGGATGACTTACTTCTTGGCAACGACTGAATACATCATCACATGGTCAATTGTCCGACAACTGTGAAATCACGTAAAGGCAATCCAACATTAACCATTTCATGATCAGATTAAACAATAGTTGGGGTTCCCTGCTCCAGCATGGCCAATTATTAGCACACGAACTGAGTTAGGAAACGAGGCACCGTCCCAGGGTGGCATGGACTTTGCCTGCGAGGAGGAGTCAATGATGGTAAATGCAGACCTTGATCTTTTTCTTGATGGCATGTTGAATGCCTCTTATTGTATTACACAATCTTGCCTTCATATTGTGGGCGATGCAGCATGAGACTCGCTTATTAAAACAATCGTCACCGGTGATGTCGCTGCGGCGTCAGCGGACCTACTGCGGATACCATGAAGTGGAACATCCTGGTGAAAAGCATATGCTTGAAAGAATTAATGTAGGCCTGAGACACCACTGGATATACGACATAATTCTAACAAGCATCCAATGTCTGGGGAAGCACACATAAATCGTGTCGATGCTGCATGCTACCGACACGATCTCGCCTAACATGCATCAAGTGATATAGATCTTGTCCATGATTGAATGCGTTTAATCCTACTATTAGAGAAAGAATCGCCATGTGAATCATCAAAGAATGCATGAATGCCAAGATTCTCATTGGAAATAAAATATATTTATATCATAAACAAAAACGGATAAGAATCTAGTCTCAATATTCTAAAGCCCACGCGCTTATTCGAAAAGTGAATCTGCCGTTGAAAAGTTATCAAGCGCGGAATAGTCATCCATGGGATTTCTTAAGTACGGTTGGCTGAAAAAGCGTTATGACATTTACGTACCCGTGCTAACAAAAGAATTCCATCGGATGGTTTGATTTTGGGAACACCTAACGAAGATCATCAGGCTGATCAGTTATTTCTTCTGCACGATTGCGTATGAAGACGGAATGTGTGTGTGATTTAGATTTTTAACGTAGCTTTAACAATTTTTCAGCCATATCGCTACGATGTCTGCAGTGTGGCAGTTTATAGTGATGTCTAGCACTGGGGCATCATGCCGCAGACATGTAGCATGATGTTCCACCCAGTCACATTATCCTGACACAAGGCCGACCAGTCCTAACACTAACCGCTTAATGCTGAGCGCCAAGCGAGGCAGCTGTTAGTACTATTTTTATAAGTCTTTGGTATGGCTCTGCCGGGGATCGAACCCAAGACCTCCCGCATCCAAGGCGTATGAGAACTGACATACAAGTACCATTAAATTGTTGCAGATATTGCTAGCAGAAACAAGTAAACGGAGTCATTAACGTAAAAACTTAAGCAACTTTCGCAGATGTGCTTAAACGTATTGATACACTTTCACCACTAATATGGTATGTATATCTATATTTTCTGTAGCTTTTCGTCAATGATTTTATTTAATTTTCGTAATTTTTATTCATAGTCGTAAACTGTATAGAATATTTTTCGTTATAAATTGTGTGCATAATTTGGTTCTGCTAAAACTAAAATCACGTAGGATCTATAAATAGTTGTTTACGTACGTGATGACAATTAGTAATAATAATCGTAATAATAAGACTTAAAATGGCTTTTATGGCGTAGTTACTCACTGACTGATGGGATATGGAAGTTTCGAGCTTCCCCACTGATTGCGTGAGGTCATGTGAATACAGTACGTTGTGAGTGGGTGACGTATATTCCACCATTCATTACGGCGATTAATGAAATTAAACACGCGATTGGGTTAAAACCTGCCGAGTAGATTCAGAGGAGACTGTCGCCGTTACGAATAAATCAGCTACAAAACAACACCATGTTAGCCCCACTCGGAAACAATTTGCTTCTGTATCTTTATTCACGGGGGCGTTAAAAGGCTGGTAACGTCGTTGTAGTGACAAGGTATAGTATTTACAATTTTATATATAACTGATTTTCCGGGTCAGCTAACATATTACCATCTAGCGCAGTTGGTGAGCTGACGACTCAAATCAAGCAGAGCATTTGTGCGAGGATAATTGCAAGTCATCACTGCGGAAACAGAACGACCACCAAAGTGTATTTTAATTCACTAGCGCATCTATCGTAAGTTGTCTCACAATTACATAGCGCCCAAATGCGGAAATGGTAATTTCGTTGGGAATATCCACCGCTTGGTGTCACGTGGGAACAAACTTGCCATTGTGCAACGATACAATCCTATACGATATTTATTTGACCAGATCAGATTAGCTGTGTTTGCGAATTAGCATCGCTCATGCAAACAGACCACATAATGACATGTTTTAGATTCTTCGCAACAACATTCCGGGGAACTCCTTTCGCCTTTTTGATATTTTACCGCTCTGTGACACGATCACGATTGAGTACGTTTTAGGACACAGTCCCACATACTCTTCGATTGACTTTTCCGTATATTCATCCTTGAACTTACCAACAACCTTTTAACTGACATTGCTAAAGACTGTTTGTTTTTGGTTTGTCTTTTTATGTGGATAATCATTTACAAGTATGTTTAATGCTATATCTGCATATACATCGTCAGTGGTGATTTGCATAAGAAGTGAATCGGTGTCTGTTATGAGAATCGTGACCTGATCCTTGTTAAACGGTTTGATCTTGTCATAGTAAAACTCGCACATCAAAACTTCGACAAGTCCAACACAGACTCGCCGATATAAATAGGCTTCGTCAGCTTTAGCTCAGCTTTCTTATTGTGAACAGCAAGGAGTCTCAATGACTCGCCAGAGAAATACAGCCACGGATTCCCCGTTCAAAAAATAGACGCCAGTCTGTGTCCAGTTTTACCTTTGTCTTTGAAAACAGAGTATCCCAGGCCATCTCTGGTGATGAAAAGTTATGGCTGGGTTAAGACTGTAACCGCACATAGCTGTATCACGGAGCGTCTCAAAGACATATGTGAGTAAAAGCATGTCTGTTCGCAGGTACATAAGAGTAAAAGGCGATTGAGCATAATCGTTTTCTAAACTTCCCTCGTCGCTGGACAGATACAATAAAAGGCAAGTGAGTTTTAGAAAACTTTCCCAACAACGACATGCACTTACAGGAATAGATTCCTTTACGAGTCAGCAAGGTAAATATTCCATCATCAATAATAAGTAGTTAAGTGGGCCACCATAGGGACAATGGGAATTAGCATTACAGACCCCCCTGGGCCACTATAGGGACAATGGAAATTTAACATGGAGAAAAACGCTGGGCCACTCTAGGGACAATGGGAATTTAACATAGAGTTTGGGCTTGTCTAGGGACAAGGGAAATTAACATGAGGAATAGAGTTTGGGCTTGTCTAGGGACAAGGGGAATGGAACAGGGGACTATAGTGTGGGTCTGTCTAGGGACAATGGGAATTTAACATGGGGAATAGATCGTGGGACTGTCTAGGGACAATGGGAAATTTAACATGGGGAATAGATCGTGGGACTGTCTAGGGACAATGGGAAATTTAACATTACGGAAACCCCTGGGGGATATAGCCTCAAGGGAATTTAACATATGGAAATTGAACATGGTGGATCTGTATAGCGTCAAGGGGAATTGAACATGGTGGGACTATCTAGGGACAATGATGGTAGAGGGTCAAACACAACAGAGACAGAAACATACATACACTAGTACAAGCGTGGGATTTATGTATAAATCATTACGAAGACCTGAAATCTTGCTGGGGTGTTCAAAAATTTGCATAATTGTAATGATGCTATAAATAGCTATAATCAAGGAAATACTCAACGACAAAATGGATGTGACTAAAAGTAACGCTAAAATGACGAAATTGTCCCAGAATTTAAAGGAAAATAAACATATCCCCGAAAATTAAGTTACAATGGTTTAGACTAAAATGGATAAAATTAGTAACTACTTACAATATCAACTTCTGTGACGATCGTGAATAAATACCTATGTATCTATAATCAGCTGAAATTCCTATGAAATCCCACTATCTATTTATAGCTCCAACTTGTGGGGTTTTCCTTTGGAAAATCCCACTATCTTTTTATAGCCTCAGCTTGAGTGACGTTCCTGTTTATGAATTCTAGTATATATGTATAGCTACAAAATGTGGAAATCCCCAAGTCGATATTTATAGTCTCAAAATTTCCAGCGTCAGTGACGTCACTGTACTGAACACTAGGGGATAAATGTCAACAGTGTTGCAAGTGGCTGACCTGAATACACGCTACTGCAGGTAGGTAGGTAGAGTGTATCTGATAGGGATAAAGTGAGTTTTTATAGGGACAAACAGAGACCAATACACACACACACACACACACACACACACACACAACGTACGCGCGCAGACATACGCACACACACACACACACAGAGGGAAGAGGAAAAAACAAACCCCAAATATACTATCAATACAGAAGGGAGATAACACAAACCCCAAATAAACTATCAACACAAACGTACGCGAACGCATACAAACCCCAAATATACTATTCACACAACGTCGCTAACGCATACAAACCCCAAATATGCTATCCACACTCGGGAGGAAGAAGAAAAAACAACCAAATATACGATCTACACAACGTACGCGAACACACACACACACACACACACACACACACACACACACACAGAGGGAAGAGGAAAAAACAAACCCCAAATATACTATCAACACAGAAGGGAGATAATACAAACCCCAAATAAACTATCCACACAAACGTACGCGAACGCATACAAACCACAAATATACTATCAACACAGAAGGGAGATAATACAAACCCCAAATAAACTATCCACACAAACGTACGCGAACGCATACAAACCCCAAATATACTATCAACACAGAAGGGAGATAATACAAACCCCAAATAAACTATCCACACAAACGTACGCGAACGCATACATATCCCAAATATGCTATCCACACTCGGGAGGAAGAAGAAAAAAACAACCAAATATACGATCTACACAACGTACGCGAACAAACACACACACACACATACACACACACACAGAGGGAAGAGTCAAAAACAAACCCCAAATATACTATCAACACAGAAGGGAGATAATACAAACCCCAAATAAACTATCCACACAAACGTACGCGAACGCATACAAACCCCAAATATACTATTCACACAACGTCGCTAACGCATACAAACCCCAAATATGCTATCCACACTCGGGAGGAAGAAGAAAAAACAACCAAATATACGATCTACACAACGTACGCGAACACACACACACACACACACACACACACACACACACACACACACACACACACAGAGACACACACACACTCACACACAGAGGGAAGAGGAAAAAACAAACCCCATATATACTATCAACACAGAAGGGAGATAATACAAACCCCAAATAAACTATCCACACAAACGTACGCGAACGCATACAAACCACAAATATACTATCAACACAGAAGGGAGATAATACAAACCCCAAATAAACTATCCACACAAACGTACGCAAACGCATACAAACCCCAAATATACTATTCACACAACGTCGCTAACGCATACAAACCCCAAATATGCTATCCACACTCGGGAGGAAGAAGAAAAAACAACCAAATATACGATCTACACAACGTACGCGAACACACACACACACACACACACACACAGACACACACACACACTCACACACAGAGGGAAGAGGAAAAAACAAACCCCAAATATACTATCAACACAGAAGGGAGATAATACAAACCCCAAATAAACTATCCACACAAACGTACGCGAACGCATACAAACCACAAATATACTATCAACACAGAAGGGAGATAATACAAACCCCAAATAAACTATCCACACAAACGTACGCGAACGCATACAAACCCCAAATATACTATCAACACAGAAGGGAGATAATACAAACCCCAAATAAACTATCCACACAAACGTACGCGAACGCATACATACCCCAAATATGCTATCCACATTCGGGAGGAAGAAGAAAAAAACAACCAAATATACGATCTACACAACGTACGCGAACAAACACACACACACACATACACACACACACAGAGGGAAGAGTCAAAAACAAACCCCAAATATACTATCAACACAGAAGGGAGATAATACAAACCCCAAATAAACTATCCACACAAACGTACGCGAACGCATACAAACCCCAAATATACTATTCACACAACGTCGCTAACGCATACAAACCCCAAATATGCTATCCACACTCGGGAGGAAGAAGAAAAAAAACAACCAAATATACGATCTACACAACGTACGCGAACAAACACACACATACACACACACAGAGGGAAGAGGCAAAAACAAACCCCAAATATTCTATCAACACAGAAGGGAGATAATACAAACCCCAAATAAACTATCCACACAAACGTACGCGAACGCATACAAACCCCAAATATACTATCAACACAGAGTGAAGAAGAAAAAGTTTTTTGAAAGCACCTAAGCCCTCACCTGCAATGACCAACTCTGTCAAACACCTACACCCCACCCCCACTCCCAACACTACAAAACCCATTTAACCCGTTATTTTATGGCATCAGTGTGTGATTTAGGAAACATCAAGACACAAAATGATGGATGAATAGACTGACTATTGTTTACCGACTTGCATGCCTAAAGAGCGTGCGTGAAGGAAAACATCCTTCCATTTCAAGTCTAACTAAAACATGATCCAGAGGGATAGAGAGAGGTGAAAGAGCACATTTTCATAAAGTGTGAGTAAAAACAAAACACGCCATCCTTATTATACAATGTCAAGACCAAGAGACACTTACGTTTTCTTTCTGGTCTATTCTCTTTTAGAAGGTAGTATGAAATTTCACATCAGGGCCAACGCATCGGCTCACATTGTCAATTTTTCCATTTCCATGTCTTTACTGGCACAAGTTCTTCATCATCTTCAATTTCTTCTTCTTCTGAATCCCTCTTCTCTGTTTCGTCTTGTTTTTGTTTCTTCTCTTTTCTCGTAGGGCACTCTGAATTCCAGTGTCCTTTCTCCTGACAACGATATTAGGTATCTTGACTTTTGTCTCTCTTTCTTAGACGAAGCAGGTATTCTGGAGACAAATACCCATTTACCTTTGCAGATATAGCAAACTTCATTAGCACTTACACACTTTCGTATGACTCTCATCAAATCAACGATCAAAAGAGTAAATTTTGTTGCCACTTTCGCATGTGAATTATGCTTTCGTATGACTTTTAGCAAATATTTGACCAGCAGGTCGATCTGTGCTGACTCTTCCATCTTCTTGATCGTTTGAGAGCGGAATGAATACTCTGACGCTAAGACACTCTCCTTATATACAGAGACCTGCTGCGTATGAAACCTAGTCAAATGTAATTTTGCAATAAGATGAAACGATTTCATTGAGGAAGTAAAAAGCAATGATGTACCGTATCGCCTCACACAAAACGTGAAGTGTTAGTTCAAATCCGTGTCAGCGATTTCGAAGACAACATAAGTGAGCTTTAATCAATGCTCTCCAATGATGCCACAAAACCACGAGTCCTGATTCACGCCAAAAGAAATTTCGTTCGGTCCATAAAAAATAGTATCATATCTGAGAAACGCAAAAAGGAACTTCCAGAAAACTGAGAAAGACGGCTTACACCTACAACGTAAATGTATGAGTTCAAGTAGTGCGTAAAACTTAGTCAAATTAAATTTTTATAGTCAAGACGAAACGATCTCTTTTCGAACAAGAAAGCAGACACCAAGCGACAATGGCGATCCGTGTCACACAACACTTTTCAAAATGTATATTATCAGAGGTTTGTTCTAGCGATCTGCACGGTTAAATTAAACGTTGATGTATTTTGCAATAAGACGGACACAATTTCCATGGGATCGCCCATGGTACGAATGTTCGTGCATTAGTTTAATTTTTAAAAATATTTTTTTTATATAAATCGCCTATAGGATAGACCCAGTAAAGCATGGCCATTCTCGTCACTGTCTGAATAGCTACTCAAGTCAATTCGAAGCGAACGCGGTAAGAAAATAAGTATAGCCAATGAAATGGCTTACAACGGGTGATGCATTGTTTTGTTCTAGGACTGTGTGGCATAATAATCCCTATGTTCTTGCGTTGTTACCATTACAGTGCAGACAGACTGAAATGTGAACTTACAAGCCCTCTTTGTGTGTGTTGTACCATTTCCTCTTACCACATCAAAATACTGAGCGTCACAGTATTGGGTCGCGTTTTCAAACTGACCATTTTTTTTTATATCTCACTTAAACATTTCGACATAAACACTCACACTCACATCGGTAGAGTCAGAACAGACGTGTTACAGTATTGAGGGGCATGTTATCTTTTCGTTTTCAAACTAATACATTTGGGGCTTGTATGAAGTAAAGAACCGAAAGTACAGTGAAACTCAAGGATGATGACCCAATCTGTCTGTCTATTGATGCGTGTATTTACTTAAGAAGAAATATGACCTCTAAAACACAAAGAGATACGGCAAGCATGATTAGATCAAACACAACGATGTTTTCCTTCACGCCCGTGTAATTTAGAGTTTCAATCGTCTTTGAAGACAAACTTGGTCTCCTTTTGTAGGGCTTGAAATAATAAAAGAAACTGAAAAATCTTAAGCACTTTGCTATAGATAATTTCATCAACAGACTAAACAACATAAATACCGTTACAACAATAGAAAGCCTTAAATCTTCTATCAAAAAGAGATGCATGAAAAAAATTAAAGATTAACGATTAACGATAACTAACCAATGAAACCGAATTTAACAAAGGCAATGACATGTGAAGAAATGCCTCTCACTTTGGAAAGGTAGGCGAATGTACTCTGTCATGCACCATCAACTTGAAAAAAAATTATAAGCAGAGAGAAACCTGAATTCAAAATTCAGTTGTTTCTTTTTCTTCAAAATTGTTTCGTTTCTTTTTTCTTTTTTTTTTGGAACAAATCTAAGCACTAATATAGAGTGGAAAAGGGAAAATGCACATACAAGCTTTGATATTTCTGAAAAAATGAGGGGATATTCCTAACGTTCATAACCACCTATATATGCTTGGACTTGTCTGTGACTTATCCACAAAACAAGATGTACATATTTCTGGTCAAGCTGCAAGTGTGTGCGTGTTTTTGAAAATGGTAAAAATGGGATATACAATTTTCTCGTGACACTTATAAAGTGAAGAGTCTGTGCAAGTGTCAAAAGCCAAAGTCATATAAGTTTTGTATTTTGTACGGCTTGTAAAGATTTCCACTTTAGAAAATGTGAAGTATCACAAGTTATTATCACAAACAGAAGTGGAACATAGGGGCTTGCAAGAAAGAAAATAACCCAGACAGTTGGTGTCATCAAGAGTGCTAGAGACGGTACCCGAACTTGCTTGCTTGCTTACTTGAATTAAAGTGATTTTCGCTCTAATGGAGCATGTATCACTGGTTTAATAACGCACCGCGTGATTTTTAATTACTCCTGGGAAGGAAAGAGAGCCTCATCCCCCCAGGCTTTTATGTACTCACAGACTACTTTTAAATTTAGCCAATCAGGTGTAGGACTAACTAGTCCTTAACAACCTGACTGAAAGGCTTTAAACATGAGTGGTAATTGTCTCACCACACACTCATTTTTCTGTCCGAGCGTGGTAAAGGAGTAAAAAGGTGCTCAGCAAGACAGCCATGGATGTTAAGTACTCACCAAAACGCTAGCCCGTACTTATTTCAAATCAAGTCGTGTCACCAAAAAAGACGACGTGTACGACATCAAAGGCATTGTCAAACGCAGAATGCCTCAGTGCTAACTGGCTAGGTCTGCATTTCTTGCTCCCGCTGCTGTTGCGTATATTTCTTCCCTCCACACCGAGTTCTGGGCCTAATTCTTTAAATTTCAGGGCTACCCCATACTCTCGAAAAGAAATAACATTCCATTGCCTATGATATGTTAGTCAGTTAGAAGAAAAAATACAGAAGTGAGTCTATCAGCACATGATTTCTTTATCTTGGTTAGAAAGTGTGACTCTAAGTTGTTCGTTTCCGTCGCTTATCAAAATTTTAAAAATAGTAATGTTCTGTAAAAAGTGAGTGAGTGTTTCTTTTAGGTCTGTGCGTTTTTTTTTTTTTTGTTTTTCTTGTTGGTGATAATATGGATAATGCAAGTTCGGGTACAACGAAATTTAAAGAATTAGGCCCAGAACTCGGTGTGGAGGGAAGAAAAATGTTGTTTAGTCTGTTGATGAAATTATCTATAGCAAAGTGCTTAAGATTTTTCAGTTTCTTTTATTATTTCAAGCCCTACAAAAGGAGACCAAGTTTGTCTCCAAAGACGATTGAAACTCTAAATTACACGGGCGTGAAGGAAAACATCGTTGTGTTTGATCTAATCATGCTTGCCGTATCTCTTTGTGTTTTAGAGGTCATATTTCTTCTTAAGTAAATACACGCATCAATAGACAGACAGATTGGGTCATCATCCTTGAGTTTCACTGTACTTTCGGTTCTTTACTTCATACAAGCCCCAAATGTATTAGTTTGAAAACGAAAAGATAACATGCCCCTCAATACTGAAACACGTCTGTTCTGACTCTACCGATGTGAGTGTGAGTGTTTATGTCGAAATGTTTAAGTCAGATATAAAAAAAATGGTCAGTTTGAAAACGCGAACCAATACTGTGACGCTCAGTATTTTGATGTGGTAAGAGGAAATGGTACAACACACACAAAGAGGGCTTGTAAGTTCACATTTCAGTCTGTCTGCACTGTAATGGTAACAACGCAAGAACATAGGGATTATTATGCCACACAGTCCTAGAACAAAACAATGCATCACCCGTTGTAAGCCATTTCATTGGCTATACTTATTTTCTTACCGCGTTCGCTTCGAATTGACTTGAGTAGCTATTCAGACAGTGACGAGAATGGCCATGCTTTACTGGGTCTATCCTATAGGCGATTTATATAAAAAAAATATTTTTAAAAATTAAACTAATGCACGAACATTCGTACCATGGGCGATCCCATGGAAATTGTGTCCGTCTTATTGCAAAATACATCAACATTTAATTTAACCGTGCAGATCGCTAGAACAAACCTCTGATAATATACATTTTGAAAAGTGTTGTGTGACACGGATCGCCATTGTCGCTTGGTGTCTGCTTTCTTGTTCGAAAAGAGATCGTTTCGTCTTGACTATAAAAATTTAATTTGACTAAGTTTTACGCACTACTTGAACTCATACATTTACGTTGTAGGTGTAAGCCGTCTTTCTCAGTTTTCTGGAAGTTCCTTTTTGCGTTTCTCAGATATGATACTATTTTTTATGGACCGAACGAAATTTCTTTTGGCGTGAATCAGGACTCGTGGTTTTGTGGCATCATTGGAGAGCATTGATTAAAGCTCACTTATGTTGTCTTCGAAATCGCTGACACGGATTTGAACTAACACTTCACGTTTTGTGTGAGGCGATACGGTACATCATTGCTTTTTACTTCCTCAATGAAATCGTTTCATCTTATTGCAAAATTACATTTGACTAGGTTTCATACGCAGCAGGTCTCTGTATATAAGGAGAGTGTCTTAGCGTCAGAGTATTCATTCCGCTCTCAAACGATCAAGAAGATGGAAGAGTCAGCACAGATCGACCTGCTGGTCAAATATTTGCTAAAAGTCATACGAAAGCATAATTCACATGCGAAAGTGGCAACAAAATTTACTCTTTTGATCGTTGATTTGATGAGAGTCATACGAAAGTGTGTAAGTGCTAATGAAGTTTGCTATATCTGCAAAGGTAAATGGGTATTTGTCTCCAGAATACCTGCTTCGTCTAAGAAAGAGAGACAAAAGTCAAGATACCTAATATCGTTGTCAGGAGAAAGGACACTGGAATTCAGAGTGCCCTACGAGAAAAGAGAAGAAACAAAAACAAGACGAAACAGAGAAGAGGGATTCAGAAGAAGAAGAAATTGAAGATGATGAAGAACTTGTGCCAGTAAAGACATGGAAATGGAAAAATTGACAATGTGAGCCGATGCGTTGGCCCTGATGTGAAATTTCATACTACCTTCTAAAAGAGAATAGACCAGAAAGAAAACGTAAGTGTCTCTTGGTCTTGACATTGTATAATAAGGATGGCGTGTTTTGTTTTTACTCACACTTTATGAAAATGTGCTCTTTCACCTCTCTCTATCCCTCTGGATCATGTTTTAGTTAGAATTGAAATGGAAGGATGTTTTCCTTCACGCACGCTCTTTAGGCATGCAAGTCGGTAAACAATAGTCAGTCTATTCATCCATCATTTTGTGTCTTGATGTTTCCTAAATCACACACTGATGCCATAAAATAACGGGTTAAATGGGTTTTGTAGTGTTGGGAGTGGGGGTGGGGTGTAGGTGTTTGACAGAGTTGGTCATTGCAGGTGAGGGCTTAGGTGCTTTCAAAAAACTTTTTCTTCTTCACTCTGTGTTGATAGTATATTTGGGGTTTGTATGCGTTCGCGTACGTTTGTGTGGATAGTTTATTTGGGGTTTGTATTATCTCCCTTCTGTGTTGATAGAATATTTGGGGTTTGTTTTTGCCTCTTCCCTCTGTGTGTGTGTATGTGTGTGTTTGTTCGCGTACGTTGTGTAGATCGTATATTTGGTTGTTTTTTTTCTTCTTCCTCCCGAGTGTGGATAGCATATTTGGGGTTTGTATGCGTTAGCGACGTTGTGTGAATAGTATATTTGGGGTTTGTATGCGTTCGCGTACGTTTGTGTGGATAATTTGGGGTTTTATTATCTCCCTTCTGTGTTGATAGTATATTTGGGGTTTGTTTTTTCCTCTTCCCTCTGTGTGTGTGTATGTGTGTGTGTGTGTTTGTTCGCGTACGTTGTGTAGATCGTATATTTGGTTGTTTTTTTCTTCTTCCTCCCGAGTGTGGATAGCATATTTGGGGTATGTATGCGTTCGCGTACGTTTGTGTGGATAGTTTATTTGGGGTTTGTATTATCTCCCTTCTGTGTTGATAGTATATTTGGGGTTTGTATGCGTTCGCGTACGTTTGTGTTGATAGTTTATTTGGGGTTTGTGTTATCTCCCTTCTGTGTTGATAGTATATTTGGGGTTTGTTTTTTCCTCTTCCCTCTGTGTGTGAGTGTGTGTGTGTGTGTGTGTGTGTTCGCGTACGTTGTGTAGATCGTATATTTGGTTGTTTTTTTTCTTCTTCCTCCCGAGTGTGGATAGCATATTTGGGGTTTGTATGCGTTCGCGTACGTTTGTGTGGATAGTTTATTTGGGGTTTGTATTATCTCCCTTCTGTGTTGATAGTATATTTGGGGTTTGTATGCGTTCGCGTACGTTTGTGTGGATAGTTTATTTGGGGTTTGTATTATCTCCCTTCTGTGTTGATAGTATATTTGTGGTTTGCATGCGTTCGCGTACGTTTGTGTGGATAGTTTATTTGGGGTTTGTATTATCTCCCGTCTGTGTTGATAGTATATTTGGGGTTTTTTTTTCCTCTTCCCTCTGTGTGTGTGTGTGTGTGTGTGTGTGTGTGTGTGTTCGCGTACGTTGTGTAGATCGTATATTTGGTTGTTTTTTCTTCTTCCTCCCGAGTGTGGATAGCATATTTGGGGTTTGTATGCGTTAGCGACGTTGTGTGAATAGTATATTTGGGGTTTGTATGCGTTCGCGTACGTTTGTGTTGATAGTTTATTTGGGGTTTGTGTTATCTCCCTTCTGTATTGATAGTATATTTGGGGTTTGTTTTTTCCTCTTCCCTCTGTGTGTGTGTGTGTGTGCGTATGTCTGCGCGCGTACGTTGTGTGTGTGTGTGTGTGTGTGTGTGTGTGTGTGTATTGGTCTCTGTTTGTCCCTATAAAAACTCACTTTATCCCTATCAGATACACTCTACCTACCTACCTGCAGTAGCGTGTATTCAGGTCAGCCACTTGCAACACTGTTGACATTTATCCCCTAGTGTTCAGTACAGTGACGTCACTGACGCTGGAAATTTTGAGACTATAAATATCGACTTGGGGATTTCCACATTTTGTAGCTATACATATATACTAGAATTCATAAACAGGAACGTCACTCAAGCTGAGGCTATAAAAAGATAGTGGGATTTTCCAAAGGAAAACCCCACAAGTTGGAGCTATAAATAGATAGTGGGATTTCATAGGAATTTCAGCTGATTATAGATACATAGGTATTTATTCACGATCGTCACAGAAGTTGATATTGTAAGTAGTTACTAATTTTATCCATTTTAGTCTAAACCATTGTAACTTAATTTTCGGGGATATGTTTATTTTCCTTTAAATTCTGGGACAATTTCGTCATTTTAGCGTTACTTTTAGTCACATCCATTTTGTCGTTGAGCATTTCCTTGATTATAGCTATTTATAGCATCATTACAATTATGCAAATTTTTGAACACCCCAGCAAGATTTCAGGTCTTCGTAATGCTTTATATATAAATCCCACGCTTGTACTAGTGTATGTATGTTTCTGTCTCTGTTGTGTTTGACCCTCTACCATCATTGTCCCTAGATAGTCCCACCATGTTCAATTCCCCTTGACGCTATACAGATCCACCATGTTCAATTTCCATATGTTAAATTCCCTTGAGGCTATATCCCCCAGGGGTTTCCGTAATGTTAAATTTCCCATTGTCCCTAGACAGTCCCACGATCTATTCCCCATGTTAAATTTCCCATTGTCCCTAGACAGTCCCACGATCTATTCCCCATGTTAAATTCCCATTGTCCCTAGACAGACCCACACTATAGTCCCCTGTTCCATTCCCCTTGTCCCTAGACAAGCCCAAACTCTATGTTAAATTCCCATTGTCCCTAGAGTGGCCCAGCGTTTATCTCCATGTTAAATTTCCATTGTCCCTATAGTGGCCCAGGGGGGTCTGTAATGCTAATTCCCATTGTCCCTATGGTGGCCCACTTAACTACTATAATACCATCCGCATTGACGAGTGATTGCAAAACGGTCATTGCCAATCATTGTGAGATTGCCCGCTAGCTTGTCCAGGCTGGAGTTCAGAAAGCGCAATTAGTCAATGCATTACAGCTGACCGAGCCTAAACATCATATATTTTTTCATTGTGTTGGGTAAGGTATTGTTGGTGTATTCGATACTGTTGCGACTCCTTGCATAATCAGGTGGCCATCATACCGACACAGATTACAAGTCCCAATTAAACACGTTAACTGTGATACCTGTAATATAATTCATCAATTGTTTTGAGTGTCGCTTTATTACACTGCACTGGAAATTCTGTATCCGAAAATCTGAGTTCATTCAGATACTGCTGATAATAACGCTGCTGATCTGCATGATCGCACCCGTGATATAACGTGGATGTGAGCGCATATTTTATGAGGCGCCGTAGCGGACAAGAGATGGTCCAATCAGAACGTTGCCGTTGAAATTTTAATGTCACGTGTTCAGAATTCCAATTTCAAGTGTTGTATAAAAAAAATGATTGTCCTTAAAGTTCCATTTTCTAGGTTGATATTTTAGATTGTATCCGTTTAATTAAACAGTAGTGTTTGAAAGTTATATTTTCTATCAAACTATGCCGAGGTTTAGATTGTGTAGTTTGAATTACACGGCGGTGGTTGAAATTTCAGTGTCATACGTCGAGAATTCCTAATTTACGTATTAGTTCAAAGAGTTTATGTTGAAAGTTCCATTCCGTATGTTGAGATTTTAGATTGCATCTGTTGAATTACACAGCGGTGGTTGGACATTTTATTGTGCTTGTCAGAATTGCTAGTTTTATATGGTGAAATGATGTGTTGGTGTTAAAAGTAACATTACACAATGTCCACTTTAACAATTCAAAATAATATCGACTATTAAAATACATCATTTGCGTATTCAGTTATGAGGCGCCATTACCTTTCATGCATTTACAGTTTGAAAGTTAACATTCACAGGTCAAGAATTACTATGAATTTCTTCGCTAGAGGTCGCTCTCGTGAATGTACCACGTTATTTTTAAACAAGGCGGCTGCTTCTCGTTGCTGTGAAATTCAACAGACGAGATCTAAATACTCTCCTTATGAAGGGAACATTCATCACAAACAGTTACATACAACGTGTGAATAAGGGATTCTATAATATGATATTGAAATTTCAACCACCGCTGTGTAATTCAAAATATACACTGTAAAACGTCGACATAGGAAATAGAACTTTACACCATCACTGTATAGTTCAACATATAAAATCTAAAATCTCGATCTACAAAATGGAACTTTAAGGACATGTAATCTGATCCAACACGTGATATTGGATTTATCGACATATGACATCGAACTTTCATCTCCAACTTTCTCATCGGACCAGTTATTGTCCGCCACGGTGCCTCATACATATTTTAAATATTTGTTGTCATTTGGATTTGTAACGTAGCTTTAACAATTTTCCAGTCATATCGCTACGATGTTTGCAGTGTGGCAGTTTATACCGATGTCTAGCACTGGGGCATCATGCAGCAGACATGTAACATGATGCCCCACCCAGTTACATTATCCCGACACCAGGGCGACCAGTCCTAACTCCAACCTCTTAATTCTGAGCGCCAAGCGAGGCAGCTGTTAGTACTATTTTTATAAGTCTTTGGTATGACTCGGCCGGTGATCGAACCCACGACCTACCACATCCGAGACGTACGCTCTACCCAAAATCTATTTTAAAGAAAAAGATGGCCACCGGAGCGGTAAACTATTCGGGATTTAATTCACAATACAGATAGTTCTTTTTCAAATTTTCACTTTGTATCCTTGGGAAATAAATTATTTTGTTGAATTTTACAAAACTTGTTTATTTTTGCTATTTTCTGTAACGTGATTTAAAATAATGGAGTCGTAACATAATCCAAAAGTTTTGAGAATACGGATTTTGATTAATGCAACTTTTTCCAATATATATATATATATATATATATATATATATATATATATATATATATATATATATATATATATATATATATATAGTGTGTATGTGTGTGTGTGTGTGTGTAAAATGGACAATCAAACATAATAATGCATGGTAAAACAGGTAATATGACTAACCAAAATCTATCTTAAAGAAAAAGATTACGACGGTCATCAAGAAAGTGTTGTTGTTTTTTTTGTTGTGTTTTTAAAAAAAAAAAAACTATGCACTACTTCCCTATTTCATTCTAATTTTTTATTAATGTCTCCAATTCCTTCTCAAGGCCTCTTATTACTCTATGATTCATAAATAGCAAACTTCCTTCTGGTAGAAACCGACTGAGAACGAGGCAGACTTTGTCCACTTTAAGAAATGCTTCCGCCGGTTGGGTGAGAATTCGCAAATGTTCCTGCAGACAGCGAATTATCAATTTCAGTACATTTTCGGCTAGAACCCGGTTCTCTGTTTCGTGACATACTAGTGTGAAACCAGTATTTCCCGCACCGAGCCAAACTGCAACCCGGGTCTTCGCAAACGACTCTCCTTCGAGTAGTCTGATAAAGCCGAGTTCAAATTCTGGAAGTGTATCATCGTTGACTAATGTTTGAATATCTTCTTCTACTGTTCTGTTTGCAACGGCCCTTCGGAATTGGTATTCAGAATGAACCTATGATAAAGTAAAAGAAATCTGCATTCGTGACTGTTTAATAACAGCCCCTCTCCCTGCACATCGAACATTTTTTCAGGACTATAAGCTCTACTATTTCAAGGGCAACATTGCGAATCTATAGGCATCAAATGCAATGATATGCGTCACCTCATTTATATATTAAGTGTAAGAAAACACTGAAATATATATATATATATATATATATATATATATATATATATATATATATATATATATATATATATATGAATGATGTAAAATAATAATAATAATAATAATAATAATAATGAGGACTTTGTATAGCGCCTAATCTTAAGAAGCTCTAAGCGCTTTACAACATTAGACAACACCTATAACATAAAAACCCATATATAATGATATTATTACAAAAGACAAACACTATGAAATTACAAAACATAAAACAAATTGAAACCATTCAAGGTAAGGAACATTATTATGTCTTTAAGTTTGTTCTTGCAGTCGAAATAAGTGAGCTTTAAGAGCACTCTTGAATGGGATCACTGTGTCTTGTGTCTAAGTTCAGTGGGCAATTCATTCCACGCTGCTGGGCCCTGGTATGCAAAAGAACGTTGTCCATATGACTTCGTTTTCGTAGTGGGAATAATGAGTATACGATTGTCAGAAAAGGAGCGTAAGTATCTTGCTGGTGTATACACATGGGTGAGGTCGGATAGGTATCTTGGACTGGAGTCCGTCAGTGAAACGTAGCACAGAGAACATCTTTTGTGTTTGATTCTGGATCGAATGGATAGCCAGTGTAGGGTACAGAGGAGCGGGGAGGTGTGCTCTGATCGTGGTACTCTAAGTATGATACGAGCAGCAGTGTTTTGAACCTTTTGAAGTTTCTGAAGTAGATACTGAGATGAACCAGACATAACTGAGTTACAATAGTCCAATCTTGAAATTACTAATGAACATACAAGTGTTTTAGTGGCATCAACTGAAAGATATTTGCGAATGGAGCTGATGCGTCTCAGCTCAAGATATGCAGCCATGACATGTTGGTGCAACGTGAGAGTACTGTCCAGAGTGACACTTAGGTTTCGTACTGATTGTGTGAATTTAATGTTGGTGTTACTGATATTTATTGTTTGAGGTAAAGGATGAGACTGCGAAAGTCTGTGTGTTGTGATCAGAATGGCCTCAGTTTTATCATCATTCATCTGCAGCTTGTTACATGTCATCCATGATTTCACATCAGAAATGCACCTCTCTACACCTTGGTACTTCAGTTGGATGGCTAGATTTGTATGTTTGGGTGTCATCAGCGTACAACTGGTGAGTTGTTGTTGTTGTGGGGTTTAACGCCATATTTCAGCACACGATAGACTATGCATGGCGGCCAGTATTAATGGTGGCAATTGGTGAGACACTGGATGATGATCTATGACACTTAAGAACGACTGAGTGTATATAATGAAGAGAACAGGTCCAAGAACATACCCCTGTGGAACAACACAACATAGGTTAACTGGGCTGGAGTGTATTCCATTTGCAGACACAATTTGTGTCCTGTTGACCAAGTAGGACTTGAACCACAGTAAGGCTGTATCATGAATGTCAAATACATGCTGGGGACGGTGAAGTAATATATCATGATCTGTTGTGTCAAATGCTGCAGACAAATCAAAGAGGGTGAGGACTGTAATCTTTCCGCTATCCAACGCAGAAAGAATGTCATTAACTACTTTTAGAAAAGTAGTTTCAGTACCGTGGCAAGGGCGATATGCAGATTGTGCATTGCTAAAAAGACTGTTTGAATTTAGATGAGATACAAGCTGGGATAGAACAACCTTTTCTAAGATTTTTAATATGAATGGGAGACTACAGGTCCGGAAGGTCGACTAGAGAGAAGGTAGTGGAAGTGGTGTACATTTGTTCCTCGACATTAGCTTGTTAGTAATCTCGAAGAGCTCTTTGCAGCTTGAACTTTCCATGATCTTGGTACTGTAGTGGGCTGATTTTGCTGCATGGACTATGTCTGTGACGTTCTTCTTAGCGGCTTCATAGATTTGCTTATGAACAGTGAGTCAGGTGGAAAGCCAAAGCCTCTCAGCTTTACGGCGGTCTCTTGTAGCAGTGCAAAGCTGGTCCATATACCACTGCTATACCATGGAGAACACTTTAGAATTGATACTCTGCAGTTGGTGGCTGGGGCATGTATGTCGAGCAATGAACGCAGGCAGATATCGAATTGTTATGCTGTAGGAGGTAGGCAAATTGTTAGGTTTGCTTGGATATCATGCATTAGTTTGGTTCTATTTATCATACGGAGGTTTCTCTTAGTAACAAATAAAGGTGGAGGGTTAGGGACTGATACGTCAAGATGGCATATACTGCAGAGGTGATCTGATGCAAGTCCGTGGGATACCAGGGGGGAACGTAGAATATTATCATCAGGTCTATGAAAAATCCAGTCTAAAATGTGACCATGTTTATGGGTGGGTTGGTTAACGGACTGTTTGAGGTTGAAAGCATTAATAGAATCTTGTAAGTTTTTTTTAATGTGTTTGGGTTTCCGGGACAGTCAAAGTGAAAGTTGCAGCTGTCGTTGAACAGTTTTATCAGTAATTATTTATGCTGCAGACTGATTTTTCTGCTTCCTGGCATGACACTATGAATTTGGGTTTTTCATTAACACAACGATGACTTAATTTAACATGAAATCTCCACAGATGGCACATTACCCACCCACCCCGAAACATGGAAACGCTGAAAGGCAGTGACGAAAATCTCAAGGATTCCAACTGCGATTTGCCACATTTCTTATATTGCCAAATTGGAATGTTTTAATCATTACTTTGGACAATTAGAGAACTGGAAAATGGTATTGGTCTTGACAATTTTCAGTAATTATACTTCGTGCTCATACTAAAGCCTATCCAGGGTCAGATCCGATTGGAAAACTACATTTCAATGTCACGTAGCACGTAAAATAACTATTCTAATGATAAGCAGCGTGGATGAAATTATTTTATGTGCTAAATCAGTATTGCACCGGTATTTACCTGGGAGGCAACTTGTTCTATTTGCATCTTCCGCGTTGATTTTAAATCTGATGATTGTTGTACTTCGTTTTTTGAATCACACTCGTCATCTTGACCATACAGTTGATAAAATAAAACCTTGCATGGGCCTGGTAACAGTGTGTGAATTATAAAGGCGTACACCATTTCTAACGTGAAGGAGTATTCACTGGTACCCTATTGATCCAAATTTTGACTGGTTTACAACTAGGATATATCTATTTTAATGTATGCCTATACTTAGCGAGTGGGAGTGTAACCGTTGCACTTCCGTAAATAGTACAATTTCATCTGACCCCTGCCACCCCATTATTGATATTTGGACATTTATGTTGGGATGTACACCCCAACAGAAATTTCCAAATATCAAAAATGGGGTATAAAGTTCAGAGGAAACTCGGACTATTCCGTAAACAAATGCACATATACGGGTGACAGACGCAAGTGTTTGTATACTATTATGAGGAGGAAGGCAGTGTCTGTGTTCAGTTTTTGGACATATAGGTTGTTGACATGTTTAAACTAATGCTAATTCTTTGAGTTACCATCCATTCAAAACTTCGCGATAAATCATACGGCATATTTTTGTCTCACAGCAGTAGATTATAGTCTCGCAAACATAGCGGAGGACATTCCGAATGCATATCTTTATATTCACCACAATAATAATAATAATAATAATAATTATTATTATTATTAGTAGTAGTAGTAGTAGTAGTAGTAGTAGTAGTAGAAGTAGTAGTAGTAGTATAGGCCACCAGCCCAGATTACATAAATAGGTGAAAATAATATGGTTCAACCATGCAGCATAACAATTCTCAGATTAACACACACAGACTCAAACTATTACAGATTTTCCTTGATAAATAAATATTTGTCTTGCATAAAGTTATAAAACTTTATGTGAATTGCATTAAATGAATGCTTGTTGGTAAATAGGCATTTTTCATATTATCATAGATCATTACATGGGGCTTTTAACAGCAAAGTGAAACACTTCTTTTTCAACATAGGGATATTTTATATCTTGACCTATTTTTACCATCATAGGAAAGGTTAATTTCTGAACATATACAGTAAGCAAACACTGAGTGAAGAGTTCAAACAATCTATATAGCATAGACAACCCAAGTAATTTCTGATCTTATTACTGAATCATAGTCTATCCATTATATTTAACCTACCATTAGTTCTTGTAGAAAAGTATCTTAACATTGTTTAAATATAATGAAGAAGTGTTTCTTATCACCCATCCCTTGATTAACTTAAACTTCTCTTTATCAAAACAGTAGATTCTTAACAATCTCAGTTTGCCACCACGTTATGGCATCGAGTACCAATTGTTTTTCCATAGACCTCAATGCTAATGTTTTGTGAAATAAATATACTTTCTATCCTACCTCAGCATGCATGTCACACACTGTCATACAGAACAATGTTAGATTGTCAATTTGACAAAGACAAAACCAGGTACACCATTGCATTTAAGAGAGATAATTCTGCTGGAACTAGACAGGGGTAAGAGTTATCTGGTCACAACAGCCACAGTCTCAGCCATGTGTACCACATTTTAACAAAAATCATAAAAAATACAAAATATGATCTAGATCAGAATTAACAATCTCACATGTTGCCAAGAGGCTCAACGTTTTTTAAGCCTAACAGAAAGTACAACTCTTACATAATGCACCAATCACAGCTAGTGTTGTTATTTATTTCTGAATACAATGTTCCCTACACCTTAAACTCTGCCCACCTGGGGTTGCACAATTGGTACCATTATACCTACTGTCAACCTTAATTTTTTCAATAATCTGTGATATAGCTCGGGACTGTACAAGTAACAAGTGTACTTAGTTAAAATTGTCAAAAACAATTTTATGAGGTACCAAGCTGAGTCTTATATTAATGTGTATTTAATGGTCTTTTAACTATTTCAGCTGCTGTTTTCATATTTGTGCTTTACTACCAAACTAGATTTTGGGAATAAAATTAATTGTTTTAACTATGAGCTGTGTTTTATTCATATCAGCAATTATTGAGCTTCACATGGGTGATATGCGATAAATCACGTTATATCATATTATGTAATAACTAGGTCCAAGGTCAATGTACCAATTAGCATGTACCTCTCCTTCTTTAAAAAGTACAATTCACCTAAAATAAAGGACTTTATATTTGTTTGGTAGATGCACAACTTAACATCAGAGACAGGTGGACATGACCCAATCTTATCATAAAGTATAAGCGTTTAACACTTTACACTGTCTGCAGATACAGGAGGTCACCAACCCCCAGTCCTCACACAAAGGTCTACCTACCCATCCTCTTTGTAACACAAATAGAAAACTTCCCTCCTTTGTGTTGTGAATAAAATTGATGCAGTAAGCCAACCAGTCACCAAATATAGTAGATCACAGCTTCTAAGTGGTTATGTTGGATTGGGGGTGAAATTTGTTATTAAAATACAGAAAAAGCCAAATAAAAACAATAAGTATAGTGAGTCAAATGGAGTTAAAACAGGAGGAAAGTGTGTATCTAAAAGGGAGATGTAGCTTATGGTAAAGGAATTAAAGGAGACAAAAGCAGCAATGAGAAAAATGAGAAGTGAAAGTTTAATGACCTTACCTTGGACAAATATATGGGCGCAGGGCCACATAGGTCCAAGGACAGTCCGAAGGCAACTGTGCTATAACATCCCTTACAGGTACCCAAATTTCAGGTGAAGTTGTGTTCATTTCCATCTAATATAAAAGGGTGATTAATTTAGATAATATAGATACATATAATATATATTTCTTCTGCGTAAGAAATTAACAATAATGGGCTTATGTTAGGCAGAAAATACCTCAACCAAACAAAACATATTTTATCAGTTTTTCAACTTGTAAACTTTACTGTGAGAAATTATTAAATTGCTTCTACTTACAATTGCATCAAGATTGAGGGCTAATATAATACTTCACAAATCTTCTCTTTATTTTCATAACCAATCACTGAAAATGTGAGTTTTACTTTCTTGAAATGTTATGTCTGGTGTAAGGGAGATAACTGAATGATATACATAAGGTGTGGTATTTTTATTTCTTCTAATATATTATCTATGTAATATAGATGAGTTCATGAAAGACATGTATTAACTTCAATGCAATTAAATTATTCAAAAATACATTATTGATAAGGTGAGAACTTAACATTCAGATTTCTATATGTAATGGAGAACTCAAGAGTGATGTAATTTTGTTTTCTGAGTATGAGGCAGCTGTTTTATATCACATCGTTGATGTTCTCTACAATGCCAGCATGTGGAGTGTAGCCTTCCATAACCATGCAGATATGATCCCATGCCAATTTGGATTCTTGCAATGGGATGCAAAGTTTGAAGAACAGTGTAGACTTGAAAGGAATGAATGGCAATGTGTGACTAAAATGGTAATCACTCAGTAATGTTGGACCTAATCTGGAAATTCCACAAGAACAACTGGACAGAAATAAATAGAATTAATTGAAAGTCAATAGTAGGTTATAGTTGGGCTTATACAAGTGTTAATGGGAAATGCTGACTTAAAGAAACTGGTCTTGTCTGTTGGTATTTGCTGCTACTTCAACAAAAGGGACTGCAAGAGAACTTAACTAAATAAACTGCATGAACAATTTCAAGGCAGTAAAGTGTACAAAAATGGATAATTAGAGCAGGTTAATTAAAACAAAATGGGAAGGGATACTATATCTTTAATAAATGACCTAAAATTACTCATACCAGAATATTCTATGTGATGCAAGTGATCTATCTACAAGTGAACCTAGAGTGTTTTCTATCCTGGTTTATGACATGCCTTACAAGAACAAGATAGTTGTGTTTTATACATGAATTTTCATCTTTTGCAGGTAAAATAGTCAATATTTGGCCAAAATCAACTATATTATGTTTACATAACTTATTTTGTTGCATGTATTCCAATCTAGGAGCTAACAACACAGACATAAAGGCATCAGGCAACACAAGTCTGCATCTGTCATAGCTATAGTTATCAAAAGTCCCCATCCAAAGCCAGCTTGTGCTATTTTCTGAAGATTTCATACATTTTATTCTTAAAGGACTTTCAATATTTGACCAAAACTGTTCAGCACCCATTTGTTTTCCTATATCAAACTAATAAAGTTCATAAATGCCACCCACATATATGCAGTGGTGTCGCTAGGGGGGTGCAGGGGGAGCGGACCGCACCGGGTGACACCATCTCAGAGGGGTGACACCAAAATGAAAAATTGCAAATTTTACAGAGCACACACTGCTCGGTCTAGTCGGATTTCATAAGCGGATAACCGATCATAGTTAAATACATGACTAGCAGGCACAGCAGTGGCGTCGCTAGGGGGATGCGGGGGGGTGCAGACTGCACCGGGTGACACCATCAGAGGGGGTGACAGCAAAATGACATTACTAAGGATTCTGTATGGTCTGTTACGGAAGGAGGACCAGGGGGGTGACACCATGAGCTACCGCACTGGGTGACACCAACCCGAGTGATGCCACTGCATATATGCGTTTCTATGGATACACTGAGGCTGTTCTTCCCTTAAGGTATTACGGTACCAATTGTTTTTCCATATACCTCAATGCTAATGTTTTGTGAAATAAATATACTTTCTATCCTACTTCAGCATGCATGTTACACACTGTCATAGTGAACAATGCTAGATTGTCAATTTGACAAGGACAAAACAAATCCTACATGATACAAGTGATCTATCAACAAGTGACACTAGACTGTTCTCTATCCTCATTTATGACATGCCTTACAAGAACAAGATAGTTGTTTTTTATACATGATTTTTCATCTTTTGCAGGTAAAATAGTCAATATTTGGCCAAAATTAACTATATTATCTTTACATAACTTCTTTTGTTGCATGTATGCTAATCTTGGAGCTGACTACACAGACATAAAGCCATCAGTCTATGCCTGTCATAGCTATAGTTACAAAAGCCCCCATGCAAAGCCAACTTGTGCTATTTTCTGAAGATTTTATACATTTATTTTCTTAAAAGACTGTCAATATTTGACCAAAAATGTTTAGCATCCATTTGTTTTCCTACATCAAACTAGTACAGTTCACAATGCTTCCCACATGTCTGTGTTTCTATAGATACAATGTGAGGCTGTTCTTCCCTACAGGTATCACGGTACCAATTGTTTTTCCATAAACCTCAATGCTAATGTTTTGTGAAATAAATATACTTTCTATCCTACCTCAGCATGCATGTCACACACTGTCATAGAGAATAATGTTAGATTGTTAATTTGACAATGACAAAACCAGGTACTCCATTGCATTTAAGAGAGATAACTCTGCTGGAACTAGACAGGGGTAAGAGTTACCTAGTCACAACAGACAAATTTTCAGCCATGTGTACCACATTTTAAAATAAATCATAAAAGGTACAAAATATGATCTAGATATGAATTAACATAATCTCACATGTTGCCAAGAGGCTCAATGTTTTTTAAGCCTAACAGAAAGTTCAACTCTTACATAATGCACCAATCACAGCTATTGTTGCTATTTATTTCTGAATACAAAGTTTCCTACACCTTAAGCTCTGCCCACCTGGGGTTGTACAGTTGGTACCGTTATACCTTATAGCTTTGTTTTGGGAATCTATTGTCAGTCATCTTTAATAATTTGAACCAGCATTTATGAATTCTACTATATGTTACAGACTGCTTCAACTCCTTAAAGATAAAAATATTTGGAGTGTGTTTTGTAATACCAATAATATATTTATAAAAAGACATACCTACAGTTTCAATGTAACTGAATTTGTAAAAATCCAAATTTCTGACCCATAATTCATAATTCTATCTGGAGTAGAGTTTTTGTAGATAGTTTATCAAAACGATTATGTTTATTCCTCAGACTATAAAGTGCCTTTGCTGCTGAACTTTTTTTTGATGTATATACCATGAGGTTTTAGAAGAGAATACACAACCAATCTCTATCAGGCAATCACCAAAATACCATCTTTCATATCCTTTCAAATATCTCCCTTTTCAAAAAACTAGTTTTATTTGTTTCCAGGTTTATCTTAAATTTCTAAAGGTTTCAGTATTCTTTCAATTTATTTATAATTCTTTGAAGCTGAATACAGTTTAAGCAAAGGTAACCAAGCCATATGCTTAAAACAGTGTAAATATCTTAGTAAATTTTAATGTTACACATATTCTGGTCAGAAATATGTCTACATAATTTAGAACTAATGAACGTAAATTAATTATTAAATAATAATAATAATACTAATAATAATAATACATGCAATGGGAATAATAATAAAGCAACATATACAAATTTGAGATTTACATTGATAGATACTGGATGGTTTCTTACTCGTCGCCTCAACTGATGGAACGATCCTCTATGTGTCGGACAATGTACTCCAATATCTAGGCTTTAATCAGGTAAGATAAAAGTGGAAAACATTTTATTTTATTATTCTCTTTTGTCCAAAATTATTATTTATTGACAACATTTTCATTTTTAAACACAACATGTATCATTATATATATGTGAAACAAAAGTGCATGAGGTTGAATATGTATTTCAATGATAGTGTTAAACTATTTACACGGTGCCCATGTCCTTTAAGTGAGAAATGCTATTCTCACAACCACTGTACATGATCTTCAGAAGGCTATTTGAACAGCTGTTGCATATTCAGTTTACTTAAAAGCTATTTGTACATTTTCTGTATACCTGATCTGACATTTTTTCAAGTCATTGCAGGTAAAACTGGTATAATTGCAGACAGATTAATGGCAGAAAAAATGGAACAGTCTCTCCAGGATCCCTGCCCCTTTGCAGGTGGGTGGGGTGGGGAGTGGCACAATGCAGTTTACATGGTATGGCTGGGTGGGGTGGGGAGTGGCACAATGCAGTTTAAATGGTATGGCAGGGTGGGGTGGGGTGTGTGCCTCTTGTTTAAATTGTTTTTGACCTCTTACCACCTTAATCTGGCCTTGTGTACAATTTTAAACACTTACTGCTGCATTCCCTGCAGTAACACGTCAAACTTCAGAAAATCCAGCACTGTTCCATTCATTTACACAATTGCAGATAGAAATTGTCCTGGGTGGCCAAGTGGTTTAAGGTGCTCACCATTACAGATCACTGACATCTCACCTCTGTCCACATGGGTTCAAGCCTCAGGCTTGTCCAACATGGATATATGAGTAAGCTTGCCAGTAACATCCCGGGGTTCTCCCAGGTTCTTTCTAAACCAAAACAACTGGCCATCATGTATAGCCCATCATGTGCTTAAAAGTGGTCGTTTTTGCATTAATTATTATTTGCTATATTTTTAATTCGTCCAGTTAATACATGATGGTTACTTTATAAAATATAACCTTTACTGTGCACATTTAAAAAACTAAAGTAATGCTCAGTAAAGAATAATTGAACTGTTTACTTTTTTCCTGATAAATAGATAACCAAACTTGTAATAGTATTGATGGGTAACCACCCATTAATTAATATGAACACAAGCTTGGTGGCTGATGTTTTGAAATACCAGTAAATGTTTTGTTGCTTGTCAGCTCTCATGTAGTTGGCCACTTCTGGCCAGAAACTTACTTATACATTATGTTTAGCTGAGATTACATAGTTTTGAATATCCAGTCACAGTGAGGATAGTCTAGTCTATGTGATTGTGGGTACATGGCAGCCGTGCAAATAGCCTTTTCTAAAGTTGGTACAATGGGCTCTTCCAAAACTGAAATGTATTGAATATTTTCGAGACAAGGAACTTTTTATTTCTAAAATTTCTCTTTATCATGAAACTATAAGATACTGAATCAAAAGTTTCAATATATTCTTACTTAGAAGTCAAATTACAAACTGAAAGTTTGTGTGATAATTGGATGGTATTTTTGTTCTTCAATTAACAAAACTATGACTTAATGAGTGGTCTAGTTTGTTTTTTGGATTTTCTATTATCAGCAGATTTCTAAGATTCATTGACCACACAAAACACAATTAATGAAAACATTTAAAACAGGTTGGACATGGTAAAATTAGTCCATTAATTTTATACCTATCACTTTATCAAAGCCAGTTTGCTTATGCAAATTTCGACCTTTCCTAAATTTCAACAGATTTTAATTTTGACAGGCTGGAGACCATTGGTATATGCAATATGAATGACTGTAGAAAATATTAACTTTAATTATTAAAAACAATTACCCCAAACCGATCTTAATATATATTTTTTAAAATAGGTGGACCTTATGCACAGGTGCATTTATGGCATTGTACATCCAGATGATCATCTAGAAGTTAAGAAAGCTTTAGAGGGAAAGGCAGATCACTCTGACAACAGACAGGTACACAGTCAATTGCTTCCTCTTATTATAAAGAATTTAGCTACCAGGTATTAGAAAATGACTGGGTATAAGAAAGTCCTGTCTTGGAACTTTGGGCTAAAGTGAGAGTGGAACTTGTATATTTGGCACATGGTAGAATTTTGCTCACTTTGCTGCCCCCCAAAATAAGAGTCAATTTTATATTGTTCGTTTTATTGTGGGCCTATGATATCCCTTTTTCTGCATGACAAAATCATTGTGGCAATTTTGTTGTACCTTGTACATTGTACTTGACAAGATTGTAAACCATAAATTGCATACATATATATGGTTCATCACTGCAAGACACAGGCAGTAATCCAATATGCTTCTACAACAGTACCATGGCTGTTGGTGCAGATATTTAATCAGTTTTCATGATTATGCATAAATAATAACAACTACATGTATTATCAATACAATATAACAATCTCCTACATATTAATCAATCTGATCAATCAGTTAGTGACAGTACTTAGAAGAGATACTTTAACTCGTTCAGACTGCATGAGAGGTCATGTTGGGTAAAAATGATGAGAAAAATTTATTTGCACTTTCGGTGATTGCTTTGGCAGGTTTATGCATAATCATGAAAAACAAGGAAATCTTGGTACATGAGGCCACTGGTGAGAAAGGAGCATAGCAAATTATTGCCCTGTCTTATGATGATATTGGTTTGGTTTTTATATACCTGCCTCTTAGTGCAGCATGTTGTCATGTGACCCTGTCTGTCCTTAAATGTTTCCTTTGCTGCACAATAATTTTACTTCTAAATCATGTACTATTTGATTTTGGGGTTGAAAGAAGAATGATTAAGGTCACTTTGAATGAATAAAAATTGTTTCCACATAACATAATTAAAGGAAAAACAAATATTGAATTTGGGGTGAAAAAATAAATGGTCAAGTTCACTGTGACTACAAGAAGAAAAATGGTTTCTGCAAAGTAGCATTAGTTTTACACCACAGACCTGGATCAAACTTTGTGGATAAATTGTACTTTGGATCAGAAAGAAGCCTATGCATCTCAGGGTCAAAAGGTCAAAGGTCAATGTTACCTTGACTTAAGGAAGAAAAGTAGTTCTGCATAAACGTTCACCAAAGTTTGGGTAACTTACATGTTGGGTACGAAAGAATACTACTGATTGTGGGATCAAAAGATCAAGGTCAACATCACTGTAAATGAAATAAGAAAAATATTTTCAACAAAACTACTACTTAAGTTCAAGACCATGAAATGTGACCAAAAGTTTTGTGGAGAGCTGGCACTTAAAGTATGGAAAAAGCTGGTTGATTTTGGGTTCAAAGGTCAAGGCCACTGTAGCTCAAAGAAAATCTGACTGCATGATAATTTTTTTCTTGTTGTTTTGGGCATAGTGCCCTTTCTCAGCACAAGATAGGCTATACATAGCAGCCAGTATAGCTGGTGGAGGAAAGCCTCTATAAGAACCAGGAAGCTACTGGCTAGCTTTCTCATAAATGGATGAGCCAGAGACTTGAGCCCAATATGTGGACAGAGGTGATTTGGCAGTATTTAGTAAAGGTGAATACTTTAGACCAATTGGCCACTTGGGGCCCCATATTTTCTTGAGTAAGTTCTTTGAACACACTTTTTTAGATGGCATGCTCTTAGGATAATATAGAACACACACAAACACACACACACACACACACATATATATATATATATATATATATATATATATATATATATATATATACAATGGCAAAAAAATGATTTTTGCACAATAAGTTTACTTCTGGACCACATACCATAGCTAATGGTCAAAAGTCAAGGTTACATTGGGACTATTGGTCAAAGATCTCCAGTCAACCATTCTTGTTATTGCCTATATAAGGTAATATTAAACATGGGACATGTGCATAATTGGGCATTCGTTGTACTCTTATTAGTAATGGGACATGTGCATAATTGGGCATTCATGTACTCTTGTTAGTAACAACACTGCTATAATAATTTTAATGTATTTTCTGGAAGAATGGATGGGTCTTTTCCATAAAAACAATCACACCTGCTATTGGATACATGTCTTTTACTGTCATGAAATAATGCTGCTGTAAAATGCATATATCATTCCATAAACAGTGTATAATGAGTATGCTTTTTTGTAGGAGAAAAAGGCATGCAGCAAAGTGGATACAACAGAAAAGCAGTCGACAAATGAAATTTCTCCTACATCTTTTCTCTGCCGAATGAAATGCTTCAGTGGCAACACTGCTGGATTCATGGTGAGATGAAATGTTCTACAGACTACCTGTAATAGTCTTCCCCTTTTATGTTTGTGGGAACTCTATGTAAACCGTGTCATAAGTAAGAACTTTATACAAGGGGTGTTCTGATGATTTGGTGTTATGTGTTTCATGGCAAAGCAAAACTTGAAGGCTATATTATATTAAGGCAAGTAGATTTCCACAATAAAGGACACACTACAGCAGCTGATATGGACTGATACAATGATGAGAATCAAACCTGCACCTTTCTTATCACACATCCACTGTCCTGTCCACTAAGCCACTGTGGCTCATGAGGCATATTCTGAGACAATTGTGTCCTGAAGGTGCATTAAAACACACAAATTGATGAGTAAATTTCCAGGTGTGAAATGACATTATAATTGGTTTTAATAATCAAGTATTAATCAAAGCAAAATAAATTTAATAACAATAAAAAAACAAAATTTGACTGATTATTGGGATCCAAAACCATCCCATGTTATAAGGAAAGCTGTATGCTGATGGGCTTTATAATGGTGGACCACTTTAATATTTCAGGATTTATTGCCATAACCCAGAAAATCTATTAAGACTAAAAATGTCCCAAAATTTTAATTGAGAAAAATAAATCAGTGATCACTTCAGGTGAATGTACATGTATTATGTTTTTACAACAAACACTAGTGTCTAAATCACACTGTTTAAAAATGGATTATGTCAGTAGTACTTTTTGGGAAAATATCAATCTATGCAGAAATATTGTCAGTGAGGATGATCTGTGACTTTATGTGGATTTAAGAATAAAAATGGGAAGAAAGCATAGGTAATAAAAGCAATGAAACACTTCAATAATGTGATTACACAAACAAATGTAACAAATCTAATAATTTCACCTATTATCATTTAGAATGGGACTGATGAGTATGCATATTCGTGTAAATATATGATTGTGTGACACATAGTCACAATTTAAAGATTGTGCATTTTGCTAAGTGATAGCTGTTGTTCACTTCTGCAAAAAATAAACTTAGTTTTTGATGGACTATTGAAAACAGTCAAAGCAGTTATGCTCATACAAATGGACAAGGCTTACAAGTGGATAAGGCACTGAATGGAATGCTTTGGGATAGGAACAATGCATTTTTTTTGAGGTGCTTTTTTATATGTATGTACAATTCCAGGGTTCTCTGAGATGCGAAAATTGATGTATTTTCCATTTTGGATGCAAGAAAATTGCAACAGCCATGTCCTCAGTAATCAATATGTCCATTTCTTTGAACTGTTTCTACAAAGCAAGTAACAGTCTTATAGTGTCCGGATTATCAGGGAGTCCAGGTTATTGTAAAGAGATTAGGTGAAGACAAACAGACCAAATCTTAGAATGTTAGGAGATTAAGATGACTGCTAACTGTCTCTCAGTGCCTTGTCATTTCTTTGCAGGTATTTTGTTTTTAATACATGGCGGTATGAATACCAATTTATTATACTTCAAGGTATTGGATGAATTCAATAAAGATGAAACAGACTTCTACTTTGATCTACTAAATTTTGTCTATTTCAGAAGCTTCACTGCAGCGGCAAGATTAGACATATCCTTGAGCTTGGAAAGGCAAACCGAATATCCTCCGATGTTGCTATCATTTTCTGCCAGCCATTCATGTTGACTGGAAATGACTTCACACATGAAATCAAACAAGATGTGTTCTGGAGCAAACATGACATGGATCTCACCATTAGGGAGTTGGACAAAAAGTATTAAAAATAATCTACTTTTTATAATATATTAGAAATAAAGAAGATGACTGAAAATCACATCATAATCTATACAGATGATTTTGTCTCCTTTTCAAACACCCTGTGCCTGATTTGTCTATTTCCACTAGTTTTGTGCAATGTTTGGTCATTTCTTTTTAACAGATTGTCATTGACACCATGAATGATGTTTGTCATACATATCTGCTGGAGACATGAGAATCCAGGCACATAGTCTGCAATACTGTGGAATACATCAGCATGGAAATGAATGCAATCAAGAAGAAATTTCATTTATTTTCCATCATTTAAGATAAATATTTTGAACCACAAATTGGCATCTGAGAATAAAGAACAAGGTACACAAGCTAATCAGGAATTTGTATCTTTTTTAAATCCTTATTTATACTTTTGTTTTATTCTTAAATTACATGTACAAAATGGATGATAGCAACATCAACAATACACCAACATGTTCTTAATTTTAAAACACTCTCGGCAATTTAAACATCCATGAAATAATTGTTCTGTCCTATTTCAGATCACTTGAGATGATTGGATATGAGACAGATGAGTTGAATGGTAAATCCTTGTACAGCATTATACATCCAGAGGACTTGTTCACCTGTGCAGCATGTCACAAAACCTGTATGTTAGAACATTGAAATAACCCATAACTCTGAATGTGTATGTGTGCTATCAACTTAAATGTGACTGGGTTATGCTTTTAGTGGCAATCAGTATACTTTTTATTACAGTTTAAAGGAAAACTATTAAAAAATTCTCTATAACATTTAGAGTTAAATTTCCAGACATTTATACATTTGTGCCAATTGACATCATCTGTTATTTTGTTTTATAATATAGGTGTATGTAAACAAATTGTCCTTGTCTAAATGACCTAGATTTTGAATATTTGCAATAAACTGGTTCAAGTGTCATTAAATGTTACAAATGTGTTACATTAATGACGTGCCGTTTTTTTACTAGGTTTTGACAAAAGATAAAGTACACAACTGCCAAAGCTTATTTAATAGCAGTAATGGTATATGTCTGGCATATATGTCACCGAAGTCAATGCCCTAATGGATATATCTCACTAAAGTCAATGTCCTAATGGATATATCTCACTAAAGTCAATGTCCCAATAGTAGTAATGACATATGACTGGCATATATCTCACCAAAATCAATGTCCTAATGGCTATATCTCACTAAAGTCAATGTCCCAATAGCAGTAATGGCATATGACTGGCATATATCTCACCAAAGTCAATGTCCTAATAGCTATATCTCACTAAAGTCAATGTCCTAACAGCAGTAATGGTATATGACTGGCATATATCTCACCAAAGTCAATGTCCTAATGGTTATATCTCACTGAAGTCAATGTCCTAATAACAATAATGGTATATGTCTGGCATATATCTCACCAAAGTCAATGTCCTAATAGCAGCAGTGGTATATGACTGGCATATATCTCACCAAAGTCAATGTCCTAATGGCTATATCTCACTAAAGTCAATGTCCTAATAGCAGTAATGGCATATGACTGGCATAAATCTCACCAAAGTCAATGTCCCAATAGCAATAATGGTAAATGACTGGCATATATGTCACCAAAGTCAATGTTCTAATAGCAGTAATGGCATATGACTGGCATATATCTCACCAAAGTCAATGTCCCAATAGCAGTAATGGCATATGACTGGCATATATCTCACCAAAGTCAATGTCCTAATAGCAGTAATGGCATATGACTGGCATATATCTCACCAAAGTCAATGTCCCAATAGCAATAATGGTATATGACTGGCATATATCTCATCAAAGTCAATGTCCTAATTGCAATAATGGTATATGACTGGCATATATCTCACTAAAGTCAATGTCCTAACAGCAGTAATGGTATATGACTGGCATATATCTCACTAAAGTAAATGTCCTAATAGCTATATCTCACCAAAGTCAATGTCTTAATAGCAGTAATGGTATATGTCTGGCATATATCTCACCAAAGTCGATGTCCCAATAGCAGTAATGGTATATGACTGGCATATATCTCACTAAAGTCAATGTCCTAATAGCTATATCTCATCAAAGTCAATGCCGTAATTGCAATAATGGTATATGACTGGCATATATCTCACTAAAGTCAATGTCCTAACAGCAGTAATGGTATATGACTGGCATATATCTCACTAAAGTAAATGTCCTAATAGCTATATCTCATTAAAGTCAATGTCCTAATAGCAATAAGGGTATATGTCTGGCATATATCTCACCAAAGTCAATGTCCCAATAGCAGTAATGGTATATGACTGGCATATATCTCACCAAAGTCAATGTCCTAATGGATATATCTCACTAAAGTCAATGTCCTAATAGCAATAAGGGTATATGTCTGGCATATATCTTACCAAAGTCAATGTCCTAATGGCTATATCTCACTAAAGTCAATGTCCCAATAGCAGTAATGGCATATGACTGGCATATATCTCACCAAAGTCAATGTCCTAATAGCTATATCTCACTAAAGTCAATGTCCTAACAGCAGTAATGGTATATGACTGGCATATATCTCACCAAAGTCAATGTCCTAATGGTTATATCTCACTGAAGTCAATGTCCTAATAACAATAATGGTATATGTCTGGCATATATCTCACCAAAGTCAATGTCCTAATAGCAGCAGTGGTATATGACTGGCATATATCTCACCAAAGTCAATGTCCTAATGGCTATATCTCACTAAAGTCAATGTCCTAATAGCAGTAATGGCATATGACTGGCATAAATCTCACCAAAGTCAATGTCCCAATAGCAATAATGGTAAATGACTGGCATATATGTCACCAAAGTCAATGTTCTAATAGCAGTAATGGCATATGACTGGCATATATCTCACCAAAGTCAATGTCCCAATAGCAGTAATGGCATATGACTGGCATATATCTCACCAAAGTCAATGTCCTAATAGCAGTAATGGCATATGACTGGCATATATCTCACCAAAGTCAATGTCCCAATAGCAATAATGGTATATGACTGGCATATATCTCATCAAAGTCAATGTCCTAATTGCAATAATGGTATATGACTGGCATATATCTCACTAAAGTCAATGTCCTAACAGCAGTAATGGTATATGACTGGCATATATCTCACTAAAGTAAATGTCCTAATAGCTATATCTCACCAAAGTCAATGTCTTAATAGCAGTAATGGTATATGTCTGGCATATATCTCACCAAAGTCGATGTCCCAATAGCAGTAATGGTATATGACTGGCATATATCTCACTAAAGTCAATGTCCTAATAGCTATATCTCATCAAAGTCAATGCCGTAATTGCAATAATGGTATATGACTGGCATATATCTCACTAAAGTCAATGTCCTAACAGCAGTAATGGTATATGACTGGCATATATCTCACTAAAGTAAATGTCCTAATAGCTATATCTCATTAAAGTCAATGTCCTAATAGCAATAAGGGTATATGTCTGGCATATATCTCACCAAAGTCAATGTCCCAATAGCAGTAATGGTATATGACTGGCATATATCTCACCAAAGTCAATGTCCTAATGGATATATCTCACTAAAGTCAATGTCCTAATAGCAATAAGGGTATATGTCTGGCATATATCTTACCAAAGTCAATGTCCTAATGGCTATATCTCACTAAAGTCAATGTCCTAATAGCAGTAATGGCATATGACTGGCATATATCTCACCAAAGTCAATGTCCCAATAGCAATAATGGTAAATGACTCGCATATATCTCACCAAAGTCAATGTCCTAATAGCAGTAATGGCATATGACTGGCATATATCTCACCAAAGTCAATATTCTAATAGCAGTAATGGCATATGACTGGCATATAGCTCACTAAGTAAATGTCCTAATAGCTATATCTCACCAAAGGCAATGTCCTAATAGCAGTAATGGTATATGACTGGCATATATCTCACTAAAGTAAATGGCCTAATAGCTATATCTCACCAAAGTCAATGTCCCAATAGCAGCAATGGTATATGACTGGCATATATCTCACCAAAGTCAATGTCCTAATGGCTATATCTCACTAAAGTCAATGTCCTAATAGCAATAAGGGTATATGTCTGGCATATATCTCACCAAAGTCAATGTCCTAATGGCTATATCTCACTAAAGTCAATGTCCTAATAGGAGTAATAGCATATGACTGGCATAAATCTCACCAAAGTCAATGTCCCAATAGCAATAATGGTAAATGACTGGCATATATGTCACCAAAGTCAATGTTCTAATAGCAGTAATGGCATATGACTGGCATATATCTCACCAAAGTCAATGTCCCAATAGCAGTAATGGCATATGACTGGCATATATCTCACCAAAGTCAATGTCCTAAAAGCAGTAATGGCATATGACTGGCACATATCTCACCAAAGTCAATGTCCTAACAGCAGTAATGGTATATGACTGGCATAAATCTCACCAAAGTCAATGTCCCAATAGCAGTAATGGCATATGACTGGCATATATCTCACTAAAGTCAATGTCCCAATAGCAGTAATGGCATATGACTGGCATATATCTCACCAAAGTCAATGTCCTAATAACAGTAATGGCATATGACTGGCATAAATCTCACCAAAGTCAATGTCCCAATAGCAGTAATGGCATATGACTGGCATATATCTCACCAAAGTCAATGTCCTAATAGCAGTAATGGCATATGACTGGCATAAATCTCACCAAAGTCAATGTCCCAATAGCAGTAATGGCATATGACTGGCATATATCTCACCAAAGTCAATGTCCTAATAGCAGTAATGGCATATAACTGGCATATATCTCACCAAAGTCAATGTCCCAATAGCAATAATGGTATATGACTGGCATATATCTCATCAAAGTCAATGTCCTAATTGCAATAATGGTATATGACTGGCATATATCTCACTAAAGTCAATGTCCTAACAGCAGTAATGGTATATGACTGGCAAGTATCTCACTAAAGTAAATGTCCTAATAGCTATATCTCACCAAAGTCAATGTCCTAATAGCAATAATTGTATATGTCTGGCATATATCTCACCAAAGTCAATGTCCCAATAGCAGCAGTGGTATATGACTGGCATATATCTCACCAAAGTCAATGTCCTAATGGCTATATCTCACTAAAGTCAATGTCCTAATAGCAGTAATGGCATATGACTGGCATAAATCTCACCAAAGTCAATGTCCCAATAGCAATAATGGTAAATGACTGGCATATATGTCACCAAAGTCAATGTTCTAATAGCAGTAATGGCATATGACTGGCATATATCTCACCAAAGTCAATGTCCCAATAGCAGTAATGGCATATGACTGGCATATATCTCACCAAAGTCAATGTCCTAATAGCAGTAATGGCATATGTCTGGCATATATCTCACCAAAGTCAATGTCCCAATAGCAATAATGGTATATGACTGGCATATATCTCATCAAAGTCAATGTCCTAATTGCAATAATGGTATATGACTGGCATATATCTCACTAAAGTCAATGTCCTAACAGCAGTAATGGTATATGACTGGCAAGTATCTCACTAAAGTAAATGTCCTAATAGCTATATCTCACCAAAGTCAATGTCCTAATAGCAGTAATGGTATATGTCTGGCATATATCTCACCAAAGTCGATGTCCCAATAGCAGTAATGGTATATGACTGGCATATATCTCACTAAAGTCAATGTCCTAATAGCTATATCTCATCAAAGTCAATGCTGTAATTGCAATAATGGTATATGACTGGCATATATCTCACCAAAGTCAATGTCCCAATAGCAGTAATGGTATACAGAAGGCATATATCTTACAATAGTCAATAACTGTTGTAAATTTCAAGACACTCAATCAGATTGTTCTGAGTTTTCTACCTGAAGATGTATGCATTTTTAACATGAAATAAAAAAACACCTATACATATTTCCAGTATCTTGAATACCTTATATAACAGAAATACTTAAAACATGATTTAAATTAAAACACAAGAGGTCTTTAAATTCTATTTGGGTCATTAAAATGTGGTTATATCACAAAAATTAAAAAATTTGCTTTAGCAGGAATTGACAGGTGTAAGCAAATTGATAGAAAGTAATTCATAAAGCTGAGCACTGAATACATTTCAACTAAACAGCTGATTGAAAGAATACTTGAATTAATCAATGCATCATGGCAAATATTTTATTTGTATTAAATATAATCACCTGTATAAATATCAATTTGCAATTTTCTAAGATAGTATGTGCTGTATTGTTTTCACGTATCATTATACTGAACTGGATTAATTGTTGTACACCCCCATGTCTAATGTGGCATAGTGCACACTGTCGATTGGTTGAATTTATTGCTGTATTTACTATTTTGCTCGGAAAGTGATAATCTGTCTTCATCTTTGTCAAATACTCATATTGCATATTGGTATTCAGCCTGTGGTTTATTCTAGGACTCATGGTACTAATACAGTTCCCATAGCAACCCTGTGCAAACACCATAATATTAAAAATTCAATAGCTTTAAATTTCTGAGTGCTCATGATCAAACCTATATTTATCAGTATAGATGAAACCTGGATGACAGCTTCTTTGTAGAGTAAAGGATATGAGCCACAACATTTTCTGGACCTACAGGTGTTTCAAACATGTGCTTTCAATTCTGCACCAAAGAGTCAGGTGCTAATTTTAGTAATGAGTGTTCAAAGCTAAAGACTGTTAAATGACTGAAATTCCATCAAGAAAACAATGTCTCTATTTTCTCCAGTTACAATTAGGATAAGCTCTCAAAAGATTCTTTTTCCTACAAAATAACTTTCATTATCAACCAATCCTGGCCACTCAAATCCATACATACTCTATTTTATGTTCACCCATTTCCAAGCTGGTTCATTTTTCCACACAATTAGTACCTTGTGTCCTCTATTTTCTTTATTTTCCAGTGACAGAGAGTATGGAAATACAAACTATGTACCTTCGTCTTCAGACAAAGGGTGGGACATGGATGTGGTTTCATACTAGAGGAAAAGTTATTTGCAAGAACTCCAAGAAGTTCTCCATTGTTTTCACACACTGCCCTGTGAGGTAACATTTTGCTTTATTTGACAGAGACCAGAATGTAGATTTCTCACATGGTCCCATTATTTTTCATAGAAAGAAATCTGTTCTATAAATGATGACTTGGCTTCAAACTTAGTTTTACTGATATAAGACTGCAAAATGCTGAGGCCACTAGAGGACATTGCTTTGGCCAGAGCAGCCATCCCTAGCTGATCTGAGCAGATTTGAACTGGTCGCCTTTGTGTCTGACATACTATCCACTGACACACCATGGCTTCCAACAATCTTACATAGCAATTTAAACCCATTCCTGTGTATGATACAAGAAACAAATATAACCCCACTGAAAATAAATATGCCGTCTGATGCCAACATAAACTTATGAAATATTGAAAAGATATTGAATTGGAGTAACTAACATATCAATATGGTGAAATATGTGGGAAGCAGAACTTCCTGAGAAATATAAACTGGTTTTATAATGTCAGTCGGGGTATTATCGGTCAAGATGTATTATCGGACAAACCAGTAAAAATCAGAAAAACTATTTAAACGCAAAGTAGTAACCTATAAATATATTATATGTAACATCCAACCTCATCATGTTCATTATATTGAAATACATGTACGATGATACTCGGATTAAAAAAGGTGACAAATGTATTTTGTACTAAAACAAGCGACTTTTGCAGCACTTCCAGTATTTAAATAGTTTATTCCAAAACCGTATTTTTGCATTTCCAGAGAGAAAAAATGTGCCTGACCCAGCTTATGAATCCGAAATGATATAGACCAATTCTTATTCTGTTTGACTGAATGTTTACTCTGATGCCTGCTTTGAACTTCATTTGATTGGTTGATAAATATATAGGGGTACACCTGAAAGGGGGCATTATCGGATGTTTGAAATACATGTAGCAGGTTATGAAGTACAACCAACTGGTTAATATTTCTAATAAATTAAGCTGGTAAAGAAGATGTAGATGATTTAGTTTGTATTCCAAGCAAAACTGTGTTGCTAACATTTGTGATTAACAAATTAAGAATCGGATATATCAATACTTTACATCCCTCATCACTGACAATAAAATAAAATCTTTTCACCAACTTGTTTGCTATTATTATTCTTATTATTAAAATATTTGATTTTAAAAAGTTTTAGCTGTCTCATGACAGGTCATCAAGACTTTTTACATAAGAGTGTAATACACATTATTAAGACATAATGAAATGTTTGTAACAATCCCTAGCTCGATAATTCATGGACTAGTAATGTAAAAAAAAAAGATTATCTTGAAGCATTAATGATGTAATTTCTTTTATTGCACTTGGGTTATTGGAAAACAAAATAGTACTCACCTTTCTGGCAATAACTGAATTTTTTGGTTACATAGTTCATTTAAACTTTTTTGAAACCCCATTATGCCATTTTTATACAGGCGGTAACAATCATGATAAATATAACCAAAATTAAGAATATTTACATTGTCTTGTTTAATTTATTTTCTGTGCTTGATTAAACTACATATGTTAGGGTTTTAACAAGGATTTTTGAACTTTTTACTGAGAATAAAACCAAATTATTTTACAAATCGTCAAGGATTGGCTAAATTTGTAATTTATGTGCAGTGTCGATGCACAAGTGATTAAATACACAAGGAATACTCAGATTTGGTGACATCATCAAAATGCACCCATTAATACATTAACCCCTGGACATTTTTGTCGTTTTCGCCTGAAATTAGAGTAGGAAACACATTTTGATAGCAATTTTTGAATACATCTGAAAACACCAACTTCCAGGTGATCATCCAATAACATACTGCCTAGCTGTGTTAGAAATATTGTTTTTAATTGACTATTTGGTTCGTGCATGAGCAGATTGGTAAAAGTTGGAGTTCTTTTTTTTTTTTTTTGCTTAATGGAGCCATTATTTTTGTATCAAGACAACTCTTTATTCCAAATGCCCATCTTATCCTACTTTTTGCAAAGCTTCATCTGTCTGTTTGCAGTTCATACCTGTTTGCCTTACATCTGAGACCAAAAAGTCTAAAATCCAGACACAAAATCGGATTCCAACCACGGGCGAAATTTGGGTAGAAAAAAATCAGGTCCCAAAAATGAGGTTTTTACCTCTGTATTTTATAGCGCAACTAGAAATTCCAGATAATTTGGTATCATTGTAGAACTAGATCTGTCTACCTTTCTATAATACCACCAACTTTAGTGTATCTTGCATGACCATGATGCTATAGAGCTCGGCAGTAGGCTACTACCTCCTGCCACATTAACTCGTCACCAGGGCTTAATGTGTTAACATAAAAAAAATACAAATTAATGTCCGATGATACCTAGATGTCTTATTACTGCATTCCATTTAATATTTGTCCAATAATACCCCGACTGGCATTACATAAAAATGCTAAGCAAAGTTAAAACTCCGTAGCAGATCTACATTCTGTAATTGTTTAGCCTATACATTAAAATGCTTGAAAATATATATGTATTGATCAGATTTTATAGCTATTCTAAATGATTACATTTATTTCATCATTAGCTTATGTTAAACATCTATCTGGCCTTTACTTGCACTGTAGGCCTCATGAATCTTCATCTTGTTGCAGAGAAGAAGACAGTACCTTCATACAGCAGGAGTCTGCTCTTCGACAGAGGTATGCCATCACTGATCTCATCTACATGCATCAGTTTGGTTTACGAGCAAATGCTGCCATTTTTTATAGTGATATGACTGACCATGGAGAGCCTTTAAGCAGCCATAGATCATCACAAAGCTCTCTTGATGAGGAGATAGCTTTAGTCCTGCAAGGTAGCATGGGTAGCTGTCCATCTTCGTGGCATGCTACATTAGAGAGACACTCTCCAGTGCTGCCATCTAGCCATGTGGCTCATAAAATAACTCAGAGGGAGAAACAGATACAGTATGCAGAGTTCAAACGGCGTAAGCAGACTGAACAAACAATACCACAAAACCAATCATGGAATCACACCTCATTCTCTTCTAATACCTCTCCATCTCAGGGTCCATTCTGTTTACCAGAGATACCTTTTCCAACAATTCCACAAATGCAAATGCAACCTGATCTGTCTACTCACAGTCAGTTTGGGGTGACTAACAATGCATATGGTGATAACAGACAGTTTTGGCTTTCATACTATGGTTCACCTACAAATATAAATGACAGAGACATTAAGCATCCACCATGGCATCATCAAAATATTGGTGGAGCTTATCAAGCTGATTGTGGAAACTATTTTAATCCTACACTGGTAAGAGCTCCTGTCTACAATTTTCCTCCATCCCCTCCACCATCACCTGACATCCATCAAAGAAGAGGATATGAAAGGAAACCCTCAATCTGGGCTGAGGACAAAGCAGGCAGTATTTATCATGGTAAGAACAGAGACGTATCAGCCAATTCACCAATAAATTGTTCTACCGTGAACTATCAGATGCCAATAATAGATGTAAAGGCAAATTTGTTTTCTCCATATGACCAACAAGCATCAAGAAACACAGAGTGCATGGGTACTGTCCAACATATCCAATCTCAAGCAAATATCAGATTCTCCATGAGGTATCATACGTGTTTAGGCAACAGAGAAGGCATTGAACAAGGACATCCATTTGTGAATACAATTAATCCCCCTGTCATGCCACAAATCAGCCAAACCTTAGGACTTTCAGCCAATAATATAATTAGTATTCCATATGCAGTCAATGAAACTGAAACAAGCTCAACCAATGATGTAAAACCTGTGCTCACAAGCAGCCAATCATGTGCTTTTGCAAGCGGTTGCTGTGTAGAACCAAAGGAAGTCCAGTACGATATTGAGGCTTCCATTCATATGAAAATTGTGGAAAATGAAAGGAAAGCCATGACTGCTGGAAAAGAAGTTCTCGACCTTCCGTCAATTGGAAGTTTTCTTGAATACTTGAATGAAGGATAGAAGCTTCGATTGCAAATGTGGCGGTACAAACATATGTACATTAGTGAAAACTGTATACGGTATCTTCTTATTCAACGAATAATTTTTCTACACGGCAGGGTGATATGGTTATTTAGTAGAACAATATATATGTGACTCGTGTAGGTGACAAAATGTACATCTTATAAACTTAAAAGACACAAGCTTCTTGAGCCAGAAATCTGAGCAGGCGCCATTAATATAACTAGCAAAATGTTTAGTTCTTTTGGCCATTTAATAAGAAAATTGAATTCTACATACTGTATTGTACAAAACATATATCAGACATGTGAATGAACATGAAAGAGAAATGAAAATATTGCAAATAACAAATTGCTTTACTGTTTTATTCTTTTTCCTCTTTGTACATAAAAGATGAATATAATTTTTCTTCTTGATATTAATGAAGCCACTATTGCAAGAGTGCATGAGTGCTGGGTATAATTTCTTTCTTTAGTATACAATTTTCATTTACTAATTGCAATATGTAAACAGATTCTGAGGTAAAGTATAATGTACAAGCTGAAGTAAGATCATATCTTTAAAAAATTGTATATGTAGCCATTTAACTAATGGAAATGTTAAAATCTAGTTAAGATTTACTGCCCAAACAATACAGAATATTTATATCAATGACGATAAAAAAATCATTTGCACTGCTTAAAGAAACAATTTTTTAAAACACCTCTAACAATGAAAACCGCCATGATCATATTAATAAATCATGTACATGAATGGTAGCAATGTGTACTTGCTTATAAGTCGACTCAAACTGCAAACAACAAAGATCCATAATGCAACTGAAGAGTATGGTCTCTGTTGTTTGTTCTACTGATTACTCCTATCAAACTGCACAGACCAAGATCTGCTGGTACATTTTATGGCAGATCTGAGTCCGTGCAGTTTGCAGTAAAACTCGACTTATAAGCAAATACATGCAGTAATAAAGTGGTCAAATACTATATAAATGTATTCCTTTTCCAGTAGAATATTTTCTTGAATTGATATCTACTGTACTTTTGTAAGTTAATACTACTGGTAATACTACAAAAGGTGACATGGCAAAAGTAATTAAATTTAAACATGCACTATTTAATTCTAGAATAAAAACCAAATATAAAATGTTAAACTGATTACCTTTAACCCACACTAACAGGGTTAGTCATGGACTCATGGTTTAGTTACAAGAAATGGTCATATTGCTTGTAATATATTGAAGGGAAGATGAGGGTTAGCCATACATGCATGATTGACATTAGTGCTTGGGGTCTGAGATATGCAATATCAAACATTTAAAAGTCAAAATTTGAAGCTTATTCTCAATGTTAACTAGTTAGCCAATATTTTCAGTGCAAGTTGGTTTTGCTGCTTTTCTTTTAAATCCCTAAAAATATATGCTTTTGAAGCTACACTTGAAAATAAAATGAAGAATGGTGATGTTCACTTAATCTATTTCATTCACTTACTGTCTTTTACATTTGAAATGTTAAAAATGACAATTTATTTTATGTATATCTTTGCATTTTCTACAGTGAAGTACTGAGACTAATTTGGTCACTTGACTGAGCAAAGAATACTAACTGTGTGTCATGGGAGTTTTTAAATGAAGAACCTGATGCAGACAGGTTAAGACCAAACTGCAAAAGAGACTGGTTTTTCTCACCCATGCAGCATAGAAATCTAGCTGTTTTGATAACCTTACTTATCTCAGTCTGGTTGTCTCAGCTCATCTCATAGTGTCCATGTGCTAGGAACTAGGCTTAAGAAGATAAAACCCCTTGTCTTCTGCTGTGCCTGATAGAGCTGTTATAAAATCAAACAAAAACAATAACAACAACAGATATACAACAAAACAAAATTTACTCATAAAACACCTTATGGCAAATGTTATCATATCTGTAACTTTGTACATTTTTACATTAGCATCAATAAATGTATTTAAAAGTATCTAATTCTTCAACTTTGTCAAACACTCCCAACCAGCCTCAGTTGAATCAAACATTGTAAACAAATTAAAATTCCTGCATGCACCATCAGAGTGGTTCATTCATCCGTCTACATGCTATTCCACAAGAAGATTTCCCGGTAGCATGGGAACCCTGGTATCAATGTACCAGTATGAGCCACACTTGCCATATTTCCTGGATAGTAAATATCCAAGAATATCATGCATTTTAAATCTCCTCCAAGTTATTGTACACTTCATTAAACTGATCTGTGTACTTTCCCATACTGTTGTCTACCATAGTACTTTTTCCAAATTTGAAATGATGCAAGTTAAAAGATATAAGTATAAAAGATATTAATTTCTTATTGCTATTTTCACATGACATCCATTGATTAAATGTGATAATACAGTAATAATATAAAATGATTCTATTTTTTCGTGCGTAGAACTTGTGTACATAGAGTCAACTGGGCACCGCATTGCCCTCATTAACATAATTGTATTAATGTGTGTTTACATAATACATGCACAAGGCTCTAGATGCTCATGATGCAATACTTGCAACACATAACAATTTTGTTTTTTTCCTTGATTACTTGTTTCTTTTCTAAGAGCAGTATATATGCTGGATTCTATTTAGATAATTATTATGATTTTCATTAAACAGTGCAAAACCTTATGACCATTATACAGAATGAGAGGCAATAATAGTACCTGAAAAATACTGTGTTTTGAATCTGACAACTATATTGCAAAGTTGCAGGGTAATTTTAATTTAAATGGATATAAACTGGGTGAGAAAAATAATCTTTGTTGTTGTTTGTACCAAGACAAGGAAATCCAGTCACAGGGCTACATTTCTCATCTCCCCATGAGGCACTGCCGAGGCGGGAGACAAAAAAATGTAAGCCTGTGACTGTGATTTCCTTGTCTTGGTACAAACACTGACATAGATTCTATTACTCTTATACTGGTACATTATAAGGCTTGGCCTGAGTACCAAAACATTCAGGTATGCAACTGACCAACCTGGTGACTATTAAAAGGTCTGTTCATTGGCACTACCAGAGTGAAATGACACAGTTGTTCTGTTCATTGGCACTACCACAGTGAAATGACACAGTTGTTCTGTTCAATGGCACTACCAGAGTGAAATGACACAGCTCTATTAATCTTTCTAGATCCCTCATCAATCCATTCATCTTACTCAAAAGCACTTAATTGTTGTTTTCTTTGATTTTTGTAATAATTTTAAGACCTGTACAAATTAGTGTCCATATCATAATTTGCCTGTCATGTTTTTTTATACAGTAACCAGTCAGGCATAGTAACTACAGTAAAGATATCAAGAGAAATGTTGTTACTGTAATTGCTATTTTGATAAGACAGAAACTTTTAAATGCAAAGCACATTAATACCAAAAACTGGCATAATTAAAGTTTTGGCTTTCTTTACGTCCATATAGTACTATGAAAGCTTTAAATGCTAAACATTTACAGACAAAATCAATAATTCTTGTTGTTTTACAAAATGCAATATATTAGTGTTCGATATATACACACATACTCTCAAATACACAAAGACAAGAAATTATCACAGTTATATAATAATAATGTTACAAGCAGAGGCAAAGCCTGGTTTCAATTATATTTACAAGTAACTTTGTCTAAAATTGTTCCCCTCAACCACTCTACCTAATCAATCATCTGTCAACCAATAATTATGAAACATCTTGATCAGAAAACATAACTCACAATGGAAGTACAATCATAAAAAATTCAGTATGAGATTGATAACTGTGTTCTCTGCATACATGCACAATTTCACTGCCATTTTAAGGCTCTAAAAAAAAATTTCATTTTGGGATTTATGAGTCTGAATTCAGTATATATCAGCAGAGACTTTAGTTGTTTCAGGGTTTGGCAGACTTTTGTATGATAAATGATGACAATGGATTTTGGCCACAAGACAAACAGTTGTTTAAAAACCTTTTATCAAAAACTGATGCCTTCATGTGCCATTTATATTTGCTTTTTAAGTCCAGCCGCAAATAACACATAGTCTGATCTGCCATAATGTGCTGGCAGATCTGGATCTATCTTTTTGTTCTCCTGCATACTCAAAACAAACTGACAGCACATTATGCGATGGCAGATCTGGGTCTGTGCAGTTTTCAGCTGGACTTGAAAGCGAGTAAATACAGTATGTACTCCTTCAACATTCCTTCTATGTAAGAGAGAATAAAATAGACCCATTTATCAAATTTTTAAATATAAAAAGCGTTAATTCTGGACATAAATTCTGAATATTCAGAAACTTTATGTTGGTAAATATTTGCAATTTTTTTGATCTGGTCACAAATTGTAAAAATGTATCATTGCAGAATGTTAGATACTGGAACATAACACACTGGAAACTTGGCTACCTGTAAAACTTAAAATTAATTTTTTGGTGTGCAAAACCATAAAGTTCTAATGTCTGACAGTGTATAAATTTCCACACATATGCATGGAATGATCTACATAAATTTATATTCATTTCTGACAATGAATACAATCTGGCAGTCACCAGTGGTACTTCAGGACCAGTTCATCAATCTAGGGGAATCCCATGTAAAGTTCCTTCAGCCTACAAAACCGTCCATTTCAGAATATATCATCATAATGGTCCATCTAGTTTCTAGTTTTCAAACTGCAGTAATCAATGAAAAACTTAAACAGCTAAAAGGGGAGCATCTTTTTGCTAGGGATATTCCATTTAAACCTACAAGGGAAGGCAGTTTAAAAAAATGATATGTCAGGGTACTTTGATTTCAGAGTTCATATGAAAATGATAAGAAAATTCTAAATTGCGTCTATGGGTGAGTACCCCACTTTAAAAGTGCCTTCCTTGGACCCCATGTATGTTTAATGGAACAGCCCCTATACATGACTTGTAAATAAATCATCCATTATAATCAAAAAGATGTAAGTTGGTACTAAAATCCTTACATAAGCTCTTCACCTGGAAAACAAAACTTAAATGGAATTATGTCTACACTGCTTGCTTGTTTAACACAAATACCCAAGATTTTGATATGACCTTCACCTTGTCTCACGTGCAAACTGGAGGGTCGGGGTGTATATATAAATGTACTGTGCTTGAATCTACAGTCCAATTGTGACATTAATCCCTCAAAGAAGTTTGGATTTCTGACAATATAGAAGAACTTTCATAAAAAATCAAATCTTTTAGCAATCTTGAATTGCCTTTGGATGGTAGATATGTGGAGATATGAAAAAGCAATGCTTACTTAAATTTGAATCCTGGTATGACAGCAACTGCTCCAAAGATTTGGGACTTACAGCAAAATGGAAAACATAAACCAAAACTTCAACAAATCTGAAGCTGTTGTTATTAGAATGTATGATACTAATGTTTGGCCTATGCTAAAGCAAGCGAGACAAAACAAAATGGCACATTTGAACACAACTTACCAAAAATGAATATGTGAAAATGGGAGAAATTTGTGTCAATAAAATTTGCTAAGATTGATAAATCTTTTGATTCTTTGTGTACACCAAGACAACATGACACATAAAGATGGGTATATTTTTGTTAGCATTTAAAAAAATTATCTTTAGAGAAATATGATTTTTAACATTCACCAGAATGAGTCCATATTAAACATTAATACAAGATTCAATTAAATAGACTTTAATGTATGACAATAAGCAATCATTCCATGAGGAACATGACGCAATCTGTTTTACAAGACCATGTGTGAACACAAATGATTAACAGATGCCGTTACAATGGGATCTGTGTCCCCAGTTTCTCCTTTCCCTAGATCTCAATGATCACGGTTTGCCAAAACAGTTTCAAACAAATCAACAATAATGGAAAAAAGTATTGCTTTCTCAATAGAAAATCTATGAAAAAAATAACTGAACTATCTCCATGTTTGTCAGTGATCATTCAACCTGGTTTCTCAAATTTCAAACAAAATAAGCTTATATTAAAATATTTTTCTCATAAAATGGAATAAAATTTTAAAATACATCTTTGTACATTGTTGAATAACAAAAATGCTCTAGTGGGGATATTTTTAGATTACACTATGAAAGTAATAAAACAATTATTGGATTTTGTCCAGTTCATTATATTATTTTATTCAGCTGTGAAATAAGACATTGACCAAAGAAGTTGCAGATAACTATATTGTACTTTACAGCTCAATAAACAGAGTTCTAAGTGAACCAAAAGCCTGAATTTTTTTATTTTTACTTTCAACACATAAACCAAACAAATCCATACATGACTGCAATGTTGTTGTTGTTTTGGGGTTTAATGCCATTTCTCAGTGTATGATAGGCTATACATGGTGAAGGAAGAACATGGGAAAACCCCAATAAGAACCACCAACGTGTGGAAAGATTCCAGCAAGCTTTGTCACACACCGTCATTAGCTGGGCCTGAGACTCAAACCCATGTGGATAGAGCTGAGATGGCAATTATCAGCATAAACGAGCACTTTAGACCACTTGGCCACTCCGGACCCTGAGTGCAATGTGTAAATTTACACAGCAGAAATCACTCTAAGTAACCAATATGTTGTATTACTGTCTAGCATGTGTGACCTGTTCAGCCACTCAGAATTCAAAATAAACTGTTTGAGAACAATGAACTCTTTTATTGAGCTGTAAAATAAAGATATAGCCTCTGCTCTGATTTGTCAATATCATATTTCACAGTTCAATAATAAGACAGTGTAATATATCTAACTCAACAAAAGTTCACAGTTGTGTATAATTATTACAGAATAAAACAAATCACAAACATTACAATGAACGTATGCAGTACTATGCAAACACTATAGATCGCACACTATGTGAAGATGATAATCAGGAGACTAGATTCAACCTAAAAGTGATTTAGTATTTCTCAATTTACATAATCAGTACATATTCTAATTGAACACTACAACAAAATTAGATGTAAACAGCTTGTGATAATGATGTTTTCCAACTAGAAACTTGTAAAGAGAAAGTACAGTTTTAAAATCAATTATGTTTATTCTTGAATACTTCCCTAACTACATTAATGTTTGGAAAATAAACTGATACTTCCTGAATCCTGGCCATCTGAAAAGATGAAAATGAAGTCGTTTCGATCTATATATCATAAAGAATAGTGTTTCCCATCCTTTTTGATCATGAGGGCCCCTTCTTAACTACAAAACTTGTTGCAGACCCCCACATGGTAATATTTGTACATTTAGGTCCTGTTAACTAAGAAAATACATAATGATAAAAAAACTTAAGAAACTCAGTTTTGTAAATGAATTACACTGTATTCATCACAACAACAAATATATAAGTTTCAAAAATAGTAGTACATGTGTGAGACATAATATTTAGTCAGTTGTGGACACCTTGGAATAACCCTAGATCCCCTAGGAGTCTGCGACAAAAGGTTGGGAACCACTGATATAGAAAAAGGAAAAAACTCACTCATTACCTGCACTAACCAAGACCAGGTGGCACTAGTCTTAAACTGAGCAACATAACAACTAGGACTCTTGCTTTTGCAGGGAGATTGGGAGGGTTTTGCTGTAATGGGATAATGTCTTCTCAGATAAACATAATTTAATCTTGGCTTTTTCCTTTACATACATTCCCCGATCACATCAAAGATAGGAGAATAGGTAACAGAAGGAGAGAATGCTGAGTATCCTACCTCGACCATGGGTACCCTTTGAGGGAAGTGTGTGTGTGTGTGATTTGGACTTTTAACATAGCTTTAACAATTTTTCAGTCATATTGCTATGATGTCTGCAGTGGGGCAGTTTATAGTGATGTCTAGCACTTGGGCATCATACTGCAGACATGTAGCATGATGTCCCACCCAGTCACATTATCCTGACAATAGGCTGACCAGTCCTAACACTAACTTCTTAATGCTGAGTGCCAAGCTATGCAGTTGTTAGTACTAGTTTTATAAGTCTTTGATATGACTTGGCTGGGGATCAAACCCACGACCTCCCTCATCTGAGGCAGACGCTATAACCACTAGGCCAACGGAGCTGTCTATGAGGGAAGAATGGCTCCATTCACTTTATGAATCGTAGCCTGCTCTCCAAACTGAAGTACATCAAAACTGTATTCCAGTTCAGACAGTAGAAGTAGGAAAAAAATGTTTACATGTAAAACCTTACTACACTCTAATATATAAGTTTTCTGGATAGATGGTTTGAACTCGTGAGGATGAGAATGTTCATAGGATTTTTGAGTGGTCTTGTAGGACTTTGTTGACAATGCTAAGCAAAAGCTTAAAACTAGTACCACCTATCAGTGGTCAATGGGAGTTAATGGGAAAGAATTTCTTACCTTATTTGTCACAATTCTATGATTCTACACTAAGTAACAAAAAAGAGCAAAATCCAACAAGTATTGTAAAAGTCAACAAATAATTTATTTCCCTAGAATACAATGTGAACATTTAATATTAACTTACAGTGTTGTGAGTCTAATTCCAAATAGTCTTAAAAGTGCCATCACAAGTTCAAATGTACAAAATACAAAGTTCCAACTGAGTTCCAGTGGTATTCCAAATAAGTTCCAATATTGAATCTACTGCTGATGTTCTGTAGTCTCAAATGTGTTAATTCACTATTAATTCCAAATTAATGTTCCAGTCCAAGTGGATTATTGGGCACTTTGTAATTCCAGTGAATAACAATTTAAATAAATAAATCCAACCAAATGAAGAACTGAATAGAATAATAAGAATGATTATGCTTCAGATGTTACTGCTGGCATGAGTAATTCTTAGGTAAGCAAGATAATATACCCCTCTACTTGACCTAGGTTAAAATTACCATTTTCTGAAAATACTCTGGCACTTAATGAAAGTTAGAACATTCTAGAACATTTTAAGGTCAGAATAAAGACAATCGTTTAACTCAAATTAAAGTAAACATGTTTACATTAACAATGATCTGAATATTTAATCTACACACATCGAGAAATATTAGCTTGTACAATGTTGTTTACAAAATAAATGTCACTGGTCAGGTACACTATGAACTTGAATTTGGACATGGTCAAGTAAAAAAATACAAATATACATAACATATAGTCATTAAGAAAAGCCAACAAATAATACAGATTAAATATACATAACATTAGTTTGTATGGTTTATAGACAGAGAAGTCAAAATTTTCATCTTTTTGGGGAAGGGAGGATACGGAAGGTGTGGAGTTTATTTTCCTAAAGTTAATGTGATCATCAAATGTATTCAAAGGAGAAACAGGAACAAAGCTCTTGCATCATGAATATCAGTTTCAAAAATATATCGTATGTAAGAAAATGTTCAAACAGGAACACTTAAGATTATGAAAAAAGGATCTCCACTTCTTTAAGGAGTTGTTCCCCCTTTCTCCCAGCTTGCTTGCAGTAGTGCTCGGCAGCTTTCCTATGACCCAGATTAGACAAGAGACGAGCATACTCTAGAAACACAGCTTCAATCAAAGGACCTGAAAAAAAGATACATGTACTGTGTTTGTTTTTGAATAACCCTCACTCCAATGTGAACAGCATAAACCAAGATATTAAGATCAATAATAACAAATCAAAGATCTTCCTATGTCTATTAACAAGAATACAACACACTCTGATAACCATTAGCAATGCCACTGTTGGATACAATTTTTGATTTTTATAATGGATCCAAAAAAATGTCTCCACCAATAATATTAAATGATATTAAAAAAAATCTTGGAAAGCAGCTTACATTGACCTGTTTTTGTGCTCAACACACAATCATCTTAAATTCATCCATTTTGCAACATTAGGAGCAACAGATGAAAAGATACTGATGTTGGAATCTATAGTATTTGCACACCCTCTGGTTTGTTTGTCCCACCTTCTACCAATTACAAAAACAAAAGGATTCAAGGATATAAAAGAATGCACAAAATTTGGTCACTTCATTCACTGATTTATATTTTCTAACCTGATTGCTGCCTGGGGTCCCAAACACTGTCAACTTGCTGGCATTTTGAGTTTATTTAGTAACATGGCTGCCATATTTGTATGGACAAGTCTACCTTTTCAAGCAACAGATGTAATTTAATTCACTGTCTTTGATAATTTCAATAACTCCAAAAATTATGGAGTTACACCTCTCTGAACACATACATACACGAGTTAAACTTAAACTTTGTTCAATTTATTTTAGAAATATTATAACCAGACACTGCAAATATTGGACACAGATGGCAGTTTTTATTGAATTGGACCAATCTAGAAACCAGAAAACCAGACAGTGAGCAGTCTGTCTGTTTGTTTACATCTAAAGCTTTCTATTTGTTTTGAAACATCATTAAGTCAACTGTGTTGGTGACAGGTTAGAAATTATAAATGAATGAATGAAATTACTAGCTTTTGTGCATTTTTTATACCCTTGATGCTTTTTCTTTTTTAAAATCAGTATGGGGTTACAAACAAATGGGAGTGTGTGTGCTTTGATTCCATCTATATTCCCTCAGTGACCACCACCCTCATTTCTCACTGAACCCCACTGATCTCCTCCTTGTAAAAAGATATGCCTTGAAAGCTGACCAAATTGGTTTGAACAGGATTCAAACCTGTCACCGACTATTTGTGAGTATAAGTTAACAAATGAGCCATCATGTAAAGGAAGAAAATCTAACATGCTACACATCCTGATGCATCAACTTACAAAGTTTTAGCAGTGTAGGGTTGAAACAAAGTTTGATTAGTCTAAATGTAACAAGCTAAAAATACAGAGGATGTGACATGACATACAAAATGGCTGAAAATAAAAATGTCACTCAAGCATAAAATATGAAGTCACAATTACCTAGTCTGGTATGGGTGAGTTACTCAAATTAAGAAGTATCCACACATAAATTATCCTGACAGTATATGAAATAAAATGATGTATATTGCTGGTGTAATGAATGAATAGCTGAAATTATTCAAGTCAGTCAAGCATACTTATAGTTTGGTTTAGTCACTCCCATTTGAGATACATTTGCATATCAATTTTCTTGAGTGTAGATGAAATAATGTTTTTACCCTATGTTTTTCTATGTTTGATGATTATTTTTAATGTCACAAAACTTAGTGATAATGAAAATAACTCCCCCCAAAACTTTTGAAAAATGTAGGGTTTGGAGATGGAGTGGGACAAATTAGATTAAGGATTGTGTTTACTTTGTAGATACATAAAAATGAACACAATAATTTGGAGTCTTAATATCAATTGATATTGACATCAATTATATAAATTGTTATGTATATTTGATTTAATTTATATTTGATTTAATTTAATTCTTTGTTTGTTCGTTGTTTTTTATATATTCCATTACATGTTAATGTACTTTTGTTTCCTGGATTTGATAAAGTCCATGATAAAGTTCTGTGATAACTGATTTGTTTAATATTTTTAATGTAAACAACCAATAATAGAAACAATGTTTCTAGTTTCTGACCTTGATTCAGAACCAGTAGAGTCTTAAGTAAACAACTTTTTTCAATTTTTTAAAATTCACTTCTAGAGTAAAAGCCATTGATTTCAGTCAAGGTTATATCTGGCCTATGTGTCAAATAACATGTATCAATTGTTACAAACTCTGGGTTTTCCAGAGGACTGACCCACATCCGGGCATATCTTTTGTATTGCAGTTAGATTTATTAATGATATTTTGAGAAATAAGTCATTCTTGCTATAACACTTGAGATGTCCAAGTGTTTTATGTTGTGACCAGTTTTTGGGCTAATTATTTTATTTTTCTTCAAATTCTTCGGATTTCAAGATTATTTTCCCCTGGAAATACTAGTGTTCTAAATTAATTCTTGGAGAAAGACAGTTATCGAAATTTACACAGAATTCAAATTGGAATATTATTTTCTGTGATTCAACAAAGAACTGTTGACACATCAGTGCGATGCTGACAACAGCATGTTACTGCCTTCCATTTTGGATTTTATCGGGATTCAAACTCATTCTCATTAGGACTTTTTATTACTATGACTTCTATTTTTAATTCTTGGGTTATTTTTGGATTTGATTTGTAAAACTAAGTTCTTTTTCTCATTTTTACCTTTTTTTCTAGGGAAATAAATTATTTGTTAAATTTTACAAAGCTTGTTGTTTGAAAGAGCCTAAACACATAACAACAAGGTGTTGTTTTCAAATGAGGAAATACCCTGATCACTTAAATTTATATAAGTTTAAAATGTTGATGAAGTCCATGTTTAGTTGTCAAAACTGACCGTCTCACTGTGTACAGTATGAAATTACACATTTCACATGGAGTTCAACAGAATCATGAAAAATGACACAAGTCACACTGGGACCAAACCAGATATTGTAAGAAAGTATGATACACTTGACATATCATGGATTTCATAACTACCTGTTTCTTCTGTTTTCCTGATGAGGTCAAATTCCATCCCTGCCTCAATGAAGCATGCAGCTTTGCTAAAGTGCCTCATTCCATACAGCATTTCAACAACCTTCATAAACTTACCAAGGGACAGCATGACTAGGACTGCAAGGCTCTGAAAAATGAAAAATATAACTGATGTTCATTGGATGTACATGTACTCATAGTGAAAGTTCAAATGTTTTCTGCATGATTAGTTTAAAATGATCCGAAAACTAGAAGTGTCCATAGTATATGAATGTCTCTGTCACTAAGCATACTGCCATCTGAACATAAACAAGTCACAACCACATGAAATGCAGTAGCAAGCACAGTGATGGAAATAAGAACTTCAGCAACCAGAATGTAATCAATACTTCTACAAAACTTAGAGTACTCTCCAGCAGCCACTACAAACATTAATTACCATGCAGTAATCCTGACCTACAAAAACTGTTCACTCCTATGATGCAACCTAAAAGATATGTATTTCTTTATTTTGTGTTTAATGCTTGTCCTTGAAAGAGTGTTTGTGGAATTAATGCCTATGTGGTTTTTTTTCATGGTTCTAAGAAGTTGAGTTTCAAGGTCTACCCTTATTTATGTACTTAGAATGTTCTGGAAGAGAACTTGAACAGTTTGATGGGTTTAAAATGACTCACACGAAGGGAAGTCAGAGCATTCTATAATTGTTGTTGTAGGGTTTAACACCATTTTTCAGCACAAGATAGGCTATACATGGCGGCCAGTATAATTGGTGGAGGAAGAGCCCTGGAAAACCCCGGGAAGAACCACCAACCCACGAGAAGCTACTGGCAGGCTTTCTCACGTACCTACGTTAGCCAAGCCTGAGACTCGAACTCATGCAGACAGAGGTGAGATGGCAGTGATCCATAATGGTGAGCGCTTTAGACCACTCGGCCACTCAGGGCCCAGCATTCTATTGTCTTAGGTCATGTGAAATTAGTGCATATAGTACATGCTGAACATTAATCATTTCTGTTTCATATCAGTCTTTGGAAACCTATAATTTGAGAGGAATTATTTATTTAAATTATTTATTGGAATTACAAATTGCTCATTGACTTTTTTGACTAAAACACTATTATGAGATTATTAAGAACTCACTCAAAGACATTCTGGATTATATCATTGTTGTATATCAGGACATTCAAGACTCTTTGTACATCAGGACATTTAAGACTACTGGAATTAATTTATAACATTTGATACTTCTGGACTTGTGATAGCACAGTTGGGATTATTTTGGATTTAATTCACAATACTCTGTCTGTAAAATTGTCACTTTGTAACTGAGAGAAAAAAATCATTTTTTGCATTTTACTTACATTGTTGGTTTCAATTCCTTCCTGTTACTTATCATCTTTATTAATTAAATTAAAAAAACTTAATTCTTGTAATTTTCAAAAGTGGTAGATTTCAACTATAAAATGGTATGTGTGGTAGAAATGGTATTTTTGGCCTACTGCGAGTAGAATCACATGCACATTATTGTTTTAACCATTGAATCAACTGCCTTTTGTAGTTGGCACAGGTTTGTTTTTTTGTTTTTCTCCATCTATGTCCACAGCAGTGGAAAAAATATGGAAAATTACTGATGAAAAATAAAACAATTGAAGTTATTAACGCTTAAAGAAAGAAAAATCAATAAAACAATACCCACTTGCATACAAATGGCTGGTATTTACTAGAGTTGTAAAAATTTATCATTACATATCAGCCTCACTAATATCTTTGATGATATGCTTCACTAATATCTGTACTATTACAATAAAACCCTTTATATCCAAGTGTGACAATACAATAATGAACTAGTACTTTAAGTTGATGTATCATGACATACATGAATTAAAGGCGAGAAAGGAAAGTAAATTGTTTTGTTTCTTTAATAAAAGTAAAGATTTTAGCACTGTTCCTTTGTGCATTGTTATCGATCTGATATTAGTTATCACAGTGGTTATCCTACTCACAGACAAAAACATCATAATAATTTCTTATTGGATATAGTTATATAAAATGGTAAATGAATCATGTTTTAAATTTTTTAATTTTTTTATTGCAAATTCATGTATGAAAGACAGCTTGTAGATTTAATGTCAATATAAAAATATTCAGCAACAAACCCATATTCAGAATCTGCATAATGGTCATGATATATTCAAGTAATACTAGTAACCTTGATTAACACTTACATACCCTGAATATGCTTATAAGAACACCGTAACATTAGCATTATATACAAAGAAACATTTTTAAGTTAAGAGTCTATAGCATGATGCACATTGTACTGTCACTCATGTATTGTAATTTGTATCATATGGCCTGCTAACTGTATCCTGATATTATCATATTGCAATCATACTGCATAGCTATAATATCTACCTGGAAATCTAATCGATTTCCTGAGCTATAGTGATACAGTGCTGTCAGTACTAAGGTGAAAACTTAAAATCAGGAACATTTAGTATATGGATTGAAACCAAGAGGTTAAAGACAGGTATGGTATCTTGAAAGACTTCTTCTGATATATACTGTTACTATAATCTATACAGTATATAGACAGGAATAATAATTTGTTCCAGGAGGGAGCAAAAAGCCTTTAAGGACATGAGGTCAATAAAATGGCATAACCAAGAATGTACAAATAATGTATGTTCATGCACAGTCACTGTCCTTTCTAGGTGGGTAGATGCTATAAACCAACCCAGCCTAGGACCTAGCAAGAAATAATCATTATGATGCAGTGAGGCTACACATGTGTATACACTTTGAAATGTGCAGATGTAGATGCCGACAATGAAACTGGAGCCAATATAGGGTTAGTACAACCGCTCTCATCCACGTCACAAAGGTGAACGAAAAATATGACCAAAGCCACCAAATGCTGATAAGATATTGTGACCAAGTTTGGAATGAGGGTGCAATAATTATAGTGATATATCACATAAAAACATTTCATGACTATGTGAATGATGCAGATCTTTGACTTAAAAGTTGGACAACAGCCACTAAGGCACAAAATATTGGTCACAATGACCTAATCTTGGGATAAGAGTATTACTTATTTATTTTTATACCTGACCTAAATGAGTATTCGAATTTGGCAAGAAAAGTGATAGTGATGTGTGCTTTCTTTGCTTTCAAGATGTAAATAGTCTTGAACGGTGATTTAAAAAAAAGATTGATGATAAAGTATGTACACTAATGGGCCAGTGTTTACATTCAAATATTGCATTTATTATGCACAAGATACGCTTAAAGAAACATCAAGCATTACTGACACAAGTTTGCTGAAAGCATGTATATAGTAGTTTACATGAAATATGTTATCCCTTCAAATATGTATTTGTCTGCAAAAGGCATGTTAAAAAACCTACACTTACTCTTGCTATTGTGTATGTCATTACCTTTTGATTAACACTGGTACTACAAAGGTGATCCACCCATTTCTTCATGACCTCACTACTCTCTGTGTTTCCCAGTGCAGACTGTAAAAAAAACCCCCAAATTATTAACATATTTCAAATTTCAAAACAGTTTACAAAGCCTCAAATGATATGTGAACAGACTCTTTGTTAAATACTCAATTTTAGCAAATAAAATTAGTCCTCATAAAAATCCATATATTTCACAAGTTTATATACCTTACCTAATTGTCATTTGCATGATCCAGCAATTAAAGATGGTGACCATGCACAAAAATTAGGAAATTGTGAACTACATTGATCTTTGTGAATGATATCCATAACACATTAACCCCTCAAGGTTTTTGTCGTTTTCATCTGAAATTCGAGTAGGAAACACATTTTGAAAGTTATTTCTGAATACATCCAAAAACACCAACTTCCAGGTGATCTTCCAATAACATACTGCCTTGTTGTGTTAGAAACATCGTTTTTCATTGGCTATTTGGCTCGATCATGAGCAGAAGGGTAAAAATTGGAGTTCTTTTTTTTCTTCTTTTATTTTGCTAAACAGACCCATTATTTTTGTATCAAGACCACTCTTTATTCCAAATGCCCATCTTATCCTATGTTTTACAAAGGCTCATCTGTCTGTTTGCAGTTCATACTGGTCTGCCTTAGATCTGAGACCAAAAAGTCTAAAATCCGGACACAAAATCAGATTCCGACCACGGGCGAATTTTGGGTAGAAAAAAATCTGGTCCAAAAAATTAGGTTTTTCCCTCTGTATTTTATAGTGTAATAGAAATTCCAGATTATTTGGTACCATTGTAGAGCTACCAAAGATTAAAACAAATAATTGTATACCAGACAATATCATTTTGTTATACACCGCATCTGCTTTTAACAAACCAGGCAAGGTGAGTTATGGAAGGTTGTGCTGTATTTTATGACTTAAAATGAGTACTGTACCTTAGCAAGCCACACTGCCTTGTCCCATGACCCATAGGTCTGTAGATACCTGCAAGCATCCAGACCTTTATCTATCATGCAAAGCAACTGAACTCCTTCTGAAATTCACCAAAAATAATAACAGTTACCTCCAATACTCTTCAATATATCAAGCTTTTCTATGACAAGAATCATGTGGTTAAATGCACTCAGTGCTGGGGATATACCTTTAAATATTTATACCACTTCTAGTTCGGCTACTACATGGTTAAGAAAATAAACTTCAATGATTCACAATGCCTAAATTATTATTAAATTATATACAGTCTACTATCACACAAACTGGTGTTACAACAAAGCTGGCACTATAAGGTCTGAAATGACAATTCAGTAAGGATGTGGTTGCAAGAATTGATAGATAATAAGAGAAAAAGAAAGACGGATAGATATAATGAATAAATAATACTGTGAATTACTTTAAATTCATGGGGTACCAATTTTCTTGGTTTCTGTGAGTAAGCTAGATCACGAATTAAAGTCACAATGAAATATACACCAAACTGATATTAACCCTTACAGATATAATAATCTGGCTTGTTAACACTGACTTCACTCTGCTGACTTAGTACTACAACATCCAAGTATCTGTCTCACTCTGCTGACTTAGTACTACAACATCCAAGCATCTGTCTCACTCTGCTGACTTAGTACTACAACATCCAAGCATCTGTCTCACTCTGCTGACTTAGTACTACAACATCCAAGCATCTGTCTCACTCTGCTGACTTAGTACTACAACATCCAAGCATCTGTCTCAACCACTGGATGGGTGTTCATCTGATGACATAGGAATGTTATGTCATACTGAGCATTACTGTTATGACATGAGGGCCTAGTACTGTTGTGATATGTGGGCCTCCAAAAGAGATAATGTGTGTGTGTGTGTGTGATAAATAGCTCTTTTTCTCCATATTTTATATAGTGAGATGAAATGGGTTTATGTTAGAATTAATGTTTTTGCCCCAGACTGATACTTACAAAATGTTTCTATGCTGATACAGTTTGGGCTATATCAGTCATTTAATATCATGAAACTGACATAAGCATCACCCTTATTAGCCATGGCTGTTAACTTTTTTCCATCTTACCCATTAGTCTCCCATTAGCAATGAGGTTTGTGGCCACCAGTTTAATGGTGCTCTGTGAAGCTCCAGATGACCGGACACTTGCCACCAGACATGCTCTGCAAAGATTTTATATACAAGATATTCAAATTAGCTCAACAGACTGGATTTCATTTCTGAAATACAAACCAGCATCTAGGAAAAAGGTATTTACAAGCATTTTTAAGAGGTTTCTTAGGATCATTCATTAATGTTTCCTGATATGGGGACTTGAAGAAACTATTAAAATCCCAAAGTTAACAATAATAATTGTTTAAGGATATTGGAGCATTTAGCTCTTTCAAAAACTGATACTTTTATACAGCTAAGTTTACAAGTAATTCAAAATCAATTTTAAAAAACTGTAGATTGTGGTGTGCATTCTTTTTGTTCTACCATGTTATAGAAACCAGCTGCATGACCTAGAATCTGAGAAGGGAAGTATGTCATAAAGAAATAAACTAAAAGAAAAACGAAGGGACCAGCTCCAGGGATCTTGTGAGTACAACTCACCATAAAATAATAAAATGCAAATAGCAAAGAACAACCCCTGAACAAGAATAATAAATACATTTTTTCTTTAAATTCTTTTTGATTTGTTTCAGAAAGCAAACACCTACACTATGGGGGATACAGAAATACATACAAGCCATTAAAATTTTCGGATGGCGGGGTGGGGGTGGGGGTGATGTCTAGCACTGGGGCATCATGCTGCAGACATGTAGCATGATGTCCAACCTAGTCACATTATCCTGACATCAGGCTGACCAGTCCTAACACTAACCTCTTAATGCTGAGCACCTAGTGAGACAGCTGTTAGTACCATTTTTATAAGTCTTTTGGTATGGCTCGGCCAGGGTTCGAACTCACGACTTCCCACATCCAAGGACCAAGGAGGATTCTCTAACCATTAGGCCACTGGAGCGGTCCAAGTTTTGATGCATACAGATTTCCAGGACAGTTAAAGTCACAAATGAAATCTCTAAGTACAGTTGCCATCCATATGATCAGATAGGTGGGAAAAGAAAAAATCAGTTGTAAGTCATTATAATAGTGTAGGTAGAGTCCATTAAAAACAGATCTACCTCATTATAATGTGGCAGGTGAGGTCCATAAATAAACAGGTGTACCTCGTAATGTAGTAGGTGGGGGCCATAAAAAAACAGTTTTAACTCATCATAATGAGGTAGGTGGGGTCCATAAAAACAGGCGTGTTATTATAATTTGATAGGTGGAGTCCATTAAAACACACAGCCATCTTACTATAACGTTATAAGTGGGGTCCCAAAAAAACTAGGTATACCTCATTATATTGTTGTAGGTGGGGTCCATAACTTGTGGCCACATTATAAACTGACTCACACTACTGAGAGAATCACTGAAAATGTGATTAATGTATATATTTGTGCATATTGTGCGTGAAGATGCAAAATGCAAGTCAAATATATTGTAACAATTTTATTTCATGTGAATGAAATAATATTTTGCACTTCAAGGTATTTGTGTATTTAAATTTTTCAAGTAACAAAAGGAATAAAGATATCATACTAAGCAGCATGGTATTTTCTTTTAATCCAATACCGCCATAACTTTGAAGCACCAATTCTAGTCCACAATGTCTGGAACTGATCTAAATATAAAACTTACCCAGAGTGCAACAGACAGACAAGACTAACATAAAATGTCCCTATCATTGTTGTGGAGGGGCATAAAAGAAAACATTTATTAATAATGAACACTACAGAGTAAAAATTTCAAACAAAAATTACCAGATGCTCTCTGATCTGACTATAAATAAACCTGTAAAATTTCTTTCTTGTACATCTATGGAAATTGGCTCAAAAGAGATGATGTAAATGTAATGATATCCAACAGCAATTTAAGCAAACAACTATTATCTCTTGCTCAAGGAAATACACAAAGTCTGGCACAATAAAATAATCATGGTAAAGATCAATTAATTACTGTTGTTCTCAACAAACAAACCATTACAACAATGAAAAGGTGGCCTACATGTCTGAAATGGATGAGTAGGTGGCCTCTCTTGAGTGGAATCCCTTTTTAAATGTGTGTTTGGGAAGCCACTATAATTAAAACAATGTCCATAAAGATGTAAAAAAAATCTTCTTTTTGCACACTGTTTATTTACTCACTTCAGACTATCTGTGTAGTAAGCATCTCTGTCAGGTTCAGTCTCTAGAAGCAATTGCACAGCCCTGTCTGTCTGTCCCAGCATTATGTAATTCTCTGCACACTTCTTTGTGTGGTCATAGGTTGCTCTCTTACTATCATGTAGAGCCACACGATCAAGCTGGTACTTCTATAAATCGAATTCAGATTTTACTGTATGATGGTAGCATGGAGACATATAACACATGAATGCTTTTTGACATCATACATTACATTATACAAATCAACTTCAAAATCGTATCAAAATACCTTGGCTTGGCTTGGTTTCATGTTTTCCAGCATAGCAGCACATATGAGAAGTCAAACCATGATTTTGTTTCAGGTTAAATTTATTAACTTAATTATTTCAATCTTTTGCTTATCAATATTTGCAAATATATCAATTATTTCAATATTTTCATAAATTTAATATAAAATGTGCATACATGCAAGATCCTCCAATGCTGTGATCATATCAATGGTAAATTAAAGATAATATAGGCTGTAAAAGTTACTAAAAGGTGAAAATCATCTTATCCTGTTTAATGCAAATAGACAAAGGACAGTAACTCTTGCCCATACCTCCCCTCAGTACCACCAGGTGTCGCTAATTTTTAGCTGAGCAAAATGTTAACAATGATGCTCTATGTGGGGTGGTTGGGAGGGTTTTTAAGTAATAAGAGTGGGTAAGTATTCTCGAAGAAACATAATTTACTTAAAAATGTGTTTTTTCCCTCGAATACATTCCCCAATCACATTACATTAGGAGAATAAGTACTAGGAGGAGAAATAATTAATAGGAGGAGGGGGATGATAAGCATCCGACCTCTACCTCGGGTATCCTTCTGGGGGAAGAAGAGCTTGATTCCCTATGTGAATGATAACCTGTTCTCCTAATCACATAAACAACACATCCTGAAGTCCCTAGATATGTGAATTATCTATGGTTGAGATGTTGAGATCTTATCTACAAATTTCACTGGCAAATCCAGTGGAGCTAACAGGCCGTGTTGACTGATTCAGTTGGGTCTGGTAGCCATCTGTGCTGCTGCCACCAGCCAAACGGATTCAAGGTTTACCTCTGCCACACTAAATCTTTGAGATAGAAACTTGAGAAGGTTGACTCTGCATGCCAGCCAACAGCTTCCACAACATCTCAGATCAAAACGTTACGGTCAAATGCGAGGCTTACTGAGATGGCCTGAATCTCATGAGCTGTAATCTTCATGAGGTGGCTCTTGTCTTGTGAGACCTCAGAGTATGCCAAGTGTATAACCCACTGCAGCCACAAAGCAAGGGCTTAAGGTGTGATATCCTGTTTCCCAGCTTGCACAGGGAGGAACAGGCATTTGCACGTGCCATGACTTGTCTGTGTGTGTTTCAAGTAGTACTTCAGAGCATGAACAGGCTCTTGCTCTCATCCTGTCTATGGCATGCAGGGAGCAAATGATGACTCTTTGGTTACGGATGGATGGGTAACTGTATTTTTTTTTTTACAAAGCCTGCTTGTGTCAAGAGGACAACTGAACCATTTGATCTGAACTGAAGGTAGTTCATATCAACTGAAAGGACACGTAGCTTGCTTACCCTGCATGTGGAGGCTAAAGCTATTAGGAAACATGTCTTATATAATAGAACTTTTAGCGACGTGTGGGCTAGAGGCTCAAAATGTACTTGAATTGAGCCATGTTAAAACCCAGGACAGATTCCATTTTGAAACAAGGTGAGGGATTCTGGTGGACTAAAATCAAAATCAGCAAAAAAGATTTGAAAGGTTTTTATCATGCCCTATATCAAATCGGCCATGATGCCGCAATGTGTCTGATATCATAGAGTGATAGCCTTTGATATTGATGGGGGCCAGCCGTTTCTCCTCAAAGAGACAGAGAAAATAAGCCAGCCAGTTGAGGGATTGAGGCACTCAAAGGGATTGTGTTTTTTGTCTGGCACCAGGCCCTGAAAAAAAGACACTTTCTCTTGTAAGCATTCAGAGTGGAGGGCTTTCTTGCACTAGAGATTCTCTCCACAATCAAAGGTTTAAACTGTTTGTCTTGCAAGGCTGTCTGGATAAGAGCCAAACATGCAGAAGAAGGTTCATGCAGGGATGGAACACCTAAGACAATGCTTGCTTGAGGAGACTCAAGTTGGCCAAGATCTTCCTGGGCAGATCTATCACTAGATCGAGTAGACTGTTGACCCAGGACTTGTGCCATCTGTGGTGGCGCTCACCAGATAATATGTACTTTTGAGAGAGTGACGTATGTAAGGTGAAGTAGTTCGCATTTAAAACATGCACAGTGGAGAGAACATTTGCATACCTCTATGCTACATTAATGTAATGTGGATGATATTTCTTTTGGATATTGTACTTTTGGAAATTTTACATGATTTAAGCACACTGCTAACTAAAATGACTGCTCCCTTGTGTTAAAAAATCAGTCTGAATTAGTCTAAAGTACACTATACATAGCAGCTATTAAAATAGGGAAAATGAATTTTGCCAGACTAGACAATACCAGCTTCTGAAAGTGCAATGAATGAATTACCAAATATATAAAATGTAAAAAAAGTTATCGGCTCTTTTTTATACAATTGACCTCTGAAGTTCAGGAAGTGAAAATGACCAAGTAGAGCTAGCACTTTTTTGAAAGGTGCACATTTGAAGTAAGGCCAAGCTGTATACTCTATAACCCATAGTACACCCATCAATCATACACCAAAATAAAGGGAATTAAAGGTTCTTTGCATTATACCTAAGATATACAAGGTCTTTTTTAAATAGCCAGTATAACCAGTGAGGAAAGCCGGGGACATTCTTTTTCTTTAAATTCCTAACCCTATGCAAAATGCGAAACTGTATAGCGCCACCTTAAAGAAAATAAAAAAATGTTTGCAATTATTTTTTTTTACTTTCATATAATTATGTATGATGTTCTGAATAAAATGGTACATTCATATTGCATTTAAGCATGAAAATAAGCTAATTATGATCATTTTTCTCTTGCTTACATAATTTGCCATGAGGTATATTTGTGTGAGTAGTGACCTTAATTATGGGGAAATTAGAAGACTTAGAATATAGGAATAGAGTCAACTTAAATTTAAAACTGTTGCAATAAGTGACAGAAATATATGGTGAAAATGTTTCTTTTCATTTATTTGCAATGAAATAAAAAAATAAATGAAGAGAAAGTGAATTCGCTTCTTCCATATTAAACAATAGGCAAATATTTTACACTTTGACCTTTGACCTTTATGAAGCTGATGAGTTACCTCCCTTTTCTAATTGTAAAATTCATTGTTGATATCTCAGAAATAATTCTGGCTAGTTTCATGTTCCTGTCATTCAGCATAACATTGGTTGTTATGTTTACAAAATGTAATGTGCATTCTTAAAATAGCTCACTTTTATCATGAGGGAGGGTAGGCTGGACTTATTAGAGACTCTGACTCTCATTAATACTGTTCTGTGGGGAAAAAGGCAGGAGAATTATTCATAAAGATTGTTTTGATGCTTGCGACTTAAATGTTTCAGCCATATAAACATAATTAAATCATAAAAAATAATACCTACATCTTCTTTATGGTGGCGCTCACCAGATAATATGTACTTTTGAGAGAGTGACGTATGTAAGGTGAAGTAGTTCGCATTTAAAACATGCACAGTGGAGAGAACATTTGCATACCTCTATGCTACATTAATGTAATGTGGATGATATTTCTTTTGGATATTGTACTTTTGGAAATTTTACATGATTTAAGCACACTGCTAACTAAAATGACTTCGTTACGGATCACTGCCATCTCACCTCTGTCTGCGTTGGTTCGAGTCTCGGATTCGGCTAATGTGGACATGTGAGAAAGCTTGCCAGTAGCTTCTCGTGGGTCGGTGGTTCTTTCCGGGGTTTTCCTGGGTTCTTCCTCCACCATTAATACTGGCCGCCATATATAGCCTATCGCGTGCTGAAAAATGGCGTTAAACCCTACAACAACAACAACAACAACAACAACTAAAATGACTGCTCCCTTGTGTTAAAAAATCAGTCTGAATTAGTCTAAAGTACACTATACATAGCAGCTATTAAAATAGGGAAAATGAATTTTGCCAGACTAGACAATACCAGCTTCTGAAAGTGCAATGAATGAATTACCAAATATATAAAATGTAAAAAAAGTTATCGGCTCTTTTTTATACAATTGACCTCTGAAGTTCAGGAAGTGAAAATGACCAAGTAGAGCTAGCACTTTTTTGAAAGGTGCACATTTGAAGTAAGGCCAAGCTGTATACTCTATAACCCATAGTACACCCATCAATCATACACCAAAATAAAGGGAATTAAAGGTTCTTTGCATTATACCTAAGATATACAAGGTCTTTTTTAAATAGCCAGTATAACCAGTGAGGAAAGCCGGGGACATTCTTTTTCTTTAAATTCCTAACCCTATGCAAAATGCGAAACTGTATAGCGCCACCTTAAAGAAAATAAAAAAATGTTTGCAATTATTTTTTTTTACTTTCATATAATTATGTATGATGTTCTGAATAAAATGGTACATTCATATTGCATTTAAGCATGAAAATAAGCTAATTATGATCATTTTTCTCTTGCTTACATAATTTGCCATGAGGTATATTTGTGTGAGTAGTGACCTTAATTATGGGGAAATTAGAAGACTTAGAATATAGGAATAGAGTCAACTTAAATTTAAAACTGTTGCAATAAGTGACAGAAATATATGGTGAAAATGTTTCTTTTCATTTATTTGCAATGAAATAAAAAAATAAATGAAGAGAAAGTGAATTCGCTTCTTCCATATTAAACAATAGGCAAATATTTTACACTTTGACCTTTGACCTTTATGAAGCTGATGAGTTACCTCCCTTTTCTAATTGTAAAATTCATTGTTGATATCTCAGAAATAATTCTGGCTAGTTTCATGTTCCTGTCATTCAGCATAACATTGGTTGTTATGTTTACAAAATGTAATGTGCATTCTTAAAATAGCTCACTTTTATCATGAGGGAGGGTAGGCTGGACTTATTAGAGACTCTGACTCTCATTAATACTGTTCTGTGGGGAAAAAGGCAGGAGAATTATTCATAAAGATTGTTTTGATGCTTGCGACTTAAATGTTTCAGCCATATAAACATAATTAAATCATAAAAAATAATACCTACATCTTCTTTATGGTGGCGCTCACCAGATAATATGTACTTTTGAGAGAGTGACGTATGTAAGGTGAAGTAGTTCGCATTTAAAACATGCACAGTGGAGAGAACATTTGCATACCTCTATGCTACATTAATGTAATGTGGATGATATTTCTTTTGGATATTGTACTTTTGGAAATTTTACATGATTTAAGCACACTGCTAACTAAAATGACTTCGTTACGGATCACTGCCATCTCACCTCTGTCTGCGTTGGTTCGAGTCTCGGATTCGGCTAATGTGGACATGTGAGAAAGCTTGCCAGTAGCTTCTCGTGGGTCGGTGGTTCTTTCCGGGGTTTTCCTGGGTTCTTCCTCCACCATTAATACTGGCCGCCATATATAGCCTATCGCGTGCTGAAAAATGGCGTTAAACCCTACAACAACAACAACAACAACAACAACTAAAATGACTGCTCCCTTGTGTTAAAAAATCAGTCTGAATTAGTCTAAAGTACACTATACATAGCAGCTATTAAAATAGGGAAAATGAATTTTGCCAGACTAGACAATACCAGCTTCTGAAAGTGCAATGAATGAATTACCAAATATATAAAATGTAAAAAAAGTTATCGGCTCTTTTTTATACAATTGACCTCTGAAGTTCAGGAAGTGAAAATGACCAAGTAGAGCTAGCACTTTTTTGAAAGGTGCACATTTGAAGTAAGGCCAAGCTGTATACTCTATAACCCATAGTACACCCATCAATCATACACCAAAATAAAGGGAATTAAAGGTTCTTTGCATTATACCTAAGATATACAAGGTCTTTTTTAAATAGCCAGTATAACCAGTGAGGAAAGCCGGGGACATTCTTTTTCTTTAAATTCCTAACCCTATGCAAAATGCGAAACTGTATAGCGCCACCTGTGAGGGGCTATCAGAATTATCTGGCAATTCTGATCCTGTCACTTTTGGATTATTTTTTTCGGTATCAGGACTGTCGGAGGGTATGCAAAGGAACACAACTTCTCCCAAATGATTGACAATGCATCGACAGCCCAAACTTCTGCTCAGTTAAGGACCCAAGTGATCATGGCCATCACATCCCTGGCACAGCTATTGTTGGATTGTTTGGTGAGCCAGAAGATTGCTAAATCTAACATAGAGGATGTTGCTTTGATGTTCCAAACCAGCTAATTCATGGCACTGAACATTCTTATCCATTCTGAAGTACAATGGAGCCAAAATGTGGATGGCAGCTAAACTTGTATTGAGAGCCAGGTGGTCGGTACTGACGGTGTTGGTGTGCATCTGAAAGGCAGTTGTTGTGGTTGTTGTAGGGTTTAATGCCATTTTTCAGCACAAGATAGGCTATACATGGCGACCAGTATAAATGGTTGTGGAAGAACCTGAGAAAGCTTGGGAAAGAACCACCAGCCCACGAGAAGCTAATGGCAAGCTTTCTCAAATACCCACATTGGCTGATCCAGAGACTTGAACCCACACAGAGGTGAGATGGCAGTGATCCGTAACAATGAGTGCTTTAGACAACTCAGGGCCCCCGTTTGAGAAGAGGAAGTTGCTGGAACCTGGCTTTCCAAGAACATATTAGAGCTGTCCAGGTTGTCAATCTGACATTAACGTCAGTTATTAATCTCTTTAATCTTTGCTGACTGGGGAAGGAGCCAGAAGGATGAATTGTGCGTCGTCAGCCCAGGTGCTGGCGGTATATAAGACGGTCTGGCAATCTTCAGTACTGGCCACTCTGAAGACCTGGCTAAATGGATAGATTTCTCATTGAAATCTTTGGAATAGTAGTGATAAGATGCAGACAGCACAGCTAGACAACTATCACTAAGACCCTGGTATGAACTATTTGGCTGGACCATTTTAACAGAAAGGTCCCCATGCTGGGACAGGTGGACTGTCGGTGTCTGCTGGATGGCTGGTGACTGCTGGACAGCAAGTAATGGTATGGAAGTATTATGAATTGGATTAACAGATCTGGCATGAACCCCATGTCCCCTGACTTACAGACCCGAAGGCCATGTTCATACATGCAGGGAAGACTTATGCCCACTGGGCTGCCTAAAATTGGGGAAAACTTTCCAATGAGTCAGTATTGGCAACATAGAACCGTAGGTTGTCTTTCTTGATTTATTCTGTTTTTCCTTCGCTTCAATGCCAAATGGACCATTGCTTTGAACGTGTATTTCATGCATTTAGTAAACAATTCTCCTGAAAGTATAGATCAAATTAGTATGTGACTAACTAGCTAATACAGTAGCCCAGACTTCCTCTGACCATGTGTTACAGATGTTGCATATCACCGTGTATATTTAGTGTAAACAAAACAAGAGTCATGGTAGACTTCTAATGCCTTGAAGCTGCATATATAGCATTTAAATAACATTCTGCTTAAATGGCACAAAAACCAAAAAATTAAAGCAGAAACTAGTATATTTGAATTATTAAGTCACTAAAACACTGTCATAACTAACAGAGAAGTGAAAGTGTCATATCAGAAACATAGGGCTCTGCTATGAACTTATGCACAATGCTCAGTTAATTAAACCATAATTCTATCAAAACAGCATGAAATCTAAATTATGCATAAATATCAAGCAGAACTTTAGAATTTTGCTAAAGGACGCTGTACGTGAACAAAGTCAGAGGTAAACTAACTCATAGTGATCTTGTATAAGGTCAACTATAGCATGGTGGGATGGGGGTCTTAAAGATGAAGTCCCAAAAGGTGATAAAATCACTCAAAATTGGCAGAAATTGTAAACTAATGCATACAACCTGCAGCAGATTGATAAACCTGTACAATAAATACAAAAGGAATGTTGGATGGCCCTACAGGAACACAAAAATGACTGGATTCTCAGAGGATGAACTTTACAACATGTGCTCTGTACAGCAGCGAAGCTAAAAACTAGTGACACCTGGTGGTGCCAAGTGGAGATAATGGGCAAGAGTTACTGTCCTTTGTCTATCTGAAATAGACAGGATAAGATGATTTACTTCTTCTAGTAGGGCTGGATTTGTGAGGTAGCAGGCTAATATTCCTAACACAATGTGATTCGGGAATGTATTCAAAACAGAAATGGTGAAAATTTAACTTTACCTAGGTCTTCATAATGAACAATTCTTTCTGGTTTTGTTGGGTTTAATGACATTTTTCAGCACATGACAGGCCATACACGGCAGCCAGTATATCTGGCAAAGGAAGAACCCAGGAATGACCACCAACTCTTAGGAAGATAATGTCAAGTTTCTCACATACCCAAGTTGGTTGAGCTGAGACTTGAACTCATGTGAACTGAGGTGAGATGCAAAGGTGAGTGTCTTAGATGACTCAGCCAACTGGGTCTCCTCTTCTTCTTAATGTAAAGGATCATAACAAATCACCGTATTTACCGCATATGTTGGGACATGATAAAATAATTAGGTTCAAATACATTTAAAAATTAATGAGAAGAAATTAAATTCTTGATGGACAGGATGTGACTTGACACGGTAGGATGGAAATGAGATAAGACTATATGCCCTTCCTCAGATATGGGGAGGGAATAAAAGGGAATAAATTTGACAACTCTTTAAAAGAAAACAGCAAATTAAAAACAAATGTCCAGGACCAATGTAGATTTTAAACTGTTGGACATCAAATTTATAGCGGAACCACACTTGGGTCTGTCATGTTACATGCAAACTGACTGCTCACCATAAGAGGCCTGGTAAGTACGGTGGTAACATATACCCTCTGCAGTATGAAATCCTATTCCTTGTTTTGGCATGTGAGATGATACATGGTTGTACCTAACAAGTTATCAATTTGGTATTTTTTTCAGATTAATAATTTTCTCCACTTTGAAGACCACCTGGTATCCACCATCAAGTTTGACAATTAGAAAATATAATGTTTGCATTCTAAAAAATAATTTTCTTGAAAAGTAACTTTTATTAAATTATCTGCTTCGAATAAACAGTGCATAAATACAAGGTATTATGTAATGTAGTTTCACGCTGTTACATCATGACAGATCTGCTGCCATGTCATGTTACAGAGTACGAAGCTTAATACTGGGCCCTGTGTTTGACAGCATTGAACAAATACTGCAAAATTTACTGGTTCATTTTACAAAAAGACATGAGCTGATTAAAAAATACTTGATTATTCTATTACCTTAAAACTTAGATTATCACAAAGGAAATCAAAGCATTTCTCAAGTGGCTGATCTTTGAAGACAAGACTTGGTGGAAGTTTCTTCTCCCCATCACTCTCATCATTATCAACAAGGACTAAATCATTCATCTCCTTTTGAGGAATGGAAACATCTCCATTCTGACTCAAACTGCTACTACTAAAACTCTGTAATTTCAAGAATAAGAGAACAATATGACGCTTGTCATTAACTTGAAGGATAAAGAACTAATTTAACAAAGTTAGCATTTATCTTCAGTTATATAGCTGTATATGTAATAATTACAGGTAAATATAAAACCTGAACACAGATTTAAACTAAAACTGTAGCTGTGTATTATGTAATAATTATGAAGCTATGAGTACAAGGAAAGTATCATATACAGATGGTGATTGCAGACTTGTTTACCCTTACAGATGTCTTAACAATTGTTTCTCAGAATCCAATCCATGAAACTCACATTTAAAGATGGATCAATAATAAGAGTTGAGTGAATGTTTTCAAATGTGTTCTATATGCAGACATCACTTATTCAAGCTAAACAATCTTTTTAGTGTCTGAATAAATTTCTCTTTACTTCTGATCCTAGCTGAGCTCTTTGACAAGCCTAAAGTGCAATTCGTTTTTTGAACATTATAGTTGTTATGAAGCCAGATGCTTATTTAAAGTGTTAAAGTCGACAACAGACAAGGATTGCAAGTATTACCTGACATAAGGGCTGGTATTTATGTGATATGAGGTAGTGTAGAGCTACTGTCCAGAAGCGTACCTCAGACTCATCACCAAACAGTCTGAAAAGTTATACAAGACTATAATATTTTACAGATTGCTTTCCTATCACACACACATATATATATATATATATATATATATATATATATATATATATATATATATATATATAGATATATATATATATATATATATATATATATATATATATAAAATTGTTATTAACAGTATTAACATTATTATTCTTTCATATATTTTCATAGATGTTATTAATAGCAGTGTAGTAGTAGTATGCTATCAAGATACATGTATTTAGTCCAGCTATTTAGCAAAATGAAAACTAACAAAATAAGTTCCACAAAAAGATACTGTATCTTCACTATGACTTCTGAGTAATAACAAGAGATGTTATCTTCTCTCCGTAGAGAAATAACACTATGTGCATTTATCAGTATCAGACTGTCACTTACTGTCTCATAAAACTGATCTCATAATTTAAATAAAAAACCCATCATATCAAGAAAACTATGCACATGCATTCATTTATACACCTTGCTCTGTCTCTCACACACGCACACACACACACACACACACATTTTTATCTCCTTATCAGCAGAAATATCTGCTAAGGAAAATTATTAATTGACATACCTGTAATTGTGAAACACTTGACTGACTTTTTTGTTAGGTCAGTTGGTATAAATTAGGCATGAAAACAGCTGTTCACACTTTAAACAATTAATGGATTAAGCTGTTGCTCAAACTCACCAAGATCAAAAGACAGTTGGCTTTGATGATTAGGGAATGAAAAGAAGCTTCCTGCGGCTACTGTTATTTGTACATCTACTCGGAGATTACATGTTTTTCTTTTCATTGTAAACAATTCAACATTGATTCACATCATATACCTGTATATATATACCATGCATTGCTCATAAAACAAAAGATAATTTGCATACCTGAAGTTGACAATGTTGGTATGCTCTAGTGACTGCCAAGGGCAAGGAAAAACCACTGCTTGGTTAAGAAACATGTGGCTACTGACCAAGGAAGACAGATGGAAAACCACTGCTTGGTTAAGAAACATAAGGCAGCAGACTTTGGTAGGCAGGGTGAAACCACTGCTTGGTTGAAACATAAGGCAGCAGACTTTGGTAGGCAGGGTGAAACCACTGCTTGGTTGAAACATAAGGCAGCAGACTTTGGTAGGCAGGGTGAAACCACTGCTTGGTTAAGAAACACATGGCTGCTGACCACAGAATGACATGGAAAAGTAACTGTTTTGTTAAGAATCCTATGGCTCCTGACTGTGGAGGGGATCTGAGTGGCTGTTGTGACCAGGCAATCACTGAATTTAGGTGACTATTAGGACAAGCTTGGCTGTAGTTGTCACACTGTTTATTTCATTTTAATGGTTTCCTCCTTTAACAAAGGGTGGACAATTCTACTTTTACCATTTGGTTTAATTGACAAACAAGTAACATAGTTTAACACAAATGCTATTCATTATATCAGTGTTAACAACCTAACGAATAAACAAGGTTCTCCCATTTTCGACAATTAAATTGTGCATGTAACTTATCATTAATACGTTTTTGGTCACTAGAAGTAATACTTTTAAGATGTTTTCAGACAAAGAAAAAAGAAGTTATTTTTTGCCATCAGAAGACATCCTCAAAAAAAAGGAAGCAACATCAAAAACAAAAATTATGTCTGACATCTGGATATGGCAATACCATTTTATGGCATTTTCTGCTTTCGTTAGCTTTTGTTGGAAAATAAGGTTATTGGTGCATATCAGAGATCCACAAACAATGCCTAGTTTGTGTTAATCCTACTTTAAGGTATTTTGCCTATAAGGCACAATACAGCAAATTCATTTGTAGACTGCATCCTCTTCATTGTTTTCCAAGAACCTTATTTACAATTTCAATTACTTAGACCGACTTCTATTTTTTATCCGCTTCAATTTACAGACCATTCAATTTAATCCCTAAGATGTATTTTTTGGCAAATTAAAAAACTTATTTTATCAAAATTTATGAATCCACTGTGAATCAGCATCTACTAAATAAATTTTAAAACCTCTGCCATTACGTGTTGTGTCAAATTCTGTCAGATTCTGTTGAGGCAGTTTTGAGAAGTCATATAAAGGTTTTTCTATGTTTTAGTAACAAGGGTCATTGTTGATGGAAGACTGAAATTATACAAGTTTAAAAGATCTAAATGCCATGATGCTGACCATCACATTAGGTCAAATTACAGTTGGCTATTTTAGAGAAGTCGTTTAAAGGTTTTTCTCACTTTTGGTGATGGTGGCTTTAGCTGATGGTGGATCAGCATTATATGTACAAACCTGAAAGCTTTCATACCAGATGCTTTCCGTCAAATTTGGTGAATTCTATTTAGAAGTTTTGGAGAAGAATATTGTTTAAACAAATTTTCATCTGTTGAAACAATAGCTTTTCTATCTTTGTTAAGGTAGCCATATTTGAAGGTGAATCAGCATCATTGATACAAACTTAAAAGTCTTCCAGACAGGATACATTTTGCTAAATCTGATTTAAGAAGTCACTTAAAGAGTTTTTACTGTTTTTAGTAACATGAGCCACACTCAATGGAGGCTTGGCATCATTTGTACAAGTTTGAAAACTCATAATGCCTAAATAGTCTGTGCTAATTTTTTTTTACAATGGCAATTGTTGATAGATGCATTCCAGATGAAAGGCCTCTCTTGACCTTATGGCTAACTAAAACAACTATAATCATGAAAATACAATTTAGACTCATAGTCGGAATGGTGACACAAAAATTCTATGGTTATATAAACTGAACATGCAAAGCTTGTGATCATTTAATCTATTCAGCATAAAATTCAGTTGCTAATGAATGCATCAGCAACATTTCTAGAAAGTAAAATACTTAACATCCAATATGTTGGAAAAAGTTACAATCCTGCACAAAGCACTTATTTTAAACAAATTCTTTTCTTAATATCCAACCGAATATTTTTTATTGTCAGGTGGTGCAAGAATATTTTAAAAACATAATTAAATACAATAAGTTCCTGACCTGGCTGTAAGTAGACATCTCTCAGCAGTTCCAAATCTACACTTGTGGAGATAGGATACCACGTTTCTGAAGGCAAAAAATTGTATAATTTTAAAACAAAAAATAGATTAAAAAAAAATAATCATTTGCATTAAATATATATTTATAAATATCATGCTTGGGTGTTGGCACCATACTCAAAGTTTCCCTGCCTATTACAACAACATTGTGGTTAGTAAATTGTAGGCTTCAATGTCAGCACTTCCTATGTTCATAAACAAGCTATCTAATGTCAGCCCAATGATTTTCCCTGGGTGTCAGCTATAGTGTAAGCTAAATCATCCCACTTTAGTCACAGTTTTTTTAATTACAACTAGTAAAATAATTAACATGTACATTGCAAATTCATCTATAAAAAGGTACTGACCATTTAATTTTTGGGGCAATTTTCTTTTCTATTATCTAACGGTAATTTTTTTCTTCAAATGATACAATTGATATATCCATTTATATGTCTCATATAATGACCTGTCTATCAGCTTCAGCTGGCTGTTGACTACATTCTGAAGCTCCTTATTTTCCTCCATAAGTCCGTCCAATTGCAAGACATACTCCCCTGCCCTCTCACCCCTTCCCTGCCACTGCTGTTCATTTTGCAGTACCAGCTTCATCAACAAGGAACCTTGTGGTTGCAGCAAGTATGGGCTGAACACTGGTTCTGAAAACAGGAATGTGACAGTTATATGCCTCTGGATGGCATCAAGCATGATGCGCTATGGAATGAGAGGTAAAAAGTAGATTTGTTTCCAAATGTGAAATAAGTAAAATAAGTCATAACACCATAACATTTTGCCAGAATACAGCGAAACTCAAGCTGGTTCTTCTTGATGCAAAGTTGCATAAAAAAATTGATTAAGCCCGAAATAGCGAAAATCAAACTTGATAAAGGTCTGCTTAATATAAATCCTCCTGCCAAATTTGACTTTAGTCTATAATGTCCTTTTAAAGTTGTTCAATTATTCAGTTGAAATGAAATTTAAAAGGCAAAGTCTGAAGTCTGGCAGGTGACCTAACTCTCTAAAAATTTGCCTGGAAGTGATAAAAAATACACTTAAACTAATTCTTCTTCAGGTAAAGACACACACCAAATTTGATTTCAATTCTGATGTCCTCCTAAACACGATGGCAGTTCTGTTTTCCTTTCTTTACTGGAGAAAATTTTGAATCTTTTACTTTCCTTTTTGACATGACTAGAAGCTGAATATTATGAAGCTGACATACAGTGAGAGTGGTAACTATTTTGCACAATCCAATACAGTGGTTAAAGACTGCAATGGTAGACTCGATTTGGAATAAGTCAATCATAGTTTAGAACTCTATATCTCTTTAAACATACATTAACTCTCAGAATGGAACCAGGTGCCCATTCTAACAGAAAAGTGCATGGAAATTTTTAATTTTTAAAAAAAATGAAAAAATGGATTTTTAATTAAAAAAATGTTACACCTGTATATGGTCCAAAATATAGGAAATACTGAAAAAAAATGGGACACTTGACAGCTATGGTAAAGCCTCACACCCAATTTTATTTCAATCCATGAAGTCCTATGAAAGTTACTGAATGGAACGAAATATAAGAAAGGATGGGACATGAAGTGACAGATGGACATTGGTGTGGTAGTGTGACCATTGGCAGGAAGCATACAAATAATTAGTTTCACATACAGAAACATTCAATTATAAAACTTTCAAGACTGGAGTTGAGAATTTACTTGCAACTTTGAGAACAAATATCTCGAAAGCTAACGAAGAAAGAGGACTGCACATGCTATTTAGCTCTTGCTACATTTGCTACATGAAATGCTAATGCAAATTTTTAAAGCTTAAAGCTTTAGCTAGGGTGGAACTATGTATGCTAACAACTAAGAGTCATTTACTTAAATGCAAGTTAAATTTTATAAATTCCAGGCCAGATGTCAAAGAGAATGGATTGAATCTGTTAGTACATTAATTGTATACATGCTGCTATGTCAGCACTTTGTTATGTGATTGATGGTGTGCAAATATATGACCTTTGGAAGGTTATCAAGACCTTCATTTCAATTGCGTGAAGCAACAATATTACAAAATAATGAATTCAGTCACAGGAAGTAAAACCAGATATAAAATACTCCATCATGTCCATGGGAATCATGGGACAAAATGCCGTATACTGAAAATGTCTTATAATGAAGTACATGATACATATTGTTTTTCTACAAGATAAGAAAATGAGACCCATGACCATAACTGCCTTTTAACCGAAAACAAGTCATAACAATGGGTATTATAATGACTGAGTGCTGTACTTGCCTTTCACCTCTGCAGTTCCTGAAACAATTCTGAGTTCTAGCAAAGGTACAAGCTTTTATTATCCAGTGTCTCTGGTAATCATTATCATCACCTACACAACCATCTCATACCATTATCTGAGCCAGAAGAGAATGTTTCAACCAATGCTCGAGATAAGCAGTGAATTGGTGTATTTTATGCAAATTAGCAACAAAACACTTGAAGAAAATTTTAATGTGTTCAAGTTATTCAAAACAAATTAATTTTAAGCATTTTAGTCCACACTTGTAAGCTTACTCCTCCAGCTCTAAACACATTATGAATATGCATTTCAACAAAGTTTTAATTAAGGATACCTGGAAGGTCCCTATCATCAATTCCTGATGAAAATTTCTTCAAGGAGATGTCACACATGTGGACACATCCATCAATGGTGGCCAGAACTGGTCGGTCAGACCCAGACCACTCCACATCAATTACTTTGGGGATTTCACGGGGACTCTTAATAGAACTGGATAGCTCAATCTAAAGTTATAGAAAACAGTAAGTGATAAGTGCACCAAGGAACTGTTAAACACAAAGCAACTACTGCATACATGGAGTACTTTTACAACTGAGGAATTGAAAACTAATCTCATGTGTAAATGGGATAATCAGGTTAAATAAACTACAACTGAAACCATCATCAATTAAAAGTATTCTTTCTTATACAATGTTGAGAAAACATGTTTTTAATGACGAGAGCACAAGCTGGATTGAAATGGGGAATATAAGCTGCTTTTCAGTATTTTACGCAACAAATTCTTGTACCTATCAGACATTTCTATTGATAAACTTATTAGTAGAAAATTTTTGTGTTGTTAAACAAGCTTCTGAATAAATCATTAAAGTAAATTAACATATTACTGTGATCTTGTGGTGTATAATCTCATTTTGATAGCATCAGGAAGTTTTGGTCTCTTTAGACACATCAAATCAGATTTAAATGTACTACTGGTCTACATAATACAAAGATTGCATAAATAAATTATTTACAACTAACTCAACAAACTAAAATTTGACACAATAATCATAAATCGGCACAAAAATATATCTTTAGTGCTGTAATTAATCAATGGTATGTATTGTTGCACAACATATTTTCCTTAATTTAGCCACTTTTCAAATATATTTTTAAACATCTGCAACTTAAAGTACTTTTTGTTTGCAACCATCATAATACACACAAACATCAAGTATTTCATAAAGTGTACATAGGTAGAATTATACAACTTATCTTCATACCGTATACACTTGCTTGTAAGTCGTGTCAAACTGCAAAAAACGAAAATCCATATATGCCCTATCCTAATGTACCTGCGGACCAGGGACTATGTTGTTTGTTCCACTGACTATTCCTAACAAACTGCACAAACCCAGATCTGCCAACATATTATGTGACAGCAGATTTGGGTCACTACAGTTTGCAGTTTGACTCATCTTACAATTCAGCATATATGGTATATAACTGCTTAGAAGATCTCCAAGACATTATTTCATTTATTTCTTTGCATCGATCTGTTTTTGTGGCATCACACAATATTCGCATTAATTAATGAAAAACTTAAAATCTGATAGCAACAATTTACCTTGCCGTCAATTATTTCCCAAACATCCACACCATCATTGTAAAGAACTGAGAACTTGAGATTTCCTCGGCCAGGGGCAAAGCGTATCTTCTTGATCCATCCTCTGTGTGTTGAGATGATCCTTGTGTGACAACAATACATAATCAGAAGAATCACTTCTACTAATTGTAAAATTTCTGAAGTAATAAAATAATGTGATATTCATCTTCCATTTGTCTTTTATCACATGATATACCCATTATGACGTCCTTCCTCTATAGCTAATTTATGAGCAGAACAACTATGTAAATTAGTTGTTGTATAAAACTGAACAAAATAAGTATCATAACATTAACTATAGTGATATACCTTGTGAGATCTATTTAAGGCTAAATTCCAATCCTGGATTAAATGGTCTTTAAGAAGAGTGCCTAAAATTTTAACAAAAATACCTTTTCATCTCCTACATCTAATGCAAAGCAACTATAGCCAAATCTGTATCTGAATAGTATGTCTTTAATTTCTGGAACCCATGTAACTTTACCCAACTTGTCCATTTTTTCTGCATAATATAACATTGTCTTGGATATCAGTTCCCACCCATTCTAACCAATATAATCCAATACTTAGCACATTTACAATTAATTAAAACAAAGAGGTAATCTTCCACATTCTCTGCATGATAAAATGGAACATGTCTCTGAAGATTTAGAAATCAAGTACAGAACCAATCACATACCTTTTCAATTTCATGTGAATATCCATATCCGAAATTTCAATGGCATAGGATAATACAGGTGTGGTCATAGCATAAAATAGTTTGAAAATTCTGTTGTGGAAACTGTGCCTACTTTATTTTGAATAATACAGTATGTAGAGACTTGGAGGAAGTTATTGGTGGGATAGCGGTTCATAAATGAATTGTGTTATTGATTGTGTGAAAGGTTGTTTTCAGGAACTTATTTGTAACCACTCTAATGCCAGTTATAAGTAATTATAATGAGACTAGTCTGAATTCCTTCTACTAAGAGGTGATTAATACTGCAAAGTCAGCACACAGTTTATATATGTGCTTGATCAAACAAACTTTCAGGAGAAAGAGTGGACTTTCAATCAACAAAGTCAACAATATTCTTGACAGAACATGCTTTTCATTAAAGAGAAACACTAGTCAGCCCTGAATCAGCACTTGATTAGGTGACTGACTGGATAATTTACTCAAATGCTGGAAATTATGAGTTGAAATTTTGAGTTGAGTGATCAATTTTCAACCCCTGTGGAGTAGGTGTGTGCATAGCTGTTTTGGTAGTTGAGAAAGCTGGACTGACTTTCTGCTTGAGAGAAACAATCTGGATAAAGCAGCACTTGTATTCTCTTGCTTTCTTTAAGATTTTGGGATCTGGAGAAGTAAGAGGAAAGTGACTGTTATAATCTGGGCTAAAAGGATTTTACTACCAGGCTTTTAGGTTTGTGGCTGGCAAGACAAGGGTTGGGAGCTTGGTGCTCCGCTTTGTTGCAAAGAATCTACAAAGGTCCACCCAAGCAGGTTCAACTCTGACTTAAGACCAAGGACCATGCAATGAAAAATGGTAGATTCCATAAAAACTGTATCTTCTTGAAATATGTTCCTGCCTTGGGTTTTGTGGACTTGACTGAACGACAATTTGAAAATGAGGAAACAACTTGAAAAATTTCAAATGGAAACATCTGAGGTGTTGATTCTCCCTTGGATTATGAAGTAATTTATGGTAGTCAAGGAGGCAGGATGAAAAAGAGCACCCTTTTTAGGAAACATCTAAAATACCAGGACAACTGGCCACAATGCTCACCTCCTACCTTCCTTTGAAGTGAGCAGGGTTTGGCCCACCTGCCACCTGCTCCAGATGTGCTTGATGCATATCAGCTCCATGGAGATGAAGGCCTTAGCAGATGGCTTTCAACTGCAGTAGATGTTTCCTAAAAAGAAGATGGTATTGAACAGTGTGGGAGAATGGCTCACCAAATTCTGTGCTGATTACATTGGGTATATGTGGCATTCGGGTCTGGACCTGCCATGACTGAGTACTGGATGCAATTGTATTGGAACTAGGAATGCATGTTCTGGGAAGAGGGATCACTGTAACAGTTCCAGTGGAAGAAGCCACAGATCAAGACTGTGTTGGAGCTGGAGTCATGATCCAGGTGCAGCTGACCTTTGGTGCCTAAGTCTGGTACCAGATATTAAGGAACATTCACTCTAGCCACTAATGTGGTCTGCATGAAGTGACTTAACGAAGAGTACTGGTTCAGGTGGGTCACTGTAAGATGTTGGTACTGGCCTCAAAGGTATTATCATGATGGGACGCTCTGGTTGTGGTAATGTGGACTGGGTATAGCAGGATATAAATCACCATAAGGTGTAGGTCAAGGCTGTGCTGGAGTTGGAGTAGATGTAGTCCATGGATGGCTGGAGTCATTCTAAAGTTCAGTAATGGTGATGCTTAGATCATTGTTGGCAGGGTCTGCTGCCTGTCCATTACTGGTCCAGTAGTTTGTGTATGGCCTGTTAAGATTTACTGTGATGAAATATTCAGAATGTGGAAGCAGAAGCAATGGATAGATTGTAGCTATCAGAGGCTATAATGGCAAAGATTGCCCAAATTTAGTCTGAAATTGAGAACTTTTTTTTTTACCTGCAAAGGTTCATTAAGAAACATGGTGATGGAAGTGTTTTTTTTTTGTTTTTTTTGCATGGTGAAACTGATGGAATCCACATCTATGTGTGTATGTTTTGCTGCTCTCATTCGCTGGTCTGTACAGGAGGCATGCACAAACAATGGAGTGATTCCATTATATTTCAATTTAGTTAGAATCTTTACACTTTGATGGGCTCTGAACATATCAATGTTGACACTGGTTGCTAAGCAAGAGGCAGCTGGTCCTGTGTTTGGTTCACGTGTAGAGTGATGACACTGTCTGTACCAACAGGGGTCTATGTTGAAATTTACCATTCTTAAGCCACTGTGTTAATATCCTCTGAAAGTAACTGATGGTGTAACTTTATGAACAGAGTTTTAAGGAAGAGATCATACACATGTACTTTCATAACTAATTAGCCAAGTGTTGCCTTTTTGATGTTGAGAGTAACTAATTGATACTGACAGGTGTTTGATTTGTGCTCATACAAGTAGTGGCATTGTTTTAACCACTGAAGCAAAGACAATTGGTTGTTGGCAAAATTTTATTCTTTTACATTCCTCATTTTAATTATTTGCAGAGGTTTATCCATAAAAATTAAATACATACAAATATGCAAAGCCACGAAATTTAGGTACCCATGAAAATGTCTTTTCTTTAAAAAAAACCCACAAAAATTGAGACCCATACAAATAAATGACACTATTTCTAGTCAAATGCTACAAAACTATTAAAAGTTCAAGGAATGCACCTTCAAACTGATTGTGAATAATGTAAGCTTGAAAAAGTTTATTCACAGCAAGCCATTCACTTTCTGCCTTCTCAAAGTTCAATTTACAATTGTGTGTATATGGAACACTTCAGCTACTTCCCTTATGTACCATTGCTGACATTACCACTGCACACATACATTGGAAACAGAAACTTTGTGTGGTTTTTGTTTTTGTTGTTGTGGGGTTTAATACCATTTTTCAGCACAAGATAGGCTATACAAGGCAGCCAAAATTAATGGTGGAGGAAGAACCTGGGTAAACCCCCGAAAGAACCACCAACCCATGAGAAGCTACTGGCAAGCTTTCTCAAATATCCACATAGGCCAAACCCAAGACTCGAACCCATGCAGACAAAAGTGAGATGGTTGTGATCCGTAACGGTGATCACTTTAAACCACTCAGCCACTCGGGGCCACCCTTTGTGTGGAATATTAGTGAACTAAGTGACACCAAAACATGTGTCATTCCATCAATTGTTCTGCTTCTTAATTAATAAGTATATTTTAAATTTCTATAGAATGTTTCTCAAAATTAAATCAAATTCATAGAGATTAGAGCACTTACATGTATTGTAGAGGTGACATGTAAACATTGGTATGTGGCAGTTTGTCGGGGATTTTACACATTGACTTTTCTGGTGATAAGCAATCTCACCTGAAAAAGCTTCAATAAGCAGAACATGCAGCATATCAATTTATCAGTCTGAGATTTCTCTGTTTAACAAATATCACTTTGCCCAAGTCAATGCAAAGCAGTCAAATGATTTAGGTATAGTGGGGATAAAAAAGTGTAGCAGCACCTGGACTTCAAAGGATCGAAGCAAAGTGCACCCACCAAGCAATATTAGCTTGGAGGTAACTCTGGCTGTTCCAATATATTATTGCTTCTTACCTGGAGGTTTTGACTTTCAAGTCCCAGACACACAGCTGTCCATCCCCATCCCCAAACAAAAGGTAGTCATTCTTCCAGGCCAACCATGTGACAGTTCCCATACCATTCTGCAGGAATAAAAGCCAAACAGAATGTTTATTGTTAGTAATGTTACATATTTGTTAGTGTTAGCAATCAGCTGAAATAATTTCAGGACATGATTGGTTCATGACAACTGATCAACATACTATTTTAATCAGTTGGAGATATGTTCTATATTTTTAATGGACATTGTCATTTTTGCATACTTGGTAATGGTTAAGTGCTTGTATGCCATCATGCTGAAAGAAGAACATCACACATTTTATGTCTGTCATGTTGTATGCATCTGGTTTACATTAAACAAAAGTTATATTAACTGTAAGCTGTTATCACATCTTATACTCTTCATGGAAGATTTTGTCCCAAGAACAGTAGAAAAAACAAGAAAAGATTAGCTGTTTATATTCTGTTATGGAAATAAATGAATGCTTCATTGTGTGACTTTTCTGACCAATTCCCAAATATTCTGATTAACTGTCACACCCCTTTTTTATGATTACATCAAGCATTTAACTAAATAACTGAATGCACCAGAAAATCCAAAATCTGGCTGGGTCACTGTCATACTCATAATGATCATTAGGGCTGTAATGTGCACCAAACTCACTACGTGAGAACTCGAAGTGGCAGCTACAACTGGGCCTCCTCGATCACTACCTCCTGCCATCATTGGCAGCACTATCTCGAACCTGAAATGAGGAAAAAACCTAACCCCAAACCCTTTCTTGCAGTACATAAATGGGAATGGCTACTTTTAAATTCTGATTCATTGTAAGGATTTTATACTACTTTATTCCAGTCCAAAGCAAGCAAACACAATCAATTATAACTGAATGCATGACACTGTGGAAAGCAAATTTTTAAGTAAATTTATATCTCAGAAATTCCACCATTGCCGGACCCAAGCCTGGATGTAAAAGGAGGAGGGTTGGGCATGGGGCTAGCAACTCAACTCTGTAAAACCCAACGTGCTACAAAAACACCAACTGAAGAAAAACCAGAAACTGAAAGCCTGAAGGAGGAAGGGTCTTCTTCTGGAAGACTTATGATGCTAAGTGGTGAAAGCCGCAAGCCCATGGAAGCCATAAAGCAGACCACCCTTCTGTCAAACAGGAGAATTAACATCGCAACATGGAACATGAGGACAATGTATGAGGCAGGAAAAACAGCACACGTAGCAGCAGAGATGAGGAACTACAACCTATCCCTACTGGGCATTAGTGAGACAAGATGGATTCATCTGGACAAAGAAGGCTGATAACAGGAGAGATGCTACTGTATTCAGGACATGAGGAAGATGATGCACCTCATACACTGGGGGTGGGGCTCATGCTGTTGAAGCAAGCATTTAATACACTCATAGGATGGGAACCACATGGGTCCAGAATCCTCACGGCAATGTTTAGGACCACGAAGGAGAAAATAAAGATGAATGTCATACAGTGCCACGCTCCAACAAATGACAGCGAAGAAAAAGTTAAGGACCAGTTTTACAACAGACTACAAAACATAGTAGAGAACTTCCCAGACAAAGACATCAACAGCCTCACTGGTGACTTCAATGCCAAAACTGGGTCAGACAACAAAGGGTATGAACAAACTATGGGGATCCATGGCCTGGGTGAGATGAACGAAAATAGAGAGAGATTCGCAGACCTTTCTGCACTGAACAACCTAGTCATCGGGGGTACCATTTTTCCTCACAAGAGAATCCACAAAAACACATGGGATATCACCAGACCGTGTGACAGAAAATCAGACTGACCACATCTGCATAGCCAAGAGGTTCAGAAGATCCCTGCAAGACGTGAGGGTGAAGAGAGGAGCAGATGTGGCATCTGACCACCACTTAGTTGTCGCAAGGCTGAAACTTAAGCTGAAGAAGAAATGGATGGGCACATAAAAGAACAAAACAAAGTGTAACACAAGCCTGCTGAAAGATGCAAAAACTAAAAATGAATACAGACTGACGCTTAACAAGTACCAAGTGCTACAAGAGCTTCTTGAAGATGAGGAAGACAATGCGAACAACAGATGGCAGAAAGTTAAAGAGGCAATAAAATCAACATACCAACAAGTACTAGGCCACATGAAGCACCAACAGAAAGAATGGATTTCAGCTGAAACATTGTGCAAAATCCAGTAGCGGAAACAGAAGAAAGCAGCAGTAAATGTCAGTAGGACAAGAACTACAAAAATAAAGGTACAAAAAGAGTACACTGATGCACACAGAGAAGTGAAAAGAAACAACAAGGTAGACAGGAGAAACTACCTTGAAGGACTGGCAGCAGAAGCAGCCAGAAGTGGAAACATGAAGAAGCTGTACGACATCACCAAGAAGCTGTCCAGCAAATATGGCAAAACAGAGTGTCCCGTAAAGGACAAGCAAGGGAAGACCATAGCAAGTACAGAACACCAACTGAATAAATGGGCAGAATATTTTGAAGAACTGTTGAACAGACCAGCACCATTAAATGCCCCTGAAGTCCACCCAGCCAACGCAGATCTCCCCATAAGCTGTGATAATCCCACCAGAGAAGAGATCAGGAAAGCCATCACCCAGCTGAAGAACAGCAAGGCTTCAGTGGAAATGCTATACCCCCTCTTTGAGAAGACCTGGGAGGAGAAATATCGACTGACTGGAAGGAGGGATACGTCATCAAGATCCCCCAAAAAGGCATCCTCAGCAACTGCTCCAACTACAGAGGAATCACTCTTGTCAGTATCAGGGAAAGTCTTCAACCAGGTCCTCTTGGAGAGGATGAATGAGGCCATCAACCCACAATTACGAGACGAGCAAGCAGCCTTCCTGCAGAACAGATCATGTACAGACCAAATAGATACTCTATGCGACATAGTCGACCAATCATAGGAGTGAAATTCTTTGATCTTCATCAACTTTGTTAATTATGAGAAGGCATTTGACAGTGTGGACTGAGAAACACTCTGGAAACTTCTTTGCCACTACAGCATCCCAACCAAACTGGTAGACCTGATCAAGAATGTTTATAATGGAATGTCCTGCAGAGTCATTCATGTAGGACAGCACACAGACAACTTCCTAGTGCGGACTGGCGTAAGGCAAGGCTGCTTGTTGTCACCGTTTCTCTTCCTTCTTGCCATCAGCTGGATTATGAAGATGTCCACCAAATGGCAGAGAAATTAGATCCATTGGACACTGTGGAGTCAACTTGAGGACCTGGACTTTGCTGATGACCTAGTGCTCTTGTCCCATGGTCAGCAGCAAATGCAGGACAAGACTGACATACTGGCAGCCACATCAGCATAGGTTGTCCTCAACATCTACAAAGACCAGACCAAGATCCTCAAGATCAATTATGTCATCAACAAACCAGTCACACTGCATGGAAGTCCCATGGAAGAGGTTGAGCCCTTCACATTCCTGGACAGCATTATCAACCAGCCGGGTGGCACAGATGCAGATGTCAAAGCAAGGATCGTAAAAGCAAGAGCAGCTTTCATGGAGCTCCAAAGAAATTTCCTTGACTACCAAGATCAGACTGTTCAACTCCAATGTAAAGTCAGTCCTACTGTATGGAGCAGAGACCTAAAGAACCACCAAGTCAACCGTAAGAGTTTTGACTATCATTAGCTGCCTAAGAAGAATTCTCCAGATCCGCTGGCCAGACACCATCAGCAACACCAACCTGTGGTAGAGAACCTCCCAGATTCCAGTAAAAGACAAGATCAAGAAGAGACGGTGGGGTTGGATAGGACACACCCTACGTAAGCTGCCAACCAACATTACCAGACAGGCATTGAGATGGAACCCTCAAGGCAAGTGGAGAAGGGACTGACCAAGAAACACCTGGCGATGTGACCATGAGGAAGACATCACTAAGATTGGTCACACCTGGAGTCAGCTCATGGGGATGGCGCAGAACAGAAGCCTCTGGCGATCTTTTGTGGTAGGGATGATGGGCAAAATTGAATGTTTCTCAGAGAATATCTACCCAATCACATTATGTTAGGAATATTAGCCTGCTTTCTCACAAATCCAGCCCTAATAAAAGATAGAAGACAAAAATCATTTTTTGTCTCTCTCATACTGAACAAAGGGCGATAAATCTAGCCCATTATCTGCCCTTGCCACTGCCAGGTGTCACTAGTTTTTTCAGGGGTTGGGAGGGTTTTTAAGCAATGTGATTGGGTAAGTATTCTCGGAAAAACATAATTTACTTAAAAATTTGTATTCTCATTCAAATATGTTCCCAAAGCACATTATGTTAGGAAAATAGGTAATAGGAGTGAATCCTGAGCATCAGACCTCTACCTCAGGCATCCTTCTATGGAATGAAGGCTGGATTCACCATGTGAATGATAACCCATTCTCCCAATTACATAAGCAACACTGCCTAGGGTAACTTGATCTGTGACTCCTATACACAGCTAAGAAGATAATTACTGAAATCTTCTTATCTACAAAATTTCCCTGTTGAATCCAGCAAAGCTGATAAGATGTGTTGATTGTTTGAACCGGGTCACGTGGTCATCTGGGCTGCTGCCACAATACCTACCAGATTCAAGGCCTGCCTCTGTGAAGTTAAATCATTGGGATAAAAACTCAAGAACATTGACTATGCATGCCAGCTAACAGGTTCTACTATAACTCGGATTTAAGTTTGAACAAAATGATGCAGAGATCACTCTAATTGCATAAGTGGTAATCTTCATGAGGCAGCTTAGATCTTATGAGTATGCTGAGTGTATAATCCATTTCAGACATGAAGCAAGGGCTTGAGGGGTAATATCCTGTTTCCACACTTTCACCAGAATAAAGAGGCGTTTGTGTGTGCCTCGGCTTGTCTCTGTTTCAAACAGTGCTTGAGTGTGTGAACAGTATCTTGGATGGTTGCTGTTCTTGACCTATCTATGGATGAGAGTGAGCGAATGATGTGATTAGTGACAGATGGTAACCTATTTTTGGCAATGCAGCCTGTTTCCGTCAAGAGAGACACTGAAATATTCAATCTGAACTGAAGATAGTTCGAGCTGATGGAAGGGCATGTATTTCATTCACCCTGCATGCTGAAGCTAAAGCTATCAGGAAACAGGTTTTGCATGATGGTAGCTTTCACAACATGTGGGCAAAAGGCTCAAATTAAGCCATGTTAAAACTCAGGACAGATTCCATTTTGGAATAGGGTGACAAATTTTCCTTGATTGATATCAAAGTTAGCTAAATGATTTAAATAATCTTTATCATGCCTTATATCATGTCTACCATGATGCCAGAAAAATGTGACAGATATCATGAAGCAGTAGCTTTGGATTGGAATTGGGGCCCACTGCTTCTCCTTGAAGAGCCAGAGAAAAAGTCAGTCAGTTGAAGGATTGATGCACTCAGAGAGACGATGTTAATGATATGGTGCCTCACCACTATCTCTTGTAAGCTTTCAGACTGGAGTGCCTTACTGTTCTCAAGATTCTCTCTGCAAAAGGTTTAAATTGTCTCACAAGGAGGTCTGGATAAGAGCCAATGATGAAAAAGATGGTCTGGGCTCGGATGGAACACCCATGACTGGTAGCTTGAGAAGAGTTGGGTTGGCCAGAATCATAGCCCTATATCAGTTAGATTGGTAATCCAGAACTTGTCCCATCTGAAAGGGGCTATCAGAATTATCATCCACTGACCCCGTAACTTCTAGATTATTTTTGTTACCAAGATGGTGGAGGGAGGGTAGGCAAATGCTCACAACCCCTCCCAAGTGATTGACAGAGCATCCACAATATAAGCTTCTGTGTCTGGAGAGACAAAGGTGGTTAACTTGTGATTCCACCTTGTTGCAAAGATTGATCATCGAATTCCCTCAAAGTGAGCAGATCCAAGCAAAGATGGAGAAACCATTCTGTGTCAAGTACTTGACCATTCCTCGATAGGGTGTTGGGCAAGATATTGAGTCTGCCAGTAATGTGTCAGATTTGTACTTTGATGGGGAGATTGTCACACCAATGCAGAAACTGCCCGATCAGATCACACAGGTTAGGTGATTCGCTAAATCCCTGGCATTTGAGGTAGGAAACCACTGAGTTGTCAGACATAATGAGGACCATTATGCCTAAGAGTCGACCATTCAAGAAGTGAAAGGCGTTGATGACTGCCTTCATTTCTCAAAGGTTGATATGTAAAGGACACTCCCATGGTTCCTACGTGCCACTGATGGTAGTGAAATCCAGCAACAGTAAGGTACACAACCATATAAATTGGCATCAGTACATACTGTTCTTTATAGCTTCTCTGAGGACCTGCACAAACTCTCTTGCTGAAATTCATGTTCAGTCAGGAATGGAGTCGACAAGTTTGATGATCCTGATAATGTGAACACAAGGAAGCCACACCATATTCAGGTTGTTGATGAACTCTGTACCTAGATGGACGTAAAGCTGGGATGGATGAAGGTCAGACTTTTTCCAGTTCACTAGATAGCCTAGATGATGTAAAAGTGAGAGAAGATCGTTTCTGCCTTGGAGTAGAATAGAACTTATTATATGTTTCTGGAGGATGTCAACCAGGTGTGCTGCCACTGTTATAGATGAAGTCGATTGGGTGATAATGCACTCCATTACCTTTGATAAAACCCAAGGGCTGATGCTGAGGCCAATGGGTAGAACTAATAAAATTCCATGATGTGGGGTCGATAGGGATGTGAAACAAGTCGAACAATGTGTGACATCGATCCAGATATGCACAACTTGAGGGTTGGGTGGTGGGTGAGGTTGATGTTTTAATGCCTGAACAGGTGGTATCGTGTAGTTTGTTATGAAGTCACTCAACCTTAAAGTATATGTCAAATTTTTAAGAATATCTCAAACAAACATGTATTTGCCAGCCCATTCTGACATTACAGAGCACATTAGAGTCTAACTGCTTTAGCTGTAATCTTCTTACTCAAATGCCATTTCCTTACTGAAGTATATACATGCACAATCAACAAAGTGAGATATTCTTGAAAATTTTACCTCTGATTCTAAAGCAGACCACAAAACAACAAAATACATGGCACTGCTCTGGTACTAAGATGTTATTCTACCACATCATGCATATCAGGGTCAACATCTTACACTCTAGGAATAAGCTAACAACAGTATCTCTAAGTGGCTGATGCCCTACTGACCAAAAAGAATTTTCATGAATTCAAGATATAACCATTATCTTCCTCTTTACTACTAAGTGGTTAAACGCTGTTGTGATATTTCCAGCAAAAATGAAATTTTCAAATTAGCTGCTGTGATGGACATACTGGCTTTAAGACCGACACCATTATAACTTTGGACCTACAAAACTTTACAAGTTTTACAGTGATAACCCCATGTCAATATGACCATCTGTTAAGGAGGAATAGTGATAATATTTTCAAGATGGCTACTGTGTTGGGCATACTGGATGTCAGAATGGCACCATTTTCATTCAGGACTAACTAAATAGCATAAAAGTCCTTTTCATGAGAGTCCCATGTTGATGTAAACACTCATTCCAGAGTGGCAATAATATTTTCAAGATGGCCACTGTGGTTGCCATAGTCAGATAAGGATGATTTCATTTAGGAACAACTAAATGTCACAAGAAGGTTTGAGTGATAACCCTGTTGATATGACCATCAGTTGAGGAGAAGCAGTAAAACACTTTCAAGATGGCCACCATACATATAGGATGTCAGATTGGCACCATTTTCATTTAAGACCATCAAGATAATAAAAGAGGTCTTGTCAGAACTCATGTCAATATAACCATTTGTTAATATGACGAGCCATTCAAGCAAAGTAAGGAAAAAATGTCAAGATGGCCATCTAGGTTATCCAAATAACACCATTTTCTAAAACAAAGCAAACAGCTCAAATAAATTACAGCATCATAAAGGTAAGAACTGACAAAGCAGGGTGAGGATCTCTGCTCCAATTAGGTTACCTTCAGAAATGGCCTGTACAACAAGCTATACACAAAAGAACAATGCAGGCAGCAGTTTGTTGCAGGAAAAGAGTTCAAACAATTTTAATGTTTTTAGGTGTTGAAAATACACGTGGAAGAACTTTTCAAAGGTGAAAACAAAGTTAGCACTATTGATTGGAACTGGCAGGGTGCCAAATCACCCTTTAAATTAAAAATATGTCATGAAAGATCATTCCATAAAACCACCGATAAAATGACCTTATCAAGTATTCCTATTTAATATATTAATTGCACACCATTTGAAGACCCATTAATCAAAGCAAATATATATATAAATATAAATATATATATATATATATATATATATATATATATATATATATATATATGAAGAATACAAATCATATGGCGAATAACAATGGCCCATCGTGGAATCATCAGACACACTAAAATTAATCCTTCCTAACAAACATGTAGTAGCCTACTGGAGACCAAAAAACCTCAAGGACATCCTAGTCAAGGCGAAGCTAATGCCAATCAATAATCAATACCACCCTAGTCAATCTGGATCCTGTGGTGATAAAAGTTACAAAACCTGTCAACATATGATAGAGACCAGGACATTTTCTAGTACAGTAACTAGAGAAAAACTAAACATACATGTTCCAAACAAAACATGCAAAACAAAGAATGTCATTTATCTCATCACATGTAAGATCTGTAACCTTCAGTATGTCAGAGAAACTGAAAAGTTACACAAATGGATCAACCTTCATAGATCTTACTGGATGACAAAGAAGCTGTACAGAAGCCCGTCCGCAGAGCACTTCTCCTCCCCATGCCACACTTTCACTGATATAACACTTATTGCAACTGCTCACAACCCGAACTGGATTTCCCAAAACCAGGAAAGAAAAGGAATCTTACTGGATACACCACCTTAGAACACTGAAACCAAGCGGTTTCAACCAAGAAGACTAGAAAAAGACAACCATGCACAAATAAAATCATCTTTTGCAGCCGACACATTTTCTTTCAAATAATTCTCTAAATTTGGTTAACAGCCTCTGACTACTAAAGCAATGAAATATCCGGGATACAATTTGCACTTACATCAATTTACATAAAATAACAGATGTCGTTATGGCTCATCAATTTCTAGGTCAATACAAATATTTTCCAGTATCAGCAACAAGCTGAGACAAACTAGTTGAAACATAATAAAGTTAAAAGATTTAATTCCTGTAGAAACAGCCATGTAAAGTTTCGCAAACATAACCATTTTTCTGTTTTATTTGTTTGTCTTATTTATGTGTTGTATTTGCCTTTGAAAAAGACTCATTAAAGAGTCGAAAGTGCTTCGGCTAGTTAGATACTAGTTTTGCACTGTTCACTGTCAGTTTATTGTATGTATATATATATATATATATATATATATATATATATATATATATATATATACACACACACACACACACACCTAGTTAGCAAAATGATTTCACTCTCATTTCTACACCTCTATGGTTCCAGGCCTTATTGTCAATTCAGGTATATGGATGCCAAGTGGTAGGTTGAAATGAACATGGTGATTTTTGATTCTCTATTTTCCTTCACCATAAAGACCAAGTCATCCCTTTATAAAAGCAATGAAGAGTACTCTGCACATGCTACATGAATACTCTGAACAAGCAATATGAATACTCTGAACAAGCAATATGAATACTCTGTATAAGCTATATGAATACTAATAACAAGCTATATGAATACTCTGAACAAGCTATATGATTACTCAGTATAAGCTATATGAATACTCTGAACAAGCCATATGAATACTCTGAACAAGCTACATGAATACTCTGAACAAGCAATATGAATACTCTGAACAAGCTATATGAATACTCTGAACAAGCCATATGAATATATCGTACAAGCTATATGAATACTCTGAACAAGCTATATGAATACTCTGTATAAGCTATATGAATACAATGTACAAGCTATATGAATACTCTGAACAAGCTATATGAATACTCTGAACAAGCCATATGAATACTCTGAACAAGCTATATGAATACTCTGTATAAGCTATATGAATACATTGTACAAGCTATATGAATACATTGTACAAGCTATATGAATACTCTGAACAAGCTATATGAATACTCTGAACATGCCATATGAATACATCGTACAAGCTATATGAATACTCTGAACAAGCTATATGAATACTCTGTATAAGCTATATGAATACATTGTACAAGCTATATGAATACATGTGTGTGTGTAATTTAGATTTTTAATGTAGCTTTAACAATTTTTCAGTCATATCGCTATGTGTGACAGTTTATAGTGATGTCTAGCAATGGGGCGTCATGCTGCAGACATGTAGCATGATGTCCTACCCAGTCACATTATCCTGACACCAGGCCGACCAGTCTTAACACTAACTTAATGCTGAGTGCCAAGTGAGGCAGCTGTTAGTACCATTTTTATAAGTCTTTGGTATGACTTGGCTGGGGATCGAACCCAGGACCTTCTGCATCTGAGGTGGACACTCTAACCATTTGGCCACTGCAGCGGTTGAATATATGAATACACTGTACAAGCTATATGAATACTCTGAACAAGCCATATGAATACATCGTACAAGCTATATGAATACTCTGTACAAGTTAAATGAATACTCTGTACAAGCTATATGAATAGTATGCACAAGCTAAAAGAATACATTGTACAATCAACAAACACAAATAATATTCAAACTAAACTAATATACCTCTGGTGGTATTTTTGAGGCATCAATAAAACCAGTGTTTTCCACCATGAAATGATACAATGCACCCTCTGAGTCGGTGAAAACAAAGTGTTCCTTCGTTGTCAACTTCTCCTGAGATTTGGCATCACTGTAACACAAAATGTGGGATTAGTTCCACAGAAAAGCTTCTACTCTGGACCTATTTTTAAAAAAGCAGTCAGTTCTATTTAAGAATTTCTGATACATATATTGCACAGCAGCACTGATTGCGCATTCAGTCATTGTTCAAAATAAACATGTACACAAATGCATAATACTCTAATTAACAGAATAAAATTTGTGTTTCAAAGTTGTGAAAAGAAGAAATAATGTAAGACTGTAAAATTCAACAATGTGTACTCAAACATTCTGAGCAACACTGATCATCAGATTATGTTCTAGAAAGGCACATTTACATCAAGCGCACAGAAGACCAGTCTATAAGATTCAACATAACTAATGACGGCTTAAGGTTAATAATTAGTAAACAATTTTATCTAAAAGTAAAATTTGTTTTTCCAAGTCTAGAAGTGTAGACATTATTTATGAATTTATAAAGACTGACAAGTAGGTACCATGTTAACAATAAAAAAAAATCTGGTAGACATGCATGATTTCAAAAAATGTCAGCACTTACATGTCAACATCACATCACCAAGTCTGTGAAAGTAGCAACTAATTAGAAGCGTAAAAGTGCAATTTCTTTAATTAAGAGGGAGTTGTAATTAAGATTAATGTGCAAAATGTAATCCTGCAAGAATAAAAAAGGGAGGAGGGTGTACTCTAAGTTAAGTTAGTGCTCAAAAAATCTGACAGCCCGACACCAGGGGCCTCTGTATTTTCAAATTGGGCCCCTCTTGTATTCAGAACAAAGTGCTCAAAGCATCTGACAGCCTGACACTTGGGGCCTCTCTATTTTCAAATTGGGCCCCTCTTGCATTTAGAACAAAGTGCTCAAAGAATCTGATAGCCCAAAACTGGGGGCCTCTCTAATTTCAATTCAGGCCTCTCTTGTATTCAAAACAAAGTGCTCAAAGCATAATTTCAAACTGGGCCCCTCTTGTATTCAGAACCAAGTGCCCATCACACATATTTAGATTTTTGTCCTGTTTAATTGCTATTATGCAGTTCAATATGTTTACAGTTAAGCTGTCCCCTGCTCATGCTTACACTAATGTAATGCAACACTGATTATATATATTAAATGGCATCTATGAACAATGTCAAAAGTGTAAAAAGAAACAGTACAAAGCAAAACATGCTTTAGATGCTAATGAACATCAACACTGCTGAGGAAGAAGGACAATGACTGAGCAAATGGACAATGGTTGACATCTGGAATTGGAGGAACAAATTTCTTTACATTAAATATTTTGAGACCTGAATAAACACGCAAGTCAATCTAGTATGATTTTTTTAAAAATTTCTTTTCATATTTAAAATACAGCACTTGCAACATTGTGATAAATATTTGTAACAAACATACGGTCTATTTTATAAAGCCATCAGCCCTGTTTCCGAATAAAATGTTTCTTTGAACAATGTGTGTATCCAGTTTTTATGCCAAAGATGCATCAGTGCATCTTGGCAAAACACTGAAATTCTGATAGTGATTACTGTCAAATTGTTATAATTTTTAAATGTAAACTTTGACGATTCATAAGTAAACACTATTTCCATGTACATAATATCAATTTAGTGATTACTACTCAGTAATAAGTTGTAAAGATTTTATTAGAATATTAAAGATACAGAAAATTCAGAAAACAATCTTCTCCTTTCAAGCCTTTGCTAATTAACCTATTCCACTGTACTTTTAAGAATAATTTACTAATCCCCAAATCAGAGATAAGCATACCAATTAATTAGCATTTATCTGTATTGTAATTGAAATATTGCATTTTGAAAGTTTATTACATTATTAGAGAATAATGTTTTATTCATGAATACATTTTCAATAAGACTGGGTAGAAGAGAGAGAGTGAACAGGTGAAGGTAAAATTGATTTGTGTATGGCACATCTGGCCAATGTGACAGACAAGAAGTAAATAACATGGTCAGACAAGCTACCCAGACATTATTAGGTAACAGGTTAAAGTGAGCCAAGCCTGAAAGTGGTCAGTGGTCCAATGGAATGTTGATAAACAATGCTTCGATTGACAGCTAGGAAGGTCATGACACCTGAAACCATTGCCATCTACATTTTGCAATGCAAACTACATAAAGCCTCACTGACAATTTGCTTCTGTCTGAGTCTCAAAAAACCCTAAAAGTGAATCTAATACAAATATTTAAAATTTGCCATGTTACATTTTCACTACTGAAGGTAGTCCTTAACCACCAGTAGATTCTCTTTCCATCAAAATTAAATTTTAAACAGTCACATGTTTACATTTCAGAAATCCAGGTTGATAAAGAAAATAGGCAGGTTTGTACAATGAACCCTTGAAGATTTGATGTTTGCCAAAAAGGAAAAAAGGAAAATAAAGTAAGAGAGAGAGAGAGAAAGAAAAGAAATAGAAAAGCCCCCCCCCCCCAATCCTAATACAAACATATTTCCCCCAACATAAAAAAAGAATGAAGGGTATCTAGGTCACCTATTAGTACTTTCTGAGTGCGATGATGAGGACATTTGTTCCTGTACAGATGCCACAGAGTCCCCTTCATGCTTTTCTGCAGTCTGTTGTTCTGCCTGCTGCTGTTGCTGTAACATTGTCTTCTTCAAAACCTTCATACTGCGGATCGGGGACCATTCCTGAGCGAGATAAGGGTCAAATTAATTTTAACTCTTATACATATTTACTTTTTTAATTTAGCTTTTAAGGTTAAAAGTAGAAGATTTGATAGACTTCTCATGGACTGAAAAAGGTGCCAATGTCAATGAGAACAGGCCTCAGACCTAAAATAAAATTTGTCAGACTCATGCAGAATTCCCAAATTTTGGACTTAATCATAAAAATTCTGTTCGCCATTGAACAGGCATAATTTTCAACCATTATAGAAAAATACCTAAGTTTTCAATTATGTTTAATCATTGCAAGAGAGTATTTTAATTGAACAAGAAATTCAATAAAAAGAAATAAATCTGTATTTGAAAAACAGCTACTGCAGATCAAAACATCCAATCAAATAAGGTTGACAATTTACAAAATTACTCCAATGGCAATAATAATCTAACCAGATCATTTAATTATGCATACAAACCAGGTCTAACCAGGTCATTTAATTATGGATACAAACCAGGTCTAACCAGGTCATTTAATTATGCATACAAACCAGGTCTAACTAGGTCATTTAATTATGCATACAAACCAGATCTAACCAGGTCATTTAATTATGCATACAATCCAGGTCTAACCAGGTCATTTAATTATGCATACATACCAGATCTAACCAGGTCATTTAATTATGCATACAAACCAGGTCTAACCAGGTCATTTAATTATGCACACAAACCAGGTCTAACCAGGTCATCTAATTATGAATACAACTATACTAATTTTCATTTGTTTACCTCAAATGGTTTATGCGTAATCATTGTAAACAGTTTCTGTCTGAATACATATTTAACAAGTTCTAAAATGTGTAAATAAAGATTGAAAAATTGCTACAATGGCATGAAAATCTAATCAGGCCTACTTTCATTTGTTGACCTCAACTGGTTTCTGTCTAATGAAGCTCACAAAGTTTTGTCAGAAAAGTCCAACTTAGTTTTAAAAAAGCAGAAAAAAGGAAAACTGCTGTAATGGCCTGAAAATCAAATCAATAAATCTACAAATGAATACAAATATGCTAGCCAAACCTTTCTCCTATTTTGCTAACAAGATTCTTGAAGTGTATAAATGTGGACCTTTTTCAACTGTTTTTATTGGGCAAAAATCTTGTTTGCATGATTTTGCAAAAACTGTATGCATATTCTGATGATCTGAGTTGATTTTCATGCAATTATAACAATATTTTAAAAGTTTCTTACATATTACCATATGTTAAATTTATTTGTCAAAAAAATGACAGATTGGAGTTTTCTTATTCATTCTTATCAACGTGACTGAGCACACTCATGTACAATGAAAGACTGGTCAGCGCTTTCAAAAAAAAAGATGCTAACTTTACATCTCAAATATAGCATAATAGACTTGGAACCTTCTACTAACCAGTGCTGTAGGCTGTGGAATACCTTTGGACATTTCCCTCAATATAATCAAACTTCTCAAGTCCCATAACTCTAAAGGCTTATCTCTGAATGTGATGATAAAGAAATTTCTGAAAACACAAAAAGACAATAAAGCACAATCTGTCACAGTGTTTTGCTGCAAAACAAAATTAGGACCCAATAAAGTTGCAAGAAAAAAAAGAAGCTGGCCACAGCCTGTACGTCAAACCCACCCCGAGCTTTTGCTAAACTGGTGATGTATTATATCAAGATCTATATACATACTGTATATGCTCACTTATAAGCTGACGTTTTTTTAAATGAAAATTCGATTCATGCAGAGAAGGGGACATCTTACATGGGCAATGTTGCAAACTCCAGATGTTTGCAGTGCACAGAAATACTGTCAATTCAAATATGTTGACATTTTCATTCCACAATACCCATTCAGAAATGCAGATATGGCATGCATTGTGTTCATCTGTTTTATGATGATATAAATTTCACAGTACTCGAATCATACAGTTATTTGGATTTTAATAATCTGAAAATATTTTTGGTAAATTAAATACTACCCACTGCAAAGTGAAGTGTCCATTAATGCTGTCTGCTGTTGGTGTCTAGTAGCTAGTATAATGCTTCCTATTTCGTGCAAGTGCTAACAACCTGTTAACATAGCTTTGCACAACCCGATCATGTTGCCCCTAGGATATTTCTGTTGTAGGATCACATTTGTTGCAAAGGTGTCTTCAGCCAATGTTTCAGGTTTGAAGAACATAGGTTACCCTGTGCAACTATTTTCATTAGTAAATGGGGTGTGTGTGTGGGACTTGGATTTTTAACATAGCTTTAACAATTTTTCAGTCATATTGGTACGATGTCTGCAGTGTGGCAGTCTATAGTGATGTCTAGCAATGGGGCATCATGCCGCAGACATGTAGCATGATGTCCCACCCAGTCACATTATCCTCACACCAGGCTGACCAGTCTTAACACTAACCTCTTAATGCTGAGTACCAAGTGAGGCAGCTGTTAATACCATTTTTGTAAGACTTTGGTATGACTTGGCCGGGGATCAAACCCACGACCTCCCACATCCGAGGCAGATGCTCTAACCACTTGGCCACCGGAGCAGTTTTAGTAAATGGATTATCTTTCTTATATTCTCAACAGAGAACACATAAAATCTCTCCTTTTGGTTATTTCCTTAATCAGTTTTAGGTATTCAATCATGTGTCTTGTAATTTCAGTTCCTTTTCTTTTCCTTTACACTTTTTCTAAGCATCCATTTCCATGTGCTGTGGATGACGTCCTATTTCCATGTCATCAGTTTGGGGCGACGGCTTCAGTTCGAGACGAAACATGAGAGCTTTTTTCTTGTTCTGCAATATCAACCGTAGCAGATGATCTTACCATAAAGAAACTGGTTATCTTCCATTTCAATTTCAATATCCATAAAACTCGCTGTTTGTTATGCTTGATACAATTGTTATTGTTGATTAATGGATCAATTTGTTATATCCCTCAAAGAGACAATTAAATTGAAACCCCTGGATATTTCTGCAAAGCCACTGCAGATCTCAATCACAGAGGTGCTTACATTCTAACACTAAATCAACCTATGTATAACTTGACTGAGATGACAGGCAAAATAGACAAACAAGACTTAATTTGACACCACTATGTTTTAATTTTGTTGTCCTATGCCCCATGCAACTCAATATACAGTGCACACTGGGTGCAACAAATTGTGGGAACAAAGAATTTGCATGACCTTTCCCCCAATAGTTTTGAAAACTTGCCTGACTAATGGTTTTTGTTGCAAGAAACCTGTAATCCCACAGCCTGGCAGCATCTCTGTGTTTTTTTTTCTTCATGGGTTAGATTTAATATGCATGTGATATTTCTGAAAGTTTTCTGAGAGTGCATGTGGAAAAATAAGCTCTTGGCTTGCACTCACTTTGTTTTAAAGTTGACAATACTTTTGACAGAGCAGCGAATTTAATACTTGTACTTGTTCAGTGCCAAGTAGAGTTCTACTATGTCCTGTGTATGTTTGACAGTAATCAATTAGCTAGAAAAGGTAGTACCTTCTTTGTTTTCCCACATGACAACCCTTTGATGGAAATGAGAGTGTGATACTTGCTATGTGCCAAATAACAGAGGATAGTTATTTTAACTCCCAGTGATCTTCCTGCACAATGTTCAGTTGCAGCCTTTAATAGATTTCACAGACTGTATCATTAAAGTGTTACTTACAGAGCCCAAGCTCAGTCTCTATAAAAGCACCGTCATATGACGCTGAAGCCGAGTAAATGGAGTAAGACAATAATTTACAATGACTAGATGACAATGGATGATTTCAGAACTTTATCAGACAATGTGGATGAATTCTTGGACTTTTGTACACAATGACATTAGATAGTAACATATATGAGATACTGTGAATCATAAAAAATGTGGACTTAACTCTCACACTTTATGTGTAAAACATGTAGAATGACAATGTTATGGGGTATTGCGAATCAGATCATTCTGAAGTACCAATTTTAAACAAGTATATGACCTATAATTGAATTCATGGATTTATCATATAAATGGGTTTAAAATGCCAAGCATTATGGATTTCAATGGATTTAATTAAGACAAATTTTAAGTTTTCAATTTATTTATGATACATTCCACACATTAATATATTTTTAATACTGGTTTTGTCTTTATTTTCTTATCCATCCATCCATTAATCCAGTTTGGCTTGTTTATTTGTCCAAAGTGCAACTCTGACTCAATGACAACATGTCACCCATTCTGATGGATCAATCTTGCAAAATAAAGAGGGTCTAAAAAAGAAATTGGCTTTTGCAGTCCTAAAAGGTGGAAGGAGCTCAGGTTTCAGTCAAGTTAACTTATAAACGAGTATATATGGTCACAAGTAACATTACTGTAGCCAAATGTACTTTAGAAACTGACCAGGTAAAAAATCAATAACAATGAGGTTAATCTCGGTAACAGATCGACAGACAAACACCAAAGCGAGTGTTATGTCAAGCTTCCACCCAGGTGTACTTGAAAGTTGTGATACTGACTTTTCATAGTTGAAAATTTATTTATTTAACAATAGTTACACAAGAAGTTCTGCTTATGGCTAATTTATTTGTATGAAGTGGTCTTGGCGGTGGAGAATACCTGTGAACCTGTTGAAAACCACAACTGTGGATGAATGACAATATAACCTTGCATATCACAAAACCAGGGGAATGAATTAGGATCTGTGTGTGTGTGTGTGGGGGGGGGGTGATTAGGATTTTTAACATAGTTTTAACAATTTTTCAGTCATATCGCTACAATGTCTGCAGTGTGGCAGTTTATAGTGATGTCTAGCACTGGGGCATCATGCTGCAGACATGTAGCATGATGTCCTACCCAGTCACATTATTCTGACACCAGGCTGATCAGTCCTAACACTAACCTCTTATTGCTGAGAGCCTAGCAAGGCAGTTGTTAGTACCATTTTTGTAAGTCTTTGGTATGACTCGGCTGGGGTTTGAACCCACATCCTCCTGCTTCCGAGGCGGATGCTCTAACCACTAGGCCACCGGAGTGGTTGAACTAGGATCTGTAAAGGTGCAAAGCCAGCATACTACCCATGCAACATCAAGGCCCCAAGTTTCCTGCTGTCTCCTAGAACATTCACATACACTATTAAAATCAGGCCATACAAAAATTCTATGTATCAAAAAAGCTGATTATTTTTTGTCAAATACACTTCAAAAGGCAACAAAAATGTAAAGGTTCAAAAAATTAAGAAAGTATTTATTTCCTCTTCCACTAATTTTTTCTCTCCAATTTGCTTTAATAAACAAAGGTTGATCTTACTGACTTGATTACATGCATATTATTATAAAACGCATAAAAAAATAATGTAAAATGCCCTATATATACTTACTTCATATGAGAGATGCGAATTTGTTCTATTGGAGATTCTTGGTCCCTATTGATTCTGATTGGAGTTGTTTTACCTGAATTGATAGGTAAAATATATAATATGCAAAATATTGCTTGAAACGTAAATGACAAGTAAATAGTGTAAATGGCAAGATGTTCTTCAGGTGCAAGTAAATGCCAGGGTTTATCTAACATTTTTAAAATAGGATTTAGGCTCCATGAAATTTGGAATTTTCATTGTAAAAAGGTCAAAGTGTGAAATGTCAATTTTTTTCATAGACTCTTAATTCTTTGTCATCTTTATCCTTTCTCTGAGTTTTCTTAATCCTAATATCTTATACATTAACATTATGATCTGCTTATGAGAACTAGATGGCCACATCAGTATGCTGTTTGCTTGTTTTGGTGTTGTAGAAGTTTACTTGGGTGAACCCCTAAATTAATCAAAGCTCCAACAAAAGATATCTGTATGTCTGTCTTGATACACCTCACAAAACATTGTACAATGTTTACACATATAGCCATTCTTAACATAATTTCAAAATAACTATGAGAATCTTGATTCATATTTAATCTTGGTAAATAACCTAGCATCAGATCTGGTAATAAAATTCTCCATTGAAAATAAGCAGGGTTTTTTTCTTCTCCCATATGGTGGATGAGTAGCATTATCAATCTAATCATTTCCATCTTCATCATTATCATCAACTTCATCTTCATCATTATCATTATCATCATGCTTCTCCTCCATAATGTCTTCCTTGATAATGACTAGTTTAAAATCATGTCTTTCTACCATCAACTTCCAGCCATTTCTGTTTCACTTGTCAAACTCATTATACCAAATTACCCTCCTCCAAAGTGCCCACAACATTTTTCAATTGTACAGAAATAATATTCTGTGAAATCAGGAATGCTCTTTGTATTTTTTTTTCTTGAGATTCTTCGTTCAACCAAAAAGGTCCTCATTACAAAGATGTCCAAAGTGACATTCAACCACAGCGGCCATATTTCACTGATGCCCATAGTGACATTCAACCATTGGAACCATACTGCAATGATGCCCATAGTGACATTCAACCATAGGGGCCATATTACAATGATGCTCATAGTGACATTCAACCATAGGGGCCATATTTCACTGATGACCATAGTGACATTCAACCATACTGCAATGATGTCCATAGTGACACTCCATAGGGGTTATATTTCAATGATGTCCATAGTGACATTCAACCACAGAGGCCATATTTCACTGATGACCATAGTGACATTCAACCATTGGAACCATACTGCAATGATGCCCATAGTGACATTCAACCATAGGGGCCATATTACAATGATGCCCATAGTGACATTCAACCATACTGCAATGATGTCCATAGTGACACTCCATAGGGGTTATATTTCACTGATGACCATAGTGACATTCAACCATTGGAACCATACTGCAATGATGCCCATAGTGACATTCAACCATAGGGGCCATATTACAATGATGCCCATAGTGACATTCAACCATACTGCAATGATGTCCATAGTGACACTCCATAGGGGTTATATTTCACTGATGACCATATTGACATTCAACCATTGGAACCATACTGCAATGATGCCCATAGTGACATTCAACCATAGGGGCCATATTTCACTGATGACCATAGTGACATTCAACCATACTGCAATGATGTCCATAGTGACACTCCATAGGGGTTATATTTCAATGATGTCCATAGTGACATTCAACCATAAAGGCCATATTTCACTGATGACCATAGTGACATTCAACCATTGGAACCATACTGCAATGATGCCCATAATGAAATACAACCATAGGGGCCATATTACAATGATGCCCATAGTGACATTCAACCATACTGCAATGATGTCCATAGTGACACTCCATAGGGGTTATATTTCACTGATGACCATAGTGACATTCAACCATTGGAACCATACTGCAATGATGCCCATAGTGACATTCAACCATAGGGGCCATATTACAATGATGCCCATAGTGACATTCAACCATAGGGGCCATATTTCACTGATGACCATAGTGACATTCAACCACTGAACCATACTGCAATGATGCCCATAGTGACATTCAACCATAGGGGCCATATTACAATGATGCCCATAGTGACATTCAACCATTGCGGCCATATTTCACTTATGCCCATAGTGACATTCAACCATACTGCAATGATGTCCATAGTGACATTCAACCACAGAGGCCATATTTCACTGATGCCCATAGTGACATTCAACCACTGGAACCATACTGCTGTTGTTGTTGTTGTAGGGTTTAACGCCATTTTTCAGCACATGATAGGCTATACATGGCCGCCAGTATTAATGGTGGAGGAAGAAACCAGGAAAACCCCGGAAAGAACCACCGACCCACGAGAAGCTACTGGCGAGCTTTCTCACATACCCACATTGGCTGAATCCGAGACTCGAACCCACGCAGACAGAGGTGAGATGGCAGTCATCCGTAATGGAGAGCGTGTTAGACCACTCGGCCACTAGGGCCCGGAACTATACTGCAATGATGTCCATAGTGACATTCAACCACAGAGGCCATATTTCACTGATGCCCATAGTGACATTCAACCATTGGAACTATACTGCAATGATGTCCATTGTGACATTCAACCACAGAGGCCATATTTCACTGATGTCCATAGTGGCATTCAACCACTGGAACCATACTGCAATGCTGCCCATAGTGACATTCAACCATAGGGACCATATTTCACTGATGCCCATAGTGACATTCAACCATAGGGGCCATATTACAATGATGTCCATTGTGACATTCAACCATAGGGGCCATATTTCACTGATGTCCATTGTGACATTCAACCATAGGGGCCATATTACAATGATGTCCATTGTGACATTCAACCATAGGGACCATATTACAATGATGTCCATAGTGACATACAACCATAGGGGCAATATTTCACTGATGCCCATAGTGACATTCAACCATAGGGGCCATATTACAATGATGTCCATTGTGACATTCAAGCAAGAGTGCAATATTCCAATCATACCCAATATGAGATTCTTTCAGGATGATCATATTACAATGATTTCCATATTGAGATATAACCCAAAGGGCCAATTACAATGATGAGCACAGTAACATTCAACCAAGTGGGCCATTTTTAAATTGATGTCCATAGTGACATTCAACCAAAAGTCCAACATTCCATTCATACCCAATGTCAGATTCTTTCAGGATGGTCATATTACAATGATGTCCATATTGAGATATAACCCAAAGGGCCAATTACAATGATGTCCATAGTGACATTCAACCAAGAGGGCCATACCACAATCATACCCACAGTGACATGAAAACAAGGCAGCCATATTACAAAGATGTCCATAGTGAGATTTAACCATGAAGGCCATGTTACACTGATGCCTATTGTGACTTTCATCATAAATTCATATCACAATTATACCTATAGTGACATTCAATTAAGAGAAGTATATTACAATAATGCCCATAGTGACATTCAACTAAGAGGGTGATATTACCCTAATGCCCATAGTGACTTACAACCATGGGGGTCATATTACCAAGATACCTAAATGATACTCAACCAAGAGGGGCAAATCACAATTGACTCATTGGGAGATTCAACCATGTGGGCCAGATTAAAATGATGACCATAGTGACACAGGATGTCCATGGTGGTATTCAGTCAAGAGGGCTATATTACAATGATGCCCGTGGTGACATTCAATCAAGAGGGCCATATTACAATGATGCCCATAGTGAAACTGAATCAAGATGGCCATATTACAATGATGCCCACAGTGACACTGAATATAGAGGGCCATATTACAATGATGCTCACAGTGAAATTCAATTGAGAGGGCCATATTACAATTATGCCCACAGTGACATTCAATCAAAAGGGCCATATTACAATGATACCCACAATGACATTCAAACAAGAGGGCCATATTACAATGATGCCCACATTAATATTCAATTGAGAGGGCAATATTATAGTGATGCCCACAGTGACATTGAATCATGAGGGCCATATTACAATGATGCCCATAGTGACAATGAATCATGAGGGCTATACCACAATGATGCCCATGGTGACATTCAAACAAAAGGACCATATTACAATAAAGCCCATAGTGATATTCAATCATGAGGGCCATATTACAATGATTCCCACAGTGAAATTCAATCAAGAGGAACATATTACAATGATTCCCAGTGACATTCCAACAAGAGGGCCATATCACAATGATGCTCAGAGATATTCAATCAAGAGGGAAATATTACAATGATGCTCACAGTGATATTCAATCAAGAGGGCCATATTACAATGATGCTTACAGTGATATTCAATCAAGAGGGCCATATTACAATGATGCCCACAGTGACATTCAAACAAGAGGGCCATATTACAATGATGCCCATGGTGACATTCAAACAAGGGGGCCATATTACAATGATGCCCATAGTGACACTGAATCATGAGGGCTATACCACAATGATGCTCAGAGTGATATTCAAACAAGAGGGCCATATTACAATGATTCCCACAGTGATATTCAATCAAGAGGAACATATTACAGTGATGTCCACATTGATATTCAATCAAAAGGGCCATATTACAATGATGTGCAAAGTGACATTGAACCATGGGGGCTATATTACAATGATTCCCATTGTGATATTTAATCAAGAGGGACATATCACAAAAATACCCATAGTAATAAAACTGGTTCATTTACTCCCACTCTTTCATCCTGACATGCATGGTCTAACATTTATTTTAAGATGAACAGATTCTGGATGTAAACATTTAGGTAGTCCTCTAAATTAATGTCATTTATCATCGAATTTAATCCTGTAGAAGGCTGCCATGCTTTCATTCTTAAGACAATTTGCTTTACGAGTGACTAACAAATATGCAATACTTCACAGAACATTTTGATCAATTTCTGCTATAACAATAATATATCAAGTCTTAGAGCTGCAAATATAATGTCTGGTAATTGTTACTCTTTGCTACATTCTGAATCAGGTAACATTAGCATAACTGACAATAGAAAAAAAATCCTGGAAAGTGTGCATGTGTGTGTGTTTGAGGGAGTGAACTGAAGGACACAATGTGGCATGTGATGTTCTCTGGCTATGTACTCCTGGAACTGAACTGAAAGACTACAACTGTGTCTGAATTCTTTTAAATAATCACTCAGATGTTCTGGATTTATTAAACTTTGATTGTTCTTCTATCCTACCAAACTTCAATAAACAAAAGAAAAAAAACACAGAGATAAACTATGTGTCATATCTGTTTGGAAAGTTTTGAGCTAAAATTTGAACCTTTTTGCTCCAAGTTCTTAAGAATACTGAACCAGAGAAACAGGATATGGAAGAAATTTAACATGTGTCCATATGACATGGATGTACCCACCAAAAGCATGCATAATGCTAAGTCAAACAGGGGTTATAACTCCATATAATTTAACCAGAGGCCAATGAAAATCAAACCTTCACTTGATATTCTCTGTGTAAAGCTTCATGCCAAAATTTGATTTTAATAAATGAAATCCTTGAAGAGTTATTGAGCTGAAAAGCAGTTCAAAGTTCCAAGTGAAACTGGTACCATAACTTGAAATGGTGAACATTTATCGTAACCTAGGTATCCTTAAAAATATTATACCAAATCTGATTCAGTCCATGATGACTTTCAAAAGTAAATGGGCAGAACTGAAATTTGTAATAAACAAGACCAATCGGAGAAGACCTGGGAACCACTAAATGCCCCAACCAAAGATACGGTGGAGATATAAATAAAAGGAAACAAACAAGAATACAAGAAATAATCTGTGTTTGACGATACTTAGTCTACCTGATGTAATATCAACCAGCAATATCTCATTCTTCACCTGCCCAGAGACTCCTGGTGCAGGATAGGAAAATGAAATAAAACTCGTCAGTCTGGCCCAGTCAATGCCCCTGTAAAAGAAAATTCCATTGTTTGAATCATGGTAAGTCCATGTTTGAGATAATGAGGAACTTACATGAGCATTTGAGATACAGTACTCCCTCATTAAGAAAACTGCCCATGGGAGTTGCATATATATATATATATATAACACACAGTACTAATGGTATGGAAAAATGGGAACCAGCCTGAAAAAGGGTGAATCTAAAATAGAGTATATATGGGTTAGGCTGACCAGGATTGGTTAATAATGTAAGTTATGTTGCAGGAAAAAGAACCTTTTGAGAGCTTATCCTAGTTGTAAGTGAAAAAAATAGAGACACTGTTTTATTAATGGAAATTCAGTTGTTTAACAGTCTTGAGTTTGGAACACTCATTACTAAAATTAGCACCTGACTCTTTGGTGTGGAATTGAAAGCACATGTTTCAAACACATGCAGGTCCAGAAAATGCCGTCACTCATATCCTTTCCTCTACACAAAAGCTGACATCCAGTTTCATCTACACTGATAAATATAGGTTTGATCATGAGCACTCAAAAATGTTAAGTTATTGAATTTTTAATATCACGGTGTTTGCATAGGTTTACTATGGGAACTGAATTAGTACCGTGTGTCCTATAGACAGCCACAGCAATACAGTCTCCTCATACGAAAGTGCAATTAACTTTACTATAAATGCAATCATATGGTTCTATTTGTGAATAACAATCAAAATTAATACATTATGTAAACCACAGAGTAACTTTAGGTAGGATGTTAAATGCATATTCAGATATATCAACTGTTGCCAAGAAGGGGGGAGGGGGAACAGTGTGTAGATTTGACTATGTTATGTGGAGTGTTTAGCACTTTGGTTTATATCTAAACAATGCATATATGAAATTTATACAATTTACCATTTATAGAGTAATTACAGTGAGCAATATGATATTTGCTAGTTGTGTTTTGAATCATAATGATTCAGATATGATCACTGATCTCTAATTCACCATGCTTAATGGTGAAGACCTCTCATTACTTTGTATTCCTCTAATTTCTTTCAGTGAATACTTTGAAAGTTCATATTTTGCATTTTAATGGACTTGTGTCTACTTTACTATAGTTTTAAATTATATATCTTCTGGGGGAAATTTTAGGTAACTTTTGTCATTTAAATCTCTTTCTTGCAATAATACATGTACATATATATGGTCACCTTGACTGTTTACTCATTAAGTACATAATATGACAAGGCTTGTAATATATTTCAGTATTAAATTGAAGAGAGATAAATGGTGATATTAAAAAAGATGATTCTTATAAGACAGCTTTATTTTAATACTTTTTCTTACTTTCTTAAATAAAGCTCAAATATTTAAATGTTGCCTAAAATGAACCATTGGTCTTTAGGTGAAGACGAACTTGCAATATAATGTAATATTCACAAATGTAATCTTTGACAAGCAGGACTATGCACATTGCTTACTTATGTATTGAACTACTATTCCTAGGGCTGTCAAGAAAATCAAGGGTGAATATAGGACATACAGTACTAATGGTATGGAAAAATGGGAACCAGCCTGAAAATGGGTGAACCTATAATAAAGTATATATGGGGGTTAGGCTAACCAGGATTGGTTAATAATATATGTTATGTTGCAGGAAAAAGAATCTTTTGAGAGCTTATCCTAGTTGTAAGTGAAAAAATAGAGACATTGTTTTATTGATGGAAATTCAGTCGTTTAACAGTCTTGAGTTTGGAACACTCATTACTAAAATTAGCACCTGACTCTTTGGTGCGGAATTGAAAGCACGTTTCAAACACGTGCAGGTCCAGAAAATGCCACCACTCATATCCATTCCTCTACAGAGAAGCTGACATGCAGGTTTCATCTATACTGATAAATATAGGTTTGATCACAAGCACTCAAAAATGTTAAGTTATTGAATTTGTAATATATGGTGTTTGCATAGGTTTACTATGGGAACTGAATTAGTACTGTGAGTCATATATATATATATATATATATATATATATATATATATATATATATATATACACACATAACATTTTACAAAAGGAAGGAACAGATTACTTCTCCTTGTTCTTGCTAGGTGGCCACTCATTCTAGATATTTACCAGTTTCAGTTCGAGCAAATCCAGGAATAGGATGCTCATATTTCTGGGAAGGGTGGGAGGGAGAGATATTAAATGTGATGTAATCAACTTCCTTTCTTGGCAGATACATGATCTAATTAAAGTATCATTAGGAGAAAAGATATGAGAAATAAATGCATAAGCACTTACACACTATGCCAATCTATTAAAGACACTTTAGTCATGAGGCCAGTGTTTATGGGGTTACGTTTTGCTTTCCTCTCTTAATTGGTATGAAGAGACTCTGACAGGTATCATGAATGTTCTCCATGCACCTTTGACAGCATGAGGGCATGTTAACCAGGTTCTGCAGCTTTGCCTCTCTCGCAGGGTTTATTAAAGAGAATAGGGAAATTTTTTGTTTTTTTAAAACAACAGCCTATTCTTATGGATGAAAACCAGGTTGCATAATTCATATGGCTGAGTCATCAGAACAAAACTACAGTGTATGTAGCCCTCACCATGGACAGTGTATGTAGCCCCTCACCATGGACAGTGTATGTAGCTCCTCACCATAGACAGTGTATGTAGCCCCTCACCATGGACAGTGTATGTAGCCCCTCACCATGGACAGTGTATGTAGCCCCTCACCATAGACAGTGTATGTAGCCCTCACCATGGACAGTGTATGTAGCCCTCACCATGGACAGTGTATGTAGCCCTCACCATGGACAGTGTATGTAGCCCCTCACCATGGACAGTGTATGTAGCCCCTCACCATGGACAGTGTATGTAGCCCCTCACCATGGACAGTGTATGTAGCCCATCACCATGGACAGTGTATGTAGCCCCTCACCATAGACAGTGTATGTAGCCCCTCACCATGGACAGTGTATGTAGCCCCATACCATAGACAGAGTATGTAGCCCCTCACCATGGACAGTGTATGTAGCCCATCACCATGGACAGTGTATGTAGCTCCTCACCATAGACAGTGTATGTAGCCCCTCACCATGGACAGTGTATGTAGTCCCTAACTATGGAATAGTGTATGTAGCCTCTCACCATAGACAGTGAATGTAGCCCCTCACCATGGACAGTGTATGTAGCCCCATACCATAGACAGAGTATGTAGCCCCTCACCATGGACAGTGTATGTAGCCCCTCACCATGGACAGTGTATGTAGCCCCTCACCATGGACAGTGTATGTAGCCCATCACCATGGATAGTGTATGTAGCCCATCACCATGAACAATGTATGTAGCCCATCACCATGGACAATGTATGTAGCCCATCACCATGGACAGTGTATGTAGCCCCATACCATAGTGTATGTAGCCCCTCACCATGGACAGTGTATGTAGCCCCATACCATAGACAGAGTATGTAGCCCCTCACCATGGACAGTGTATGTAGCCCATCACCATGGACAATGTATGTAGCCCATCACCATGGACAGTGTATGTAGCCCCTCACCATAGACAGTGTGCACCGAAACTAGTGCTACTGGAAGCAAATTCTGTATGATAACAGGGTCAGTATGGTGGAAAACACAGGCTCAATCATGGGTGAGTTGAGTTTTTGCAGAATATCATCTACAGATAACTCAATAATATGGTGCAGCCTAATATCATAGTCAATGTCTAAATGCTGAGGTTGAGACCCAATAAATGGGTGCAGAATTGATACACTGCCCTATGGTAGCCAAAACAAGGAAACCTGCAAAATAGTATGTTTATATAAAATTGTTGCAGTTGTTGTTATGGGTTTAATGCCATTTTTCAGTAAATAATAGGCTATACATGGCCACCAGTATATTTGGTGGAGAAAGAACCTGAGAAAACCCTGGGAAGAACCATAACCCATGGGAAGCTACTGGTAATCTTTCTCACATATCCATGCTGGTTGAACCAGAGAGTTGAACCCATATGGACAGAGGTGAAATGTCAATGATTTGTAAAGGCATGTGCTTTTCATCATCCAGTCACCCAGGGTCCCTATGGCAAATTGAAATATGCATCAGACAGATCAAAACTGACGGCTGTATGAACCCTGGTGTCTCCATTTTGAAGTTTGGGGCAGACATGAAATGACTGAGCTAGTTAAGTTTATGACTGTTCACAATTTACCACTGGTTTTTGTGACCAGAGAAAGTCTGGTGCAAAGGCCAAGAAATCTGGTTCCTGGACTAAATCCAATTCTTGTGTTAAGAGCACATGCTCTATCTCCTTCTGTAAAATGCATGCCTTTTTGGGGGATAACTTGGGATCTGTCATGAAGGGGGATGACAAAGAGGAGTGTGGGCTATATATATGAGATCGAGAGTCCCTGTGATCACCCAATCATTGTTTAACTAGAGGCTGATCTTAAGTCTGGGATCAAAAGTGTCAGGAAGTGTCAGGCACTTACATGATGACTGCTGGTAGGTCAGAGGGCTGACAGGTCACTGTTATTTGGCAGGAGTCCTGGGGAAGGAGAAACTCATTTTCTCTCCCAGCTCCAGGAATGCCTTTGAATATTTGGGGCATATTGTTGCCTAGATTTAACCTGGCCATGAAAAGGCTGTTACCCGTATTGTTGAGACATACATCTAAGGTCTTTTTTTTTTGATGAATGTCTCTTCTCTGGCATAACCTATGATATGGTCAAAATGAGGTTAAGCCTAGCACAGAGAGCCGAAATGGCAATTCTTGTGCCACCCGCTTTCTAACCTTCATAGTATGACCCTTACCAAAATGGACAAACCAAAAAGTATTGCTGCATTGTAGGATCTGAGCAAAGAAGATAGCAAAAGTGCACATCTTTTTTTTATTAAATCTAGATTGCATGCTAGCCCTCCCCCCTCCCCCAGCCTTCTCAGACTGACAAAAGAAAGAAATGCTAAGTCAAGTAGGGAGGAAGCTGACATGAGAATTTTCACCAACTTTGATCTGGCATGAAACACCTCTCTGTCCAGTTTATAACACAATGGGTTAGACATGCTGATACATCAGTATGTGACCTATAATGTGAGCAAGTTACAGGAAACTGACTCACTGAAAAGAACATACTTGTAGTTGTAATTTTGGCAAACTTCACCAATTGTGGTAGAAATCAGAAAGACTGATACTCATTGTTTTTCTGAATTTACTGGGGCATTTACTTTGTATGTAGTATTAACTAATGGTCAAGGTTTGCACCCAGAAAGTGGCAAAATCCATTATATTTCTTCTACTGCCCCCTTAAAGGTGAATAACATCCATTCCATAGTCAGACTGGAGAATTCAGGAAAGTCTGTGGCATCCTCTTCATCTACAGGTTTCTCTCCTCTTCCTTCATGCCTTGTGTACATGAATATATAACATGCCACATGGCAGTGATGACACTGTTGTCACCATGTGTGGTGTGGCACCTCAGCTATGCTAACAAAGCCAGTGCTAACATATCAAGCACAGGTCATGATGTGGTTGCAGGATGTGGGTCAGACAAGGCTGTTTGTACTGGGCAGGATGGGTGGTAGAAATTGTGTGGCTGGTCCCTTGTGTCAGTGAGATGTATCTGGTCAGTCTGGCTAGTCAGATGGATTTTGGTTGGATGGCTCAACTGGTTGGTTAGCATCTGGGATGGCATATGGCAAATGGTATTGGATATGAAAGCCAAGCTGGTATTTGATGTCAGGCTGCATTCTTTTGTCCATTGAGCTGCCAAAGTTTGCTACAAAAGACATTGCATGAGCTTCTCCATGGAGTCTGATGTGATTTTTTCAGTCTTCACTCGGGATAGAGACTCCAAACATCATGGTCCAGTGATCTGAAATGCAACCCCTTTCATACCTCTTAAGCCACTGAAGCATTTGTACGACTATACTGCATTAAACTAAGTAACAGAAAGTGCAAAAACCAACAAGTTTTGTTAAATTCAACAAATAATTTATTTCCCTAAAATACAAAGTGAAAATTTAAAAAGATTTTACAGTATTGTAAGATATATAGAGGGAAAGAACTTTTTTCATCTTTTAGGAAGGGCTGGTTTCTGAGGTAACACAGTTATTTTAGGAAAGTTCATGAGATCAGATAATTTATTTGACAGAGAAATAAAATTATATTACTCTTAATAAAATAGGACCTAATATCATACTCAACTTATAAACAGGAACCTTATAGTGAGGTAGTCCTGTGTAACATTCATGACAGGATTGAAATGTGATAGCCCTAAGGTTGCTAGCTGCCAATGGCATAACATATTGTTCAGAAATTTGATAAGGTTTTGATCTAATGAACATGAGATGTACACTCTATTTATCACTAGACTTCACAAATTTAGCATTTCAAAACGATGTTTAGATCTCACTCTGGAAATGTAAACAAAAGTACTCTGCATGGCACAATATATCTCCGTTTCATCTTCCTTATCCAAGCCATTCACAAAATCTGTACCAGATTTGTCTTGCAGAACTACTGTAATCATCTAGTATCCATTTTATTACTGTTAGTAAGTGACCTTGACATCTGATTCTAAAATCAACAGCCTTCTTCTTTACTCCAAGTGCAAGCTATCCACAAAATTTGGTTGCAGTATATTGTGTAAAACTAATGTTGCTGTGCATTAAGTATTTCAGCCCAAGGTGATCTTGACCATTGGTCTCTAAAATAAATAGGGTTCTTTGTTACACCAACTGCAAGCCATCCATAAAGTTTGGTGACTGCAGATGCTGAAGAACTCCAGTTAATGTCTGAAAACCATTTAACTTCTTTCAAAGTGACTATAACCTTTGATCTTTTGAGTCCAAAATTGATAGGATTAAAAGGTTTTTCTTTATCCAAGTGCAAGGTGTCCACAAAGTTTGGTGACTGTAGATGGGAGAGAACTTGAGTTACTGTGCAGAAAGCATTTTTCTTTCATTTATCACATTGACCTTAACCTTTCACCTTTTGAGACAGATGGGTTGAAGCATAAAATAATGTGTGTTATGGTTGGTTACAAAACTTCATTCATAGTATCATTATAGAACACAACCACTGCACATGAAACACACTATAACATGTAAAACTGTAATAAACAAAACTATACCATTAAACAAGAATCTTCTAGACTATATACTGATCTAAAATAAATATAATTATTAATCTAAATACTTGTAACCGAGCCCTATAATTTTCCAAACATGATATTTCAGTTTTTTAAATAATATTAAAGGTGGAATGTATACCTGAAGCTCATGCACTTGTATGCATAAAATATGTGTCAGTTGTTACATGTAAGTAACAGTAAAAATGGGCATAACTCCAGAAAAATACACCAGTGTGTGATGACAGAATGACCTGTACATACTGGCATCATGTCAGTGTGTGTGCCAAGTTTGAGACCGTTCATCAAAAGCTATGAAACTAGTTACACACACAATTATCATACACAACTAAACCTGTCTCAAAAGATCACCTGTATTAAGCAATCACCTGTCTCAAACTGGCAACATTTCAAGTTCTCTTGCATAGAATTACTGCAGGAATAAATCTTTATTAAACAACCACCTGTTTTCAATGGCTAATTACATACTTCCCAGAAGAGACTCTTTAAGAAAGGTCTAACTGTACCACATACACAGATAATTACATCTGACATCAAAAAAGGAGCATGACTGAAAACAGACATTCTGAATTTCTTGTTCTAAAAAAATTATGAATGAATATAATGAATTTTCAACATGATACCAAAAAATACATTACCTGACAGGAAAGCTGTGGAGATTGTATTCTCTAACTATTTGTCCACTAGCCACATTTACCACCTGTACTGTTCCAGACTGGCTTCCTGTACACAGTAAAATAAAAATCTTCTTACATGTTCAAACAAACTGAGGAGCTTTGTGAATGGGGATGTTCAAACAAACTGAGGAGTTTTGTGAATGGGGAAGATATAACTTATACAGTTAAAGTTGTTATTGCTATTAACTGTTTTCATCTTTCAGAAATGGCAATCTCTATAAATAAACTTCTGGCATAATGAGTCCTATTGGTGTCAAATTAATGCACAGCTATTTGTTTATACAGATGAAGGCAAACTGCATAAAAGGATCAGTTTTATTCAAGACCTAGAAATTAGTCTTATATATACAGCTTTGTCTTTATTTCCCTTGAGTGTTGGACTTTGAAACACTGCTAACACAAATATAGAAGAAAACAAGATCTCGTTATCAGTTAAAAAGAAACAATATGTAAATGAGCATTGGTACTGCTACATGTATCTGTATACGTCAGAACTGTTGGCCTATCGTAAAGAGCAAGTTGGTTAATAAAATCCTGACTGGGAGCCATACATTAATTTTTATTGACATTTGTCTTTACAATTATATTTTTGCTGCATAATGCATATTTCACTTGAAGATTTACAAAAATAAAAAAAGCTTGTATATATATGCAGCTTTTTCATCATCTTTTTTCATGCAGGCTTAAACTCAAAAATAAACAGCTGGATCAATTCCAAAATTTAACAAAATGTTTTACAGTTGTTGAAATAGATGGCTACAATGTTATAATGTTTTACAGTTGTTGAAATAGATGGCTACAATGTTATAATGTTTTATAGTTGTTGAAATAGATGGCTACAATGTTATAATGTTTAATAGTTGCTGAAATAGATGGCTACAATGTTATAATGTTTTATAGTTGTTGAAATAGATGGCTACAATGTTATAATGTTTTACAGTTGTTGAAATAGATGGCTACAATGTTATAATGTTTTATAGTTGTTGAAATAGATGGCTACAATGTTATAATGTTTTATAGTTGTTGAAATAGATGGCTACAATGTTATAATGTTTAAAAGTAGTTTTATTAAGCCATCCGCAAGCTGCTAAAGAGAATTACGTGTTTATCTAATAACTGGCATATTTCCAAATTTCTAACTCACCTACTGCTAGTAATGGCTGATACGTTCTCCAGTTTTTAGTAGTCAGAGGTGGACACATCCGAATTACAGTGATTGGAGACACAAGACCACTCAACAGTCCAGTCATCTGGAATTTAAGGGCTACACCAAGGCCTTTAAGAGCTGACTCCCCATCTGGGCTCAGAATTTGGGACTGTCCAATCAAATCACACAAAGCCAGTTTTGGGGAATGTACAGAATTGACAACTGGCAATCCATTTCCATCACTCTGATTGGCTGTTTCCTCTGATAGAGTTAACTGTGAGTTCCCAGGTGTGAAAAGTGGGGAAATGTGTGCTGTATCATCCTGCTTATTTGGAGGCTGAAACAGGAAACATCTGTGAAGCAGTGCAGGTTATCAAATAAATATTTAGTTTAAATTCGAATATAAGGGTTTCAAGAACACCAACTTCAGGAGTAAAATATATCCCTTTGACACTAGTCATCCTGATCATAACATGGAAGGAGACCCTCCTCTACTTTTCAAATCCAGGCCTCCCAAGTGAAAAAGATGTTTGCAATTCAAGTGCAATTAAGTCCTCTGTTTGCTCAAATGAAGTCAACAAAGGTGGTATCCCCTTAAACAGAAGGCTTGGCACCAAAATCCAATCAATCATCAGTGTATGCTCTTCCAGGAATGTTACTATGGAGATGGGTTTGTGAACTGATTGCTCATACTATAAGTGGGTAAGTATTAATAAATAAACATTGTTTACTCCAAAAAGAAATCCCATATATGTCTTGCCTGCTTCCCTGCTTGATGCAGATTGTATGACCTTGATTTGGCCTGAGAGCTTTTGTTGTTGTAGGGTTTAACGCCATTTTTCAGCACGCAATAGGCTATACATGGCGGCCAGTATTAATGGTGGAGGAAGAAACTGGGAAATCCCCGGAAAGAACCACCGACCCTCGAGAAGCTACTGGCAAGCTTTCTCACATATCCACATTGGCCGAATCCGAGACTCGAACCCACGCAGACAGAGGTGAGATGGCAGTGATCCGTAACGGTGAGCGCTTTAGACCACTCGGCCACTCAGGGCCCCGGCCTGAGAGCTATACGGTGAGTATGTGTGCATGAATATGAAATAGCACAGCATCATAATTCTACCATATAGTTGTTAAACCCATGCTTTGGAACCTATGACCATAAAGAAAAACTTTAACCAAGAGCAAAAACAATATTTTCATGCAACCTTCCTGTGAGTCAGAGGAACAGAGGAGAGACAGGGTTACATTTAGATTTTTTAAAACCATGTGCCACCTTACCGAGGAGCGGGGAGTAGTCAACCCTCCAGGTTTGCATCTAGACTTTCTAAACTACAGGCCATGTGACTTAATAATGCTATGAAAAGGGGGGACAGTCTAAGTGTTCAATGTAAAAGAATTAAATGGAAATGAAGGCTGCATGAAGAAAAATAAATTGTTAGTCTGCCAGATAGTGCTTGAGCACAATGTTTATGTCTAAGTTATGTTAAAGAACAGCACTAATAGACTTAAAGTGACTTGTTATCATACTCATAATATCAACTTCATTGCATAAATCAGAACACAGTCCCACAATCAGGGGCGGATTAAGGCTCACTGGTGCCCTAAGCACTGACAAATCTTGGTGCCCCCCTCCTTTCCACGCACACCTGGGAAGATAACCCTAAGGTGCACCATGATCAAGAAACAGAACATTATGATCAATTTGCACTAGTTTTATCAATTTTCTTTACAAATCTTCATTCATTTTTTTTCTTTTCACCCTCTTCTCAACTTTGTGGTGCCCCCTTTGGCCCTGGTGCCCTAAGCACATGCTTAGTCTGCTTAATGGTTAATACGCCTGTGCCCACAATACTTAAGTAGAAACAATAATCATTTAAGTACATTTAGAAGACAGGATCAATAGGTAAAATCCACATGCATGGAACTAACTGGAACAGTTTGAATCTTCATGACTAATATTTAATATTACAATCTCAATGAAAAACTGTTGCAGGCAAAGAATGAGTTTATAAAAAGCAAATTCCCTGAAGGGACTCACACTCTATAAATTCCAGAAGAAGATTTTTTAACTTCTGAGTATTGAAATCATCTCTGATATCTTAAGTGATAAACGGATTTTCAAAAGTGGCCACTGTGGTGACCATAATGGATGTTGTTGTTGTTGTTGTTGTTGTAGGGTTTAACGCCATTTTTCAGCACATGATAGGCTATACATGGCGGCCAATATTAATGGTGGAGGAAGAACTCGGGAATACCCCGGAAAGAACCACCGACCCACGAGAAGCTACTAGCAAGCTTTCTCACATACCCACATTAGCCGAATCCGAGACTCGAACCCATAATGGATGTAAGATTGGAACCAATTTCATTTACAACCAACTAGACACTGTAAAAAGTCTTTGGGTTAAGACACCAATCCTGACACAACAGTCTATTCAGAATGAGTAGTGATAACAAGATTTTCAAGAGTGTCATTGGGATGGATACTGGATTGAAGATTTTCAAGATGGTCATTGGGATGGATATTGGATTTAAGATTTTCAAGATGGTCATTGGGATAGATACTGGATTTAAGATTTTCAAGATGGTCATTGGGATGGATATTGGATTTAAGATTTTCAAGATGGTCATTAGGATAGATACTGGATTTAAGATTTTCAAGATGGTCATTGGGATGGATATTGGATTTAAGATTTTCAAGATGGTCATTGGGATGGATACTGGATTTAAGATTTTCAAGATGGTCATTGGGATGGATATTGGAATTAAGTTAGGCAGCATTTTCATTAAGGACCAACCAGATTTAATAAGAAGTCTTTTGGAGCAAACACAACATTACCATCCATCCAGAAGGAGTAGAAACGATTTTCAAGATGGCCATCATGGTTTCCATACTTGTCAGATTTTGATCATTTTGATTTTGGACCAATAAAACACTATAATAAGTCTTTTGGTGAAAACCCCATGGTAATGTGACTTTCCATTTAGGAAGAGTAATTTTCAAGATGGCTAGCATGGTGGCTATACTGACTGTCAGACTGGTACCATTTCCATTTAGGACCATCTAGAAATCATCAGATATCATAAGAAGTCTTTTGGTGAAAACCCCATGTCAACATGACCATCCAAGCAGGAGGAGTAGTGATAACATTTTCCAGATAGCAGCAAGCATGGACATATTGGGGGTCAGATTGGTACCATTCTCATTTAGCACCTTTCAGACCTCATAAGTTTGCTTGTGAAAATCAATATAACCATCCATCCAGGAGTAATGATAAAAAAAACTTTTACAGGCAGTTCCTATGGCAGCCACAATGGTTGTCAGATTACACCATGTAACAATTTTTTTTTGTTCCTGGGTAATAAGTTTTATTTCCTAATTGCTTATGCCAAAAAGTACAGAAAATGGCTATTATTTTCCCACAAACTTTGCTTTTGTGACCAGGACAGTGGTATTTTGAAATTTACCTATTTTCCAGAACATTCCAGATAGATTCAGTGATTAGTAAACTTGGAGTAACTTCTAGAACCTTCCAGTAATATAAATAGTAGTATCAATACAGGGGTCTTAAGTCCACCAGTTCAGTTTAGTTCCAGTTGCCTAAGTGGATACATATCTTCATTTTTCTGAGATGGCTTCAAGAGGCTGCAAGCATCCGGTGGATGCATTTTCCTGTCTGTGGCCAATTATGAATATAACAGTGAAAAAGTATTCCGTGGAAGCATCTGCTAAGATGTGTGAGGCCTACAAGGCATATTTTGGCATGCCTGTCAGGGACCAAGACAAAGCCTGGGCACCTCATTTCACCTGTGAGCACTGCAAAAACACGCTGGAAGGTAAGATTGACAACTGTTGCTCGAAAGTTTATGTTACAAAATTTGTTAAAATTTTTAAAATTGTAAAAGTTTTTCATTTTAAAATGTTTTACAATTTTCCATGTTATTGAAAAAATATATCATATATGAAAAATGTTGTAAGAATCTCTTACACATTAGTCATGGGTGAAATAAATGTATTTGTGTAGGATGGTACAGAGGGGATAAGACAGCCACGAAGTTTGCTATCCCAAGAATTTGGCAGGAACCCAATGACCACTCGAGCAACTGCTACTTGTGCATGGTGGACCCTTCCAAATGTCAGACAGGCAAGAATGCACCTGCTATCACGTATCTGTACCTTCCTTCATCCATCACCCTGGTGCCACACTGCCCTGAGCTCCCTGTACCACACTCCTCCAGAGAGAGTGCAGCCATCTTTAAAAGAGAGCAGCAAGTCAGAGAGCGAGGAAGACACAGATCCAGATGACAATTTCAGAGGTGAAGCTGAGGAGAGAAACCCATACTATCCCAACCAAAAAGACCTGAACGACTTGACCAGAGATCTTGGCACATCAAATTGGGCCTTATGAAACAATTTTTCAGAGCTCTACATAAGCAGTCAGTGGCCTTCAAGATTTCTTTTCTAAGCTGTCTCAGGCAAAGGCTAAGACCAGTGTCTTCATCGGACCACAGATAAAGAAGATCAGGATTGCAATGAATTCCCCAAGAAGCTCAGTAGTAAGGAGAAAGCAGCTTGGAACAGCTTTGAAGCAGGGCTTCCTGGGCAATCACAAGGCCAAAAACTATGTGGAGCTGGTTGAGACTCTTGTGAACAATTACGGTAAAATGGGCTGCAGGATGTCCCTCAAAGTCCATATTCTTGATGCTCATCTTGATAATTCAAGGAGAACATTGGAGCGTACTCAGAGAAGCAAGGCAAGCGATTCCACCAGGATATACTGGACTTTGAACACTGCTACCAAGGACAGTATAACATGAACATGATAGGAGACTACATTTTGGGGGCTGATTCATAAAAGTGATTTACAGTATAATCATAAACCTCAAAAAACTACTCACTTCTAAATCTTTTGTGGTCATTTTTGTATTACTTAAGTATAAATATATGTTAATGTTGATTCATATGTTGTTGTTTTTCTGACTTTATGTGAACAAAAAGACACAAATTCGTCCGTTTTCTCATTGGAAATAGGTAAATTTAAAAATATCACCCAGGAACAAAAATTGTGTTACAGTTATTTTCATACAGTAGCAACTAGATGTCATAAGGAGTCAGCTTGTGAAAATCACCCAGTGATGTGACTTTTGGTTTAGAAGAAAATACCAAAATTTTCAAGATGGCTACAATGATGACCATAATGGACGGCTGATCAGCACCATTTTTACATCATATGAGTCTTTAAGTGAAAATCTTTTGATTCAGGATGAATAGTGATAACAAGATGGTAATTGTGTGGTGCCATAATGATCAGCACCATTTTCATTTACAACTAACGAGACATCATACAAACTCTTCTGCTGAAAACTGTATGCCAATACGACTTTCCATTTAGGAGTAGCAATAACAAGATTTTCAAGATCGCTGATGTAGTGGCCATATTGGATATAATATCAGCATCATTTTTTTGGGACCAACTGGACCATGAATGTATGTAAAGTTTCACAGCAATTCAATGAGTAGTTTAGAAGAAGAACCAATAATAATTTTGTCCTGACAACATGATCGACAATGGACTAAAGACCATGACCAGTACAGCTAAAAATAATATACATAATAGTCATGGTTTCTCCACTCTCTTACATGGCAGTACTGGGGCACAAGGCTTTCATAGGCAAGACAGCCAGTTAGAATTATGTATGACACAATTATGTCATTGACTGGTGTATTGATTTTTAATGACAGAGTCAGCACTGAATTTAGTGTTTAACATAAATACCTATGCTGGATTTATAACAATTTGAAAATAATGTTGAACTTTTGCAATATTTTGAGTGCAAGGAGACATCAATATTGCAACATAATGTTATATTTTGTGAACCGAACAACAATGGTAGAGGTGCATGAACATAAAAGGGTAGAGTTTGTTGATTCTACACTCCAAGTAGAACAGTTATCCTTCACAGTGATTCGGACTTGTAACTGTACAGAAAAACTCTAACTAAAAACTTAGCCAAGATTTTCATTTGACTTCGATCTTGTTTTGGGAAAAGAGAGAGGGTGGGATGCATGGAGTCAAAAGTACAATGCTCACTGATTTCACTGTCAGAGTAGGACAGCAATCTTTCTATGGGTTTGGAACATGTAAGCATACAATTTTTTTTTTAACCAAACATTCAACCAAGATTTTTATAAGACTGAATTTGTCTGGAAGAGTACAGAGAGGATGAGGTGTATAGTGATGAAAGGCCAATGCTTACTGAGCATATTAAGTTACATCCCTTTACCCCAGAACTAATGTTGGCTCGTCTCATAATGTGTTGCTGTGAATCTGCTGAGTGACCTGGGACAGCAGCCTGTTGTACTGCTGATATAGATACAAAACTGACAAATGACTGATTTGGTGACAACCCCACCATCCAAGGGGATATTATTTTTGCCTGACTGCCTTCAGCATATCCAAACAATGTCTTATGTCACTTTTATTGCTAAAACAAGCACGTGATCACAAAAAATAAATAGGGTGTGTGATTTGGATTTTTAAAGTAACTGTAATAATTTGTCAGTCATACCGCTCAATGTCTGCAGTATGGCATATTATAGAAACGTCTAGCACTAGGGTATCATGCTACAGACATGTAGCATCATGTCCCACCCACATTATCCCAAAACCAGGCCAACCAGTCCTCACACTAACTTCTTAAGCTGAGTGCCAAGTGAGGTAGCTGCTAATACCATTTTTATATCTTTGGTATGATTCAACCAGGGTTCAAACCCATGACCTCCTGCAACTGGGTTGTATGCTATAACCACTTATGCCACTGAAGTGGTGCTAAAAAAAAGATCTAACAACTATCAAAACAATCTGTCAGAAACTGGGAGACCAAGTCAATGTGGTTGATATCTTACTTTACTTTGGAGGGCTGGGTTTATGAAGTAGTGGATGTTCTTATAACATACCAATGATTGGCATCTTCAATATATTAGAGACAGGATAGTCGATAAATTTCTACAAATGGCAAGAATTAAAATATCATTTTGTTTTTTAACACATTAACCCCTGGAGATTTTTGTCATTTTTGTCTGAAATTCGAGTAGGAACACATTTTGAAAGCTATTTCTGAATACATCCTAAAACACCAACTTCCAGGTGATCTTCCAATAACATACTGCCTAGTTGTTAGAAATATTGTTTTTCACTGGCTATTTGACTCGCGCATGAGCAGAAGGGTAAAAGTTGGAGTTCTTTTTTTTGTTTTTGCTTAACAGACCCATTATTTTTCTATGGAGACCACTCTTTATTCCAAATACCCATCTTATCCTACTTTTTGCAAAGGTTCATCTGTCTGTCTGCAGTTCATACCTGTCTGAGACCAAAAAGTCTAAAATCCGGACAAAAAATTGGATCCCTACCACAAGCGAATTTTGGGTAGAAAAATATCGGGTCCAAAATATCAGGTTTTTCCTTTTTTATTTTGTAGTGCAACTAGAAATTCCAGATTTTTTGGTATCATTGTAGAACTACATCTGTCTACCTTTCTATAATACCACCCACTTCAGTGTATCATACATGACCTTGATGCTAAAGAGCTCGGCAATAGGCTCCTACCTCCTGCCACATAAACTCGTCACCAAGGGTTAATGTGTTAATATCAGCACAGCAATGTCATAATCATGCAAAACTCATTCCCATGCAAAACTCATTCCTATTTCCCCATACACATGCATAACCTATAAATATTTGCAAAATATACAGTGTTTGTGAAAATCTCAAAAACTGTGAACAGTTCAAGATACTGTCTGTAATTTTTAATACACTTTTACACATTTTTAAAGTTTTATTAATAGTTAAAGTTAAAATATTAACTATAATATTTAATGTACAATTATTTGTAAAACTTTGGTAATGAAAAAGTTTCTGTATAAAAATGAAAGGCCCCCAAAATTTTGCATTTTTCTGGATTGATGGTGTATGAAAAATTAGAAAGTAGGAATAATTATGTGAAAAACCTTGATTATTTGTAAATTGAGACATAGATTTAGATTCCATCTACTTACGAGATATGAAAAAATGAAAAATATGGTGAACTAACATTATCTCTAACAATCAGGTTTCATCCAAATGTCACAGCTATCACTTATGCAATGCATGAACTAACATTAACAATCAGGTTTCATCCAAATATCACAGCTATCACTTATGTAATGCATGAACTAACATTATTTCTGACAATCAGTTTACAGGATTTAATCTACGGTCAGATTAGGGAAACAATATTGCAAAAGCCACACCCACCCAAAAAACATACCAAGGAATGGAGCCTAATAAAAAATAATCAAAGGTTTCTTATATGACAATTTTCCAAGGCTTGTTAATGTGGGTGGGGAGGGTATGGGCTTATAATCAAGCATGACCTTACAATTGGACAGTTATGGATAGCTGCCATATTTTGTGGAAACCATTTTTATCTCTCAGAGATCAGACTATACATTAACCTGAATAAGCATGCAATCAAGAACATTCACTCTAGAAAAAGATGGCTTCCTTATTACACATGACAAATAAATTCACTACATTATGATTAATTTTACTATACCTGACGTAACCTTTGTGTGACAGTATAAGATAAACACAGCAACCCATACGGCTTAATGTCAAGAAAGGATACAACTAACATACCAATGACTCAGTGCAAAATTATGGTACAGATGACAAACAAATACAAAACAATCTGTCAGATGTTAAAAGCCAAGTCAAAAAAGGAAGATAACACATTTTTTAATGATGGTAGAAAGACCAAATATATATCAAAACAAAGCCAAAAATAAAATGACACAAAAGAAAAAAACTGAAGCCCAATTACTCTTAAAAGTATCAAGAAACTAGAAAATGTGTTACAGATCACTGGTGATACACAGTGCCTGGAACTAACTGCATTTAGCCCTTCTGCCACTAACCTGAAAATCCACAACATTTAGGTCCCAAAAGATGACTCTACTGTCACTAAGCACAAGAGCCAGTGTTTTCTCAGAGACTGGAGAACAAGCAAAAGCCATCACCTGACAATGGCAAGTCATGCGTATTGGATCAGTCTGACATCGCAGGTCATACATCACATCCAGGGATACACTGGGAGGACCATCATCTGAAATCATGATATGTAACTTGTAAGATAGTGTATTTATCCAGTGCACAATGCAGGTAGTTTGGAAAGGAGGATTTTAAGAAGAATATGCACAATGACACAAAATACAAACATCTCATGACCTTTTACGTACTAATTATCTTGACCTCTGAACTAGGAACTAGAGATGTCAAAATTTTAGGAAACTCTTGTACCAGGTACCCGCCAATCCTAATAATTCATTACCTGGGTCCCCGATCAATGGGAAATTGTACTAAATGTGAACCTGAACTGCTTTATTGAGGGTTCATACATGCCAACACCCAAGAGGGGTATAAGTAGGGTATAAGCATAACTATTACTAAAATAAGTGCCAAAAAAGAGTAATCTGAGCCTAAAAAGAGTAATCTGTATATTACATGCCATACTTACAGAAAACTGTATGAAAGAATGAAATTTATTTTTGCTACTGGATCTAGAGTTAAAATTCTTGCCACAAATTGTGGATTACAAGTTCGTACGAGAGTAACTGCATCTCAATAAATAATACAGTCAAGATGTTGAATTTCACTGATATATACAAGGCAAAATCAATAAATGTTCATCATAATTATACCTTAGTATATAATTCTGAGACTGAGGTGGAAGTAATGTTACCAACAGAGTACAGTATGACTAATTACTTGATGATATTCAAGTTTGTTATCGATTTTCACTGACAAATACATCACAGTATGACTTGTGACTTGAAAATAAATAAATGATTGATATAACTCCCTCTTAATTTATTCTTAGTGTAGCCCTTCAAATTTGATAAATTATAAGTGTTAAAGACAAGAAATATCTTTAATCTGAACATATTTTATGGATGGAAAAAACAGTAGTAACTGTTTCATGCAGTTTTATTTGTGTCCTCTCTTGGTACTTTTATAAAGTATCAATATTATTCTTGTACACATGCATGAATAGAGGTCACTTATTTATATTTCCTTGCTGTGGCCATGAACCTGAGGCAGGGGTTTCAAGTTACATTAAAATATCTTTGGTGGTGCAAAGTCATACTCTGGACAAGGATACAAGTCACAAAATTCTATTTTTATTGAGATAAAAGCAAGAGAAAGTTTACTCTGATCTGATGCCCAAACTTCGTAAGCTGAAATGCGTAACATGTCCGTTGGATTGGAGTTCATTCTATATATGCAGAGGGGATAAACCATCCCATTCAGGATGATAAAGGCTGCACTGCGATATCATCCTTTCCCTCTTCCAGATACAAGAATAAACAGGCTCTTCCACTTCACACTGGCTTGAAACTTTTATTCTACCATTTCAAATCTCTCACTGGGTCCTGTAGATGACTGAGTTGAAGGGTCTAGGCTAGAAGGTTTCACAACAAAAGACTAATTGCCCATGACCAGAAGCCTATTCTTAACAATGAAGCAGGGGCCATCATGAGTGGATCTAAAAGCAGTTCAGATGAACTGACAAAACATGTATTACACTGATTCTGCCCACTGCAGCTAATATGATTAGGAAGCAGAGGGTGCATATACAAATGAAAACCAAGAGATGAAGTGACCATGCTTTTTGTATTGATTCTTTCGGGATAGTAAGTCCGCTAATACATTTAGTCTGTCCAGAATATGAAGCATTGTACATGGATTTGTCATAGATAACACCATCTTAGAAAATCCCAAACAAGAATATAGCGGTCTAAAGATCTGGTTCTCCCTACCTTCTGCTATAATTTACAGTTAAGTTGTCCAATAGAATGAGAACATCCTAACAATGTAACTTCTACTGCCATCAATAAAATGCTTTCAGTATTGCTGTCATCAATAAAATACTGATATGCAACAGTTGCTCCTATGTGGTCCACTCCCGAATAGCCTTATCAAATGACGGCTGAAGTTGTGTCCACCAGCCTGCATCCATAAGAACTGGTACCTGCATGGGAACACGTGATGTAAGCCAAGTGAAGTTCTCCCATTTTCTGACATGGGACATCATATGAATGGAGACTGGTACTGTTTGTTCCAATGGGCAAAGTTTCAGCCTCCACTTGGATAAAATTATCCTTTATAATGACCTCAAATAGGTGACCCAGGACAATGAGGTCCACTGCAGCATTGAGTACACCTGGTAAGTGAAGGAATTCTTGGGCTGGGAGATGGTTTCCTGTATGAATTGAAGATCCTGTTTAAATGATTTTAATGCATGTTCCTATAGAAGACATACTGTGTGCAGGATAAATTCTTGGGCTGAATACGATTCTTACAAGAACTGAAGCCAGTGTTGAAATGAATGGCACTTAGATACTGTGATACTGTGGCACTAGACTGATCATGGATCCAATACTGGGTGGAGTTCATGTGATTGTGATAGATTTGCTCTATTTCCTTTTTCCAAACCCAATTTATCCACTGGCTTTAGAGATGCAGCTAAAATAAATAAATTCCTTTGTATGATGGCCTCAAGGTAGATTAGTTCTTCAGGTAACTGTGTTAACCTCTTTAAATAAAGTCATTATTATTATTATTATTACTATAATTATTGTTATTATTATGTGGAAGCCCATGTTGTAGTATCTGACCAGGGCTTTGACATTTTGCTGCCTACTTTATCTCTGTCTACAACTTGTTTCACAGATGCACTGCAAGCCAAAAACTCAACCAGACTGCAGAACATTTGAATGCCAGCTGGGTTTTTTTGGAATGTCAACAGATGCTGGATCTCAGGAACATGCTGCTGACAAGGTGAAGAAAACTCTGGCAGTAACGAGCAACAAACTTCTCTGATCAATACCAGGAAGGCAGAGTCTTCTCTTGTCATCATCAGGACTAGCAATGATGACGGAAATTGTGAGTGTACTTCATTGTCTAAAATTCTTGGTACCAATTCCTGTGTCAAGAGTGTGTGGGTTCAATTCCCACCACTGGATCAGCTTTGATCAGCCACTGTGGTATGTCCTTGGACTGCACTTTTCACTCTATTTGCTTTGCCATGATATAGCCTTAATGTGTTGTTGTGCAATAAAACACAAAAGAAAGAAAATCCTTAACCTGTGAAAACTTGAATAAAGAATGAAGAAAAAACCCAGTGTTGCTATTGCCATAAAAGTGTAATTGGTACCTCACCCAATGCTCACAGAGATGTGGCAATAAATGAAGCATACTTACCAAACGCACCAATCCCTTCAGGAGCCAGTGAGTTAACTGCATTTGTCTTTCTCCTCACTCTTGCTGTAATACCACCATTTTCATGCAGACAAAACAGCACATCTCTCTGGCACATTGACACAATCTACAAAAATTTGTCCAGATAAGAATTAACTCATATTTTGAGATCTAAATGCATGTGTGTGTGTGTATGTGTGTGTGTGTGTGTGTGCATACAGATACTTTCATAAACCTTTAAAATATAGTTACAGGCACTCTTATAAACACACATAAATCCCTGTGATGCTGCTTTTGAGTTTAACACCATTTCTCAGTGCAAGATAGGTCATGGTGAAGGAAGAATCTTGGAAAAACCCGTTGGAATCAATGACCAATGGGAAGCTACTGGCAGCTTTCTCACTTCACCAAGTTTAATATGAAAACCTGGATTTGGAATTGACCTGAACCGGTCAATACCTGCAGTCAACCACAATGGTTGAATTTGTGTATTTTTTTTGCTAATGTTTCCTTAGGTCTGCAATTTATGTGTCCTTTCAGTAAGCCTTATGGTAAAAGTGTAGGTTTAGCAGGCCCAGTACAACGATGGAAATACAGTTTTCAGTTACTGTGGTAATGTTACTGCTGTTACATGTAGTTTTAAGGCATATGACATAATGCCAGTGTCATAGCACAAGACTGCTGCCACTGTGCTAATAACGGAGATAAACAATGTTAAGTTTTATCCTTGTTCATTAAAAGTTAACCGTCACTTGCTTTCGTTCAAATATAGAATAATGGGCCTATTCATAAAAATCATTTTCACATAAAAAAAACGTCCTTTTGAAAATCCGAAAATCTGCCATTATTAGTTTTCTCAGTAGAGGAATTTCCTCTCTGTGTGAAAATTCTGGAGAAAACAAAAGATTATCCAGTATGGAATATGAAAAACCTGTTGCAATATATATTACATAAAAATCCTGAAAGTGTGGGCTTCACTCACTTGTAAAAATGGTGAGCCTGTCCGCTCCATGGATATAATGCCAACAGTCTGATTAATTTCCAGGTCCAAGATAAGCACTTCCCTTGCGTAAAGGAGGATCAGGTGATGACGGCAAGACTGGTGGTAAAGCAGCTGTATACACTCATTTAGTGTCACAGTCTCCTCTTCTTGACTAGAAAACACACAGCATTTATACTGTATTCATTTATTTATTCTTCTAACAACAACAATGACAACAAAAATAACAAGCTATCACCACCATCATTTTCTGCTGACTGTTGTAAAGTTACATTATTCTAAGACACTTAAGAGACAACACAAAAATATTATACATAATGGACTGACGACCTTTATGCAGAAGATGAAAACTGATAATAAAATTCAAAATGGGTCCAAAAATGTTCATTCTGAGTAGGTATGCATATTACTGTTGTCTCTGTTAAGACAGGTTTCACTGCACTGCAGTGTATTGTACAGGTGCCACCAAAACACTCTGAAACCAATTTCTGAAGTAAATTACATTTCTTTTGTAATATTTGATCAAAACAATCATAATCTTTTATGAGTACATCCACTATCTCATAAATTCGTCTCCCAATATTCGGTATTACTTATCAAAAAGAGGCCTATAAATGTCCTTTCTGAGCAGGTATCTGTAATACTGAGGTGACTGCCAAGCAGGTTTCACTGCATTCTGTTTTACTGGCTGCCCCCTCACCAATACTCTGCAACCAGTGTTTGAAGTAGAACATGTTTCTTTTATAATTCTTATCTGATTATAATAAATTGGGAGTGTTAAAAGTGATTTCCTTGGTTAGACAGAAGTCTGACTAGCATTCTTCAGAGTGGTCTCCCCTTGGATACAAGGACTGGTACTAAATCACATTAATTGTCAGTTACTACTGGAGTTGATGTGAATGCTCTTTGAAGCTTGTAACTGAAGGCAGGACTTCAGAGTTTGTGAAAGGTATTATTGAAGAAACATTTTACTTCAAAAACTTTCATATTCTATAAAACAACTGAAGGTTACTCAAGTCATTTCAACATACTTCAAAGATACCGCCTGTTCTACAGTAACATTGCCGAAAATGGGTGTGAATTTATGTTAACGTTTCAAATCTTGTCTCAAGCTACCATGCATGAAATAACTATTTCCCACATTTTATATCCCACCTTATTTCCTTATTGTTAACTAGTATATGCATATAACACTGTTGACTTAATAACAATTTTTTCCAAATTGGTTTTTTATTGTTGAGGCCCCCCTCTGTGATATGTTTCTTCACTCCTTCTTTTAATTTAATGATGATAATTAATGCTTATATATAGGGTACATTAATGCCAGGTGTTGACTCGTGTATGTTTCATTGGTGGGAATGGAGATTCTAGTTTGTTTGTTGAGAAAAATTCTGCAGCATTCAGTGATCATTCTTGGGATTTAGGAAGCAATTCATAATAAACAAAGCATGTAAAGCGTGTCAAAAATAAACTACTGAACTCCTGGTCGATGGAGATGTACTTTGTGAAGCTAGCTATAAAAGCGGGGGGGGGAGGGGGGCATTTAATTACTAACTGCATGAAATCGACGGTCACATTATACATCACTTATCTTACAGTGCAAAGCACGATCATAGGGTTTTAGTATTAAAATGTCATTAACTAAAGTTCCTTACAAAGCTATTTTTTGGAAAATAATATACATAACATAGATTTGTTTAAAACTTGATGTTTCTATTAAAAAAATGAGCAAGACACTGCAAATGTCAGGAAAGTAGATATTTGATAATGCATTTATTTCAGGTGACAACAGTCATACCTATGCACTAACGGTGATGCGGGATGCAAAGACCATGGAAGTAGCGAAGATTGCTGCTATAAGTAAAAGTAAAAATGCCATTATCATTGTCATGAGGAACACTTTCTTTGTGGCTTACTACAACCTGGCCAATACAATTGTTCCAAAGCTGCACCAGTTGTGTATCACAAAGTTATTGAGAATATTATATTATAGCTTATTAACTGTAATATTCTATGGACTTAAATGACAGTAACATGGTGAAAAACATGTGTACAAACTTAAAATATTTATTCTGATTTTACATTTGTAGTACACAGAGATTGCTACATTAATGTAAATGTTTTGCTAATTATATAACATAAATAGAACATGTATAATTATAACTGAAATCTTTATGGCATACAAAAATTAATGATTATTTCCATTTCAGGGCACCACCCAACTCTCAGACCTTAAAGTAGTTACACACACATCACATGACAGTCACAAAAGCACCAATGAGTTTCAGCACTCATTGGATGATGTAATAGTTGATGAAACGGTTACCAAGGTCAAGGAATTTCATATTTACAGTGTCATGCTTGATGAGAGCACAGATGTTTCAGTACATCAGAATTTGGTTGTTTATATTAGGTACTTAACTAATTTGGTTGGCAGTGTTGAACCAGTTACACACTTTCTAGGTATTCATCAGCTTCAAACTGCAAATGCAGAATCTATATATTCAGAGTTGTTAGGGTTAATTAAGTCATTTGGTTTTAGTCTGGACAATCTGGTTGGTGTGTCATGTTGGGTTGCAAGAGTAGTATTGTTACCAGGTTGAAGGAGACTCCTAAAAGTTTGCTTGCAACTCACTGCATTGCACACAGGTTAGCTCTTGGTACAGGTGCTGCAGCTGATAAGGTTAGATACATGGTCAAGTTTCAAGATATACTGAATAATATGTACAAGTATTTTGCATATTCCCCCCGTAATATATGTTGGAAAACAAGTCTGCAAAGGCTCTTGCACTGTGTAAGCCCATTGCTTGTTTCAAATTTGTTTACACAGCACACTATATGGTTGACATTCTGAGGCATTCGGCAGTTCTGTGTCAAGCTTATCAGAGATCTGATATTGACTTTACTGAGGTTAATCCCCATCTCCACTCCACTGTTGAGGTTCTTGAAAGTCTGAGGTCAGAGCCTGGTAGCAATATTTCTTTCTGAGATTCCAGCAGAACCAAGTTTAGATTCATCAGGTTTGTGTACTTTTTAGTACAAAGGCCATACAATTAGTGATGGTGCTAAGCAAAGGTGGGAGGCTGCATGGTCTTGTGCCAAATTTCTGGTGACATGTTATAGACAATCTAAACGTAAGGTTCACAGAAGTCGGGGATTTGATAGTTTTAAGTGCTCTAACCAAGTTGTTTGATCCCCATTTGTATGGCTCCCAGGCCAACAGTTCCATTCTTTTAGAGGTTTCGGGTATTGTTTCAGATCACATGTCTACTTGTGGGTTAGGTAATCAGTCAGAGGTTATTCAGGAGTTGGCTGGCTTTGTGGCTTATGCTAGGGTTCAAGTTCTCAGGAATGGTAAAGTGTATAGAGGTGTTAAGGACTTGATTCAGTTGGCAGTGAGATCCACTGCAACATATACTTGCGCATCTGTGGCTGCTGACAGATTACTGGTGTCACCTTTCAGCACTGTAGACTGTGAATGCGGATTCAGTAAGATGAACCTTATAAAAACTGACATTAGAAATAAACTTGGCATCTCAACTCTAGAAAATTTATTGAGAATCAGCATGTACAGATGCAAAGAAGTAGACTTTGAAACTGCATTCAACAAGTGGGCAGCCCTAAAACCGTGATGGGTCATCATGTGACATTCTATAACATTTTAATAGTTACAACAGTCATATAATGATTTATTTTGTAATATTATGGCTGTATTGCTTGTTGTCAATAAAGTAATAACTATCCCATCTTTTGAAATTTTCACTGCCTATTACATTACTTGGAAAAAATATTCACTACTTGTTCTGGTGACATTTTTTGAAAATTGGTGACAAAATATTGAGGCTCGCAAAATTTTTGGGCAACAACTTTTTAAAAGCCAGGACCACCCCTGCACTGACCTTTCAAGATCAAAACATACCTTTGCTTTCCTTCTCCAATTAGAATATTGGTCATTCTTTTAGCAAGATTTCTTGAACTGGAGTCTTTGGACTTTCTTTCCAAACTTCCTGTTGAGTTCTCCATTTTGGAAGCTGAAAACCAAAGGAAAAAATTATTTGTAATTCTGACTCATATTAAAAGTCTTCAAGTATCAATTACATAAGTGAAATATAAATTCTGTCTGACAAATAACTTTTGTTATATTGTTTGACAATAAAGTCCTTTAATTTTATCTGTTTCAAGAGGGAAATTGAGAGAAACTTACTGGCAAAAGTTTTACTTCAATATGCACAAGGTAAATTCAGATATATTTTTGCAATGTGTTGAAGCAAACAATATTCTACTTAAAAGACACAATACATCATTAACACTCAGCAAATGTGACCTGTCATCTTAAATGACATAGGGTGAAATGATACACCTCTGACACATGTCGATATGATTCACAATACACAGCCAATGGTAATTATTGATATGCATATCAACTAAATTATCATTATTGATATGCATATCAACTTGACAGTCTTTTCATCTTTATAAGGTCTGTCTGTGGTAGAGTGGTGCCATTTCTTACGTGTTGACATATTGATTGTAATTTCAATATGCAGAATCCGACAGATATACTCTATCTACTTATATGCCATGCTCGTCCTTGACAAGATTTATAGGTTACTGCATTTGTATGGGAAAATATGAGTTTTGGGATGGAATACTGCACAACCTTAGGAGTGCAGTATATCCTTCCAACAAAACGAGTTCATATTTTCCTATACAAACGCAGTAACCTTTTTATTATATGCTCATTTTTTAATTCTACCTAAGGTTTAATTGTATAAACAAAATACACTACAAGAAACAACGTAAATGAATGAATGCCATATTCCAAACTAAATACACAAGTGCAGATTTGTCAATACACAATGACATCATTATTAATGCGTACATAACTCCGCCCAGATAAATTTGAACTTAGTCACGCTCGACATAACTTTCGAAAGAAAATAGCGTGTCTAGTTAAAATTGAAATTTGCAGTCATATTGTGAATTAATGCACATTGCAACAACTTTTCCATTTGATCTGGAATGAATATATTTTGGTATTTGGTTTTGATTCGACGAAAGTTTGTGATTTTGGACTGGATTCACCTGTGCAAATTATACATGAAATTCATCAGATTGAAGTGGCGCGGGAGAAGCATGTTTACATCTGCAAATGTTTTTCTGTTGGCGAGGCAGCTGTTAGTACCATTGTCATGTCTTTGTTATGAATCGGCCTTGGTTCGAACCCGCAACCTCTCACATCCGAGGCAGACACTCTAACCACTAGGCCACCGTAGTGGTTGTATTGATTGTTAAGACTGGACTAGATATGCAAATATGTCCTTGCTGGTCATAATGTACCAATGTCCATGGTCTCCTTAATTTTGTCAAATAGTGTGCATCCTTAGTTTGTATGGATTATACAGAATTTTTGTGTAAATGTGTGTCCTCACTTGCATTGCTAAATTTCATATTCCTTAGAACTGATAATACAGTTCCCTCCTTGATACATCACCATTTGCTTTTAATTTACTGACTCAAAAAGTATTTCTTTTTGCTCTAACATCACCAGAACAAATGTCCTCGGTACACGGTTCCATACGCAAGTCCTCGATATCCACCAAATACAAGAATGTGTGTGTGTGTGTTGTTTTCACTCTCTTATTTGAATTATGCCATCTATTTCCCAATTGCATATTTACATTTAACACTGGTTTTAAGCAAAACATTTTGTAAAAGTAGAAATTTTATGAGTTATATCTATATTATAAACACATTTAGTGCATGTTTAAAAACTATCATATTCATATTCAGTGTAATTTGGTAATACAGAACAGAAGCTATACATTGTAGTGAATTTTAACTGAGTAAATAGATTACAGTATTGTAAGTGCAAGTTTGTACAAATGCTTAATCAACCACCCTTAATCAATAATTTTTGTTCTTTTTATTTTCTGAAAGTTCATTATAAAATGGCATTGGAAAAGATTTCTAAACTTGTTTGAAACAACCCATGCACCATGTACATGACAGAAAATGCACACGTCTTTCAGTTTATACTGTTTGTCCTAATTTCTTTGTTGCCAGTAAAACTTTAACCTAACTGTTCATAGACAACACACTGAAAAATTAAAGTCAGTATATGAATGAACTAAACATTTCTTTCTTCAACTGAATCGACACAGCCATCATGCACCTATTTTTTTTAGAAAGAGGGGTTTTCTTTTCTTAATGTAACCACTCACTTTATAGCTTCATTACAACAGTCCATTGATAGGATTGCAAATGTAAGATTTTATTATTTGTCTACGAACTTGGTGTAACATTAGACATTGGTTAAAAAGTATTTGCGTTGCTGTTTTGTTGTTTTCTTTGTATTTTCACAAAAATTAGTAAATTGAGAATACAACCATGACTTTACAGTGTCAAGTCGAATTCCACAACATAGCATTGTCCCGTATATTTATGACCTTCATAACTGCATTTTAAAGCTATATCTTTAATAACGTAATATTTAGTCTCTGCTTTTGTACACATTGTATATTTTCCTGAATATATTTGCCCAATGGTTTACAAAAAGAGACAATCTAATAAAACGATACTTCCCAGAACAGCGATGTCTGCCATTACGGTTCCTAACATATTTTTTATCAAGAAAATATTGTTCACACTGCAGTTAAAATATTCATGTTACTGAATCTATTCATAACACTCAAATTGCTGGTTACGTAAATTCAAGTTTTGAAACACAAGTTTGTATATTTTTATCATCAAAGGATAACTTGCAGTAATAGGCCTGGTTGCTAACTTACTCAGGAAATGGTTAATAGTAAATCAGCTATCAAAACACATGTCTATGAATGTGCAAGAGTTTGTTTGTCAGCATAATTTAAATCAACACCAACTATCTGATGGCTTGAAAAGTATATTTCACCTTCAGCTATATGTAACACAACACTTGAACTAACCTGGCCAATGTGAGGGAGCATGTTAAAAGGGATGGTCATTCAATGTTCCTCTAAAAAAATTAAAAGGGCAAAGTTGTTTTCACTTTTCTAACAGAAGAAGGCGAAGATTACACTTTTTAGGTGACTTAGTCACCCACATCACCTGGCAGCATGACCCCTGGTGCTTTAGACCACCCAGCCACTCAGGGCCCATACTCGAGAGACAGCTGTAAAGTTACTGGGTAGACACCAAAAGTAACCATGTTTTACAATGTATTAGTGACCTTGACACTGATGAAATAAAACTGACAAGAACAAGTGTATCATGCTTCATCTCAATTACCTCAATCAGCTTTTATAATATAAGCAGAAACAGAAGAAACATTAGAATATTAAGCCCTAACAATGAAAAGGGGAAAAATACCAACTTCATCCCATGTGCAAATACTTAAACGGCAATGCTTGGGATGGAAAAAATTCGGCTGGCAAAGGCAGGTGGCTGTTGAGGACAGATAAAATATGTGAAGACGGGAAAATCAGACCCTGACTGGATATGAGAGGTTTTTGAATACAGGAGGTATAGAATGAGACCACGGAAACCACTCAGTTTGTACCTCTGCTTTGTCTAGTCCAATTACAAGTTCATACAAGAACAAAAGGTCCCAGTGATTGTGCTGGTAACCACCTACTTTGCACCTCATATACTTGATAATACAACCAAACATACTGCCTGGATATTTGTATGGGATGCTGTTGTATGATCCACAGTGATAGAGAAACTGCAGTGTCTTACAAAATAGAAACACTGTTTCTTTAAAATAAAATGTTACCAATCAGTGCTTCTTTTATCAATCATGTTTTTCAAAAGTAAATAATGTAGTTAAAAGAAACCTGATGTGTTATGATGTGTGTGTCATGTGCACTTCAACTAATTTTGGTCAAGTTTTGCTTTCTCCAAGTAATGGTCACACATACTTTATGAAAAGAATTAACAGAAAAGTCCTGCTAAACTATCCTCTTAAGCAGAGACATAGAAATATATAATTAAATTGGAATGGGTAGTTCCTGCATCACAGGCAACCACATGCAGGTTTATTTAAAAACTAATTCTGTAAATGTTTACAGGTAGTAAACTAAATCTAAGCCAATTACACATGTGCACTGCAGCCTTAATTACTAGAAACACTTATTTTTATCAAAACCTCAAAGACTGCTACAAGCTACATCAGTGATTCGAAATTACTTTTAAAACAAGAAACATTTATTTGTTGAGCCCAAAGTTTATTTAGCCAGAAAGAAAAAGACTTTAATACAGAATCTAATCTAAAAACCTTAAAACTGACATTAATCTTGGGTGAGGGCAGACATACAGGATGGACAGGCACACACACATGCCAAAGCAATCTCCATTTTGAGCTCTGCTGTGCTGGGTTTGACAAAAAACCTTAGACTTTGTTGTACAATCACAGCACTATAAATATCATTAAATACATATGCATAATACCTTTTGTGAACTAGAGAAAAATACCTTGATTAGATGGACTAGAGATGTAGAATTTTTTGCCATTGCTGGAAGGTACTCTTGTTATTGAGAAGTCATCTATGAAAATGACACAGTCTTGTCCTAAAACTGAAAAATAACATAGATCAATATGAAATGCACATATGCAACATAAACTGAAAAAACAAGAGCTTCTCCAGAAATAATTCCAAGGTACTTTTTAAATAAAAAAGATTCAACCACCTATAATTTTTTAACTAAACATATCAGAGTAGATTGTCCACCACCATCCAAAATCATATTTTATTAAAATCAATTTTTTCAAGTAAAATAGGTTTCTTTGAGTATACTTACCCAATCATAATACTTTAGGAGAACTACAACTACCTCACAAATCAAGCCCTCCCAGGTTAAAAACTTTTAACTAAAAAGATAAAATTATATGCTCACTTAGGTGGTGGCTGGGCAGAGTGATTTCACCTTGATACAGGAATTAGCGCCAAATTACAAGAATATCTCAGTTACTACTGGCATGGAAGGCATGCTCTCTATCTGGATGTAACTGCAGGGAGGCTGGATGTGTATTACGATTGGATAGATATCCTTGAAGAAACAGGTTTTGCTGTTTCTTCTTTAAAAATATGTTACCTAATCATAATACCTTAGGAGAATATGTAAGAGGTGGAGGGAGATTTGCCCCCTTATCCTGGAGATGCTATCTCTTTTCCCCCAAGGTATGTGAGACAGCTTCTACATAACCTGACCGGAAAAGACTCCATCTGACAGGGAGCAGCTTTGAAAAGGGAAAATGTTCCCTCCTGCAAATCCAGCAGAAGTTGTGAAGCTGCATTTTCTGAATCTGTCAAACGACCTGAAAAGGTGACTCTTACATAAGAGACCTTGTAAAAGCTTCCATATTTTTACCTGGAAAGGCTCCCCTTGAGCCTTCTTACAGGTAGTATGGTAAATTATATAATACCTGGATACTTCATTTCTTTATTAGACCATCTGCTTTCACTAATTTCCAGCTAAAACATCACATGGTATAGCTCTGCACCCACCCTGTGTTCAAAAAGACAGGTGCACTGAATTTATCCATACCCATTGCACCTTCCTACAGGTAGTATTATGAATTTACATGATATACTGATGCTTCATTGCCCTCATTAGGTCATCTGCTACCATTGATTCATAGTCGTATACATGACACTTTATTGATTTTACCTTTAGAGAATGTCATTGGGTCTTTTCCTACAGGTAAAATTGTCCCATAAAGGATATTGTCACACTTTGTTTGTAAGTATCTAAATAATGATGCTTCAGTTCTTTTTTATGTGCACATTTTTAGTGTAATACAGAAACTTGTTTATATTAATGTATGGCTCCTGCTCTGGTTGGACATGTACAGGTAGTTTTCCATACATGGTTTACTCAGTAGAGTCCTGCTCACGAATGTTACTAAAAGTGACGCTCGAAGTGATGTTGATCTGGATTCAACTCTATTTCTATATCTGTACATAAAGGGAAAGAACTAAGCAAACAGTATCAAACATTTTATAACCTGTCCAAAAAACATGAACTGGAACATATCCTACCCATGCAGATGACCTACTGCCATTTCCAAGCAGACTAGGCCATACACAAGGGATCATTGGTTCCACAACCACAACATATACACAATAAGTCACAATCTTAATTTAAGGCATCCCATGAGTTTAGTCGACAGAATAAGTTGAAGCATATTCAAAGGATGATCCACTTCATTATACTTCATAATAAAGACACAACATCCTATAACTGTAATAACAGGTATGAACTTACAACGGGTGGGAAAAGATGCAATGCTCTCTATCTCCACCTTACAGACAAATCAAGCCCCAAGATATGCTCCTAACAAACATCACTTACTCTCCTCTTTAATGATCAGGTGGATAGAATTCACAGCACACCACCATCCCCCTCAGTCTCTGCAACAGCGGGGGGATTTGCGAGGCAACCAATAAGGTCACAAGAATGTCCCTATCACACATCCCACTGGGAAACAATCCTACAACTAAGTGGAAGAGTCAGAGGGAGGTCTCTTGTTTACACCAGAGTTACATGTGACCATCCCTATCTCAATGACATACAAGCAGACCCTCCCCCATCTTAACCGTCTTGCAGATCCTGGTAAGGAGAAGCCTGCAATCTGCTGTGGCTGAATGGGGACCTACCAGTTCCTGGGGACTCAATATCATGTTTAGGGTCCCTAGTAAATCTGTGTCCAAATTTATGTCAGCTCCAATTCAGTTGGTCCTCAACCTAAGCACATTCAGTCAACTCTGTTATACTCATGGATTTGAGATGGAATGCAGTAATGGGTCCTAACACTGTGAAGACTGCACAATCAGAATTTTGTTAGCTTTCTAGCTAAAAGTCTTTAACCTGGGAGGGCTGCATTGGCAAGGTAGTAAGGTATTATTTTATTATTATTGGGTGACATATTTAAAGAACCCCCAATGTGATGTACATCAAACCTTCTAATGATAATGCTTAATTCAACTCTAATTTTTAACAGCATCATTTTGTGCCTTTATAAAGAAGGAAGGGTTTTATCAACTAAATAAGAAGCAATGACATTAAGTATACTTCATGTAATTACAATATACAAGCCAGACATAAGAACCAAAAATTTAAAATCAATCTAAGATATTCACAAGACTACATCTACACTACCGTATTTTATTTATGGTTATTAATCTTAAAACAATTTCCTCACATGCCACATTTCTCTGGTTAAATGGATCAAATGAGAAGGAAAGCAGAACTTCTGTGTAGGACTTTTTCCACAGCTTGGTTCCAGTGTCAGCATTCCAAAGAACCAGAGAGTATGGAGGATGGAGAGCAGCCAACAGATCATGGGATGCGTCTTGAGTGCCAAGCCACTCCAAATCTACAAGTAAATATATAAATGTGAAAAGGTAACAAGCTCTGCCAAAGAAAAAATTGTGTTTTTAAAGGACAAGATTTCTTTATTACATTTTAAATAGCATGTATTCGTGTAAGAACTAACATATTTGATTAAAAAATGTCTTGTTATATGCATTTTTTCAGAAGAAATAAATTGAGAAAACAGGAAAATAATCATTATCATCATCAGTATAAAAAATCATCAATATGACAACCAACACAACCACTACAGTTAATATTACACACACCAATACTAAAACATTTCCACCTTATCTCCTAAATATTTTTATCATCGAAATTATTTACTTTTTCTTTATGTAACATGTGCTGGTGATTGCAGTGTTAGTAATGAAGATAAAGAGGACAATGATAAATACTGACAAAATAAATGTACCTTGTATGGTTTTGTTGCCATCAGAAAACTCGGCACGGGGTTCCCCTTTATCAACATCCCAGATAATAATGTTGCCATTAGTATCTCCTGATGCAAGACGCAGATAATAGGGACTGCTTAGGTCATGATTATAGTTTTCTCTGGCCCATTTTACCTAAATATAATTAGAACACTGTAAATTCAATATCCAACCTGTACTTATGCATGTGTGGTCATTTTGAGTTGTAAAAATAGTTTGGCTCATGAAACCAAAGCTAACTGTTAAAAGTCTTTTGTTGCTGAATTAGACAGAACTGGTAAATGACTTTAATTTTCTGTGTATATACTGATAAAACAAAAGTTACTTAAGAAAACTTCAAACTATGCTTGGCCCTTTTCACTTCCAGGTTTGTTAAAACAAAATCCAGACAACTATTGGCCTAAATTGGGAACATTTCTTTTCTACTGTACATACAGGTGAAATCTCTTCAATTTTCTTACTCTCTAATTGCACTGTATTTACTGTAGTCATCATTTATTAGACTAATGTAAATTGAAACCAGGATCTTGGTTAGCCAGATGGTCTAAGACGCTTGCCTTTACAGATCATCGACATCTCACCTCTGTCTGCATCAGTTAGGTGAACGTGTGTATATATACTAAAGAAAATTGCCAGCAGCTTCCTGTGAGCCATCAATTCTTCTTCCAACAAATGTACTGGCCAGAATGTATCGCATGTCATGTGCTGAAAAATGACACTAAACCCAGATCATCGACATCTCAACTCTGTCTGCTTCAGTTAGGTGAACATGAGTATATAAAAAAATTTCCCAGAAGCTTCCCGTGATTCAGCAGTTCTTTCTCCAAAACATTTAATGGCCAGCATGTATAGCAAATCATGTGCTGAAAAATGACACTAAACCCATAAAAACCAACAAAAAAATGAAACCGTTCCATGACTGAATTTCAATTTTATGTTAGTAGTCTTTCCAGCATCCCTTAGTGGAAAGATAGGGATAAAGGAGGGCTACTTTCCAGCATCTCTTAGTGGAAAGATAGGGATAAAAGAGGGCTACTTTCCAGCATCCCTTAGAAAAATAGTAGGGAAAGAGTGAAAAGTAGGAGACAAGTGATATTAATATGGAAATTACTATAAAAAGTAAGGCCTTTACTTCACTTAATTCCATAACCTCAAACAAAAGCATTCTGGTATTTGCATACCAGGTGTCAGCTAAAAAATACTTTACACTATTTTACATTTTACTGAACTTAACATTTTCACCCTGTTTATCTTTATATTATCACAACAGAACTTTATGTTTACATTTATTTGCAATGATTTTCTGTTTCTGAAGATTTTGTGCAATTATTCACTTTTAATTTGTTTGAACTTCACTTACAACTGGCACCACATAACCATTATTGTGCAGCTTTGTTGTTAAATGCTAATACAATCTCTTTAAATCCTTACTGCCACTATCTTTTTGAATATCAGTTCCACATCACATAAAAAATATCTGAATTCACTTGATATGGCTATTCATGCACCCATGTAATCGACATTAAATATAAAGAAGCAGCAACAACAGGGCAACCTTGGAAAAAGCTGGGAAAAAGAGGAAGCCTGACAAAAAAAAGTAGGAACAAGTAAGAAAAACAAAGGTAACTGGAAAGACCATGTTAGGGACTTCATGACTACTTCTTTTATTGTAAAGACACTAATATTACATAAGTAAAATTAAAAGCTATATTAAAAAAATGTTTGAGATAAAGTAAAGATTCAATTCGTTTAAGAGCCAAACACATAAAGAAAATAAAAGTCTTAAACTTTTGTTAAGTTACCATCATGATGATTGGAAATGTATGGACAAATGAATTCCAAAGAGAAGAAGGCCCCTGTTTCACTCAAAATGAAAAATTATCTTCCTCATATTGACATTATTCAATATCTTTCTTATTGCCTGCTTTGGAACTATGAGTTTCTCACAGAATTAAAAGCAGACATCAAGGTTTAAAAATATACAGTCATAATCAGTTTCATATATTGGCATCAGGATGATTTTGGACTGTTTCTTAACCAGAAGATTCCTCTGTTGATACTGTCTTTCTCACACTTACACAAAAAGAATGTAATAATGTCACACACACTGTTTCTTCACTGAATGTAAACTGCTGAATATGTGCGGCACTGTATCAAGTCAGCCGAGGTATTTTGTTTATACTGAAAACAAAACACTATACCCAGCAACAGTGCCGGATTAAATCCTGTGGAGGTCCTTAGGCAGTTGAAATCTCGGGGCCCACCTTGCATATTACCTCCTAAGATATTTGTAATTTTATCAACCAACAGTTCTAATAAACCAATTTTATTACACAAAACAAATATTAACAATTATTAATATTATTAAACAAATTAACATTTTAGAGACAAACTGTAATGTGAATCTAATGTCTATGGTTTATGTACTTTAAGTTGTTAATGGGTACATTACATTAATACAGTATTTTCTCTAAGGAGTCTTTAACATAAAGTTTTTGTTTCTTTCACTCATTTTTTTATATCTTTTGGAAACAAGTTAAGAAAGCTTGATTGTAATTTTCTTTCAAGATCAAATCAATATTATTCTGATCCATTGTCGCAGGACCCCTAAAATGTGTGGTGCTCGTAGGCCGGTACCTACTCTGCCTATTTGGTAATCTGGCACTGCCAAACAATGGAAGTAGTGTAGCTATATTTATTGTATAGTGATTCCCCTCTTAAACAGCCCCCCCCCCAAAAAAAAATGTGGCTACCTGCTTGATGAGACCAGAATCCCATGGTTTCATTTCCCTTTAAATATGCATGATTGATTAATTATTATGAATTTATCAATTACAATTATAAATAATGTAATAATTAGAACTTTTTAGACACTAGTGTGCCTGACAGTATCAAATGGTGAGAGCAATGTTTCCATTATCATATATTACATTACAGAAATATGTGGAATTATTTCCCTTTGTAAAATTATTGTACAAAAATTTAAAATTTTAAATCATATTTTAAAATTATCATTAATATTTTATTTTTTTAAAATTTATTTGAATAAATGCACAGTTTAAATACAAGAAGGACCATAATGAGGATTTTGTACATGACTTTCATATTGATAATTTTTTTTCAGTTTTCTAAAAATATTTTTAAAAAATGTCAAAAAATGTCAGTTGCACTGTTATGGGTTAGGCAATTTTCATTATATTTAAAATAGTGGGAAACTAAAATAATCAAACTGCTTTGTGTATAATAAAGGTTGATTATGGGAAATAGAAATGATTAAAAGCCTTGCAAGCAAAATTTAAAGTGGGTTCAGTCCAACAAAACAAGTTATTGAACTTGATTTGCAGTGTTGCAGAAACAAACCAAGATATATATATATATATATATATATATATATATATATATATATATATATATAAAATGTACTTATTATTGTGGATACATTTTGTATCATTGATCATAACAATAAAATTATATGAAAAATAAATTTAAAAAAAATAAACCCAGCTGTATTGTATAGGATACGACATGACTGAGAAGTGGAAATATCATAAAACAATGTAGGCAAACTACTTTAAACCAAACCAGGTCCAAGATGCTTATTCTATTGATTACTCCTAACAAATTCCACAGGCCCAGAGCAGTTGGTGCATTACGGTATAACAGATCTGGGTCTGTGCAGTTTGCAATTGGATTCAACTTATGGGTATATATGGTACCACTTCCATAACGTGTTTGTCAGAAATTTATGCAAAGTAATGCAAATCCCAATTTAAGGAAATTTTTTGACAAATTTTGGGAAATTGGAGCCACTACCAATCACATTCTATCTAGCAGAACTAACCTGATATCCAAACCATAAATAAGAAAAGTCTTACCATAAAAAGTCTTACCTTGACAACATTCCCTTTATGCTTGTCTAAAACCTGAAGTACCTGAAAAAGAAAACATTACATCAGAATGTACAGACATGATATGGCTCAGTTTTCAAATATGACTGTCAATCTACAAACATGCAAATGTAGTACAAAGAAGTAGTAGTGTTAACATAAATAAAAGTCAGGTCCAACTGCAAACTAAATAGACCATATCTTTATTTTACACAATGCCCTGGAAAATCTGGGATTATGCAGTTAGGAGTAACAGTAGAACAAAAAACACAGACCTTCATCTGCTGCCATATTATACAGCAGCAGACCAAAACTACCACTGCATAATGTGCCAGCAGATCAGGCTCCATGCTGTGTGTTCTACTGATTACTCCAAACAAATTGTACTGATCCAGGTCTGGTAGAGCTCTATGCAACAACAAATCTTGATCTGTGAAGTTTGCATTTGGACCTGACTTACACATGGGTAAAAATGGTAATTTAGGAATCATACACTGTTGAATTCTGCCATTTATAAAATCGTTGTAGAAGAGTTTGGTCATAAACAAAAAATAAAATTACAGGGAAATAAATCCTGCAATTATGTCAAATTGTTATATAAATATGGTCACGCACCCATTTAAATTATTTCAGCCTCTGTAAGACACAAAATAATATACAAGTGAAATTATCAGTTGAATGATGGCTCTCACAGCTACAAACATTCTAAGCAGGTCTTATTTAAACATACTGCCTGCATTATGCTGTAATCAAATTTATGGGCCTCACACTACAGATGTTCCGTCCATTGTGATTTGAAGATTAGATTTGAAGATTAGATTTCACATTTACACATTACAATACATACTGTAATTCATGTGTACACAAAAATGCCCATCAAATGGTATCACGGTACCAATTGTTTTTCCATATACCTCAATGCTAATGTTTTGTGAAATAAATATACTTTCTGTCCTACTTGGGCATGCATGTCACACGCTGTCATATAGAACAATGCTAGATTGTCAATTTGACAATGACATAACCAGGTACTCCATTGCATTTAAGAGAGATAACTCTACTGGAACTAGACAGGGGTAAGAGTTATCTAGTCACAACAAGCACATTTTCAGGCATGTGTACCATATTTTAAAAAAATCATAAAAAATACAAAATATGATCTAGATAGAAATTAACACAAACTCACATGTTGCCAAGAGGCTCAACTCTTTTTTAAGCCAAACAGAAAGTACAAGTCTTACATAATGCACCAATCACAGCTAGTTTTGTTCTTTAATTCTGAATACAATGTTCCATACACCTTAAGCTCCGCCCACCTGGACTTGCGCAATTGGTACCGTTATACCAAATATGTAATTGAAGATTACTATTAACATGTATGTACAGAAAGAAAATCCTTATAAAATAAGCATGATCTGTTCATAAAATTAATTGGCATTTCACTTGTGAAAGTCATTATTTAGTCTCAAGAAAAATGCAAACAGGAAATCATAGTCACATAGCTATTTGTCGTAAGTATGTCACACAGCCTGCCAAGTGGTTTGATGACCGATGATTTAGTGATGTACACTGGTTGAAAAGGCAATAGCTTACAAAAAGGAAATTTTCATCATTCAGTCTGATAACAAATGATGAACTTGTAATACCCTTTACATCAATAAACATTAATGTTTAAGAAGAAAGAAGCATATGAAAATTTTTAAACAACTTTCTGCAGGTCACAAAAAATATTCTTTTGCTCTGCAACCCCTTGAGGACATCATTCTACATTCATGCAGTTAAGATTTCCACAATTGATGCACATGGCTACTGAGGAATTAGTAACTTGATAATATGTACTTTTTGAAAGAACAAAAAACTGAAGATTGGAATAGGCTAAGGTGCATGTGTGATTTAGATTTTAAAGGTAGCTTTACAAATTTTTCATTCGTATCACTATGACATCTGCAGTGTGGCAGTTTATAGTTATGTCAGGCACTGAGGCATATGCTGCAGACATGTAGCATGCAGTCACAATATCCTGAGACCAGGCTGACCAGTCCTAACACTAACCTCTTAATCCAGAGTGACAAGCGAGGCAGTGTTGAGTACCATTTTTATAAGTCTTTGGTATGACTCAACCATAGGTCGAACCCATGACCTACTGAACAGGATAAGAAATAATGAAATTACAGAATACAGAACTGGATCATTCAAATCTGCAGGGGTCAACTCTTCCGTAAACGTCTTGGAATGCTTGAGATCTGATTCATCTGCGGCCTCCTCATTATAAAGTTGCATACCAAATCTGGTTGAAACCATTCCCAGTTACTTTATGGAAACAAAAGTTATGAGGCAAGGCAACCATGGGCAATAACTCCTATAAACAATAACTAAGGCAGCTAAAAACTGAACTCAGTGAAGTTCTCATCAACATATTGTAGAGCTTCTGTCCAAATTTTGTTGAAAAAGATTCCCATTAAAATTATCTCGAAAAAACCAACTTGTTTACAGATGGACAGACAGTTGAATGGACATGTTTATTATATATCTATGCTGACTTTGTGGAGCTGGAACCCAGTTCACCAAACCAAATGAAAGTTTATGCAAAAAGGTTTCAAAAGTTATAAATATAAAATCTTAAGCTATCATGCGAGTGCATTTCAGAAGGATATCCATAGTAAAATATTTTATGTCAAAGAAAAATGTTTTCATAAGGTAATCTTGTACAAGGTAATTACTCAGTAACCTGTAATAGGGTACCTGCAAGAGACTTTCAAAGGATGATGACAAGAATGATACTTTCAAAGGATGATGACAAGAATGATAATAGTAATGACCAACAAAATATTGAGGAAAACAAATGTCTTGACTTATTGGCCATAATGAATCAAATCTAGCTATTTTTTCTGATTACTGATGGCTGTGTGTGTGTGTGCTTTTGTGTGAGACAGGGAAATATTGCTGATCTACAAATCTGTGAATATAAAGAAATGAACATATTTGTTTGAAAGAAATGGACAAACCATACTTTTTTCCCTTTATCTATCAAAATAGCTATCTAATCAATTTGCTGCTTTTATGAACTTTTAATGATTAAAATATATGAACACACTGGAGGTCCTCGGGTTGACAGTTCCAATGACAAATGAGGTGAGTCCACTATTATAATCAGGAAGGTAAATATACGATTTATGCACTTCTTTGCATCATCTATAACCATACAAACTTATTTCATATTCATCACAACACTAAGAATAAAATTTTAATTGGGTTTCAATTTCACTTTGGCTTCAACTTTATGCATAGTAAGATCATAAATTGAAACACTGATGATTTGTTCACAATTTGTAACACCCCTTCCTGGGATTATCAGCTTCTCAAATGTTGGACTAAAGTTACCTAGATACAGTAGGACTTGATGCAGATCAATTTCTTTAGATCAGAGATCATCTCAAAATGATTTCAGTCTCTTTTTCTTTCCCTTAGACACACACAGATTGCATAGATTCTCTCCTTACTATGATCAAGTTTTAACAAACTTCCATATCTGATTTATATTTTTAATTATATAATAAAAAACTATTTTAATTTTTTTTCTTTCTTAATAGTACACCAATGCAACAAAAACAAAATGGAGAAACTATTATGTTCATGTCTCCAATTATTATATTCTGATCCATTTAAATTGACGAGATCTTTTTATCTTCCTGTCCACTATACTCTATAAATTCTGACAAGTTTGCTACATGATATAAACTTTTCAGGTCATTATAGCAAACTCTGATTTTGTAACATTTGAGAACTGAATATTTATTTATTTCTTGTTTACAAATTTTCAGTTTTTGTAACGAAATTTTTTAAACCACTGTTAGCAAGCAGAAACCACTTTATGTAGAGAAATGAAATGAAAAGTAATGGTCATATTTCTATTTGATGACCCAATTAAAACAGAAAATTCCATGAATGTATTGATCTTTTTTAAAAATATAAATGCATTTCTAATTTTTTATTCTCCTATGAGTCTATGTTTTTCTCTGTTTTACACATACAAGGTTTTCAACAAAAAAGTACAAAAACATACATAATTAAAAAGTAATTTAAAGAAAGTAAACATTGAATGTGTTGAAAAATAATCTACTCCCCCCCCCATTACTCTGACACTTATTCTCACATTTGTTTTAATATAAAAAACTAAGTACTGTAGATCTTGTATTAGCAATACTAACATATCTTTATTGTTCACCTGGCTGCAATATTCCAATGTTCTTTGAGTGATTGCCCTGCTGTTTTATAAATTCCAATGTTCTTTGAGTGATTGCCCTGCTGTTTGATAAATTCCAATGTTCTTTGAGTGACTGCCCTGCTGTTTGATAAATTCCAATGTTCTTTGAGTGACTGTCCTGTTGTTTGATAAACTCCAATGTTCTTTGAGTGATTGCCCTGCTGTTTGATAAATGAGTATTAACAGATTTTTCTGTACCCAAGTGAACAAGGCAAGGAATCTGCATAAATGTGGGCAATATTATTTCAATGTTCCATTTAAAGCATTTCAATCAAATTCTAGCATAGTGCATCATGAACCCTATAGTCAAATTTTACTAGATGTATACAAAGACAGCTTATAATCTGCAATAATAGTAGCTTGTTTATATTTACATATATGCAGCAATGCTGATATACAGTTCTTAATTACAGTTTTTCTAGCTTGAGACATTATTGTACAAATATGTAATTGCAATGAATATAGGGCCATAAACAAGAAGGAATAGTTTATTGATCTCTCTATTAAACCAAAACAAGTGGGAATAATTTATTGGTCCCTCTGTCAAACCATAATTAACCAGTGGGAATAGTTTATTGGTCCATCTGTCAAACCATAATTAACCAGTGGGAATAGTTTATTGGTCCCTGTCAAACCATAATTAACCAGTGGGAATAGTTTAATGATCCCTTTGTCAAACCATAATTAACCAGTGGGAATAGTTTATTGGTCCCTCTATCAATCCATAAGAAGTGGGAATAGTTGATTGGTCCCTCTGTCAAACCATAATAAACCAGTGAGAACAGTTTATTGGCTCCTCTGTCAAACCATAATTAACCAATGGGAATAACATGTTAGTCTCACAATCAAATCACTGTGTCAACATTAAATTTTGGTCAATATACAATTGAAACTGAATCCACTACAAATGTTATGGATAATACCAGCAAAAAAATTATAAAAAATTTGCATTTTACATATTCTTCAATAACACAGATGCCCCATTTATGGCCTATCATTTAAACTGCAGCCTGTACAGGACTGGGTGAGTGGAAACTGGGATTTATGGAAAAAATTTATAAGGCTCTCTAATCGCTTAAAAAAGTTTGTGCTCTGATTTATAGTACAAGTAAAACAAGAAAAAATCTCAGGTCTCCCATGAAAAATAAATGGTCGGTCCCTTATATTACATTCTTGTTTGGGAGACATATAGTTTTCTGAATCTAAAAGGCACCTAGTCTGCAGTAAAGAATTTATATTATTAACCATTTGTGAAATGTTGATTAATTTCAGTTTCTCAAGGATACAAAGGTTTAGGGATGATGATAATGATGATTTTTGTTCTTGGTTGGTTGGCTTGTAATGGAACTTTGAGCAATTACTGGCTATTCATGCAGAGAAAATGAAAGCTGCGTGCCTTTCCCAAAGACAAACTGAGGCAACCAACTTGGTTTGGTCTGCAATCCTTGGTTATCATGAGTCTGACATACCAATGAGCAATGTGTAGCTCCTCCTACAGTGGTCATAGCAAAATATGACACATATACAACTGCTGACTTCATTACCACTCAGATTTCCTGCCAAAAAATAATTTTATTTGGTCACAGTGGTGGACTGGGTTAAAAGAGGGAAAGCCTCTTTAGAAAATTTCAGTTGCACGGTTTCACTCTCATTTGTTTATTTGGATGATTTAGCATAAACAAATCAATATGATGACACATCACCTCATTTGAAGGCATCTATCTGCATGCTGTGTAAATGGTTATCATTTCTCTCTATGTTAAATATGAATAAACTGGCATAAAATGATAAGGTACTGCAATCAGTCTAGTTAATCAGCCTCAGACTGAAAGTCAAATGCACAAAGCATATGGAAAGAAAAAGTTAATTTACAATTGGAAAATTATGGTTGCAAAGTGCGATTTCTTTTGAAAACAAACCATGTGGACCATCTTTCATATCTGAATGTGTCATCATTTTACTGCACCACTGCTGCAAAAATGTAGCCTAAATTAGCCATGATTGATGTAGACATTTTATAAGGAAATTCATGTGCTTGTCAAAGACAAATATGCATCTAAATTTTGGAAGTATGTCGATTATGGTGTGGAATCTACACAATTTCAGATCATAGTATCAGACATGAACTCTAAAACATTTTTATTGAGTTAGTTTTGGTGACGACAGTAGCTTAAGTCAATATGGGTGTGTGGGCTAGTGGTGTAATGATCTCTTTTACACCAGTTTGTTGAGTTAGCAGTCTTAATTGCCCTGGTTTCTGACTCCCTCCTGAGTATTACATGTTTAAATAACATCCTTTATAATCTATTACTGATATTTAAATTTTTAACACTTTCTCTCTTATCACATCCCACTGCATGGGACTTCGGAGCACTTCCACCCAAGATCTAACATCAATCTTTTCACATCCCACTGCATGGGACTTCAGAGCACTTCCACCCAAAATCTAACATCAATCTTATCACATCACACTGCATGGGACTTCAGAGCACTTCCACCCAAAATCTAACATCAATCTTATCACATCCCACTGCATTGGACTTCAGAGCACTTCCACCCAAAATTTAACATCAATCTTATCACATCCCACTGCATGGGACTTCAGAGCACTTCCACCCGAGATCTAACATCAATCTTATCACATCCCACTGCATGGGACTTCAGAGCACTTCCACCCAAGATCTAACATCAATCTTATCACATCACACTGCATGGGACTTCAGAGCACTTCCACCCAAAATCTAACATCAATCTTTTTGAGAACAACAAGCTTGAGCTCTGTTTGTTACTTACCAATGAAAACTATTATGGAATATCACTCCACGATTTCTGACACACTCAGACATAATAGCCACAAGAAAGATCTCTCAAACTTGCTAACCATCTTTGATTTATCCTGACCTCACTCTCTAACCTTGTTCCCAAAGTGGAATCTACCACGGTTCTTCACATTGTTCAACTCTGCTAAGTTCAAACATCTGGCCAATGTCCTGCTGAAGCAACTATCATACAAGCTAGCTAAGGCTTTGGCAGCAAGAGATCCTTGCTCTGTCCACATATCCAAACTACCTATATTTTCATTCAGACGGTTCAATCATTTTAATGACCCAAGTCAGTTTCATTGCTAAGAACAGGTTTACTTCTAATGACAAGTAGAAAATAACCTTTAGGACCCTCTCATAAATTGCTACAGAGGCAAGGCTACAGGACCGGAAACATGCATGCTCTCTGAATTTACCTGATGTACATTAAGTCCATCTGGTCTGGACTTCAGAGCTCAAGTTAAAACTGATGATAACCAGCATATGGAGCAGCTCCTGGTGGGGTAAGGGGAGGTAATCCAAAAGACTCATTTCCCTTTGTATATAAGAAAGTATAGACAAGACTTTTTCAAGTCTACTGTATTTCATGTATTTTTTGTACCCTTTAACTTTTCATACACATACCAGTTATCAAAATGGTAATTATTTAAATGTATCATAATTTTTCATACATATCACTTTGTATTTTTCAAAAAAATCCATTAAATTATCGGACATAACATTTCTACTAAGAAGATTTACGTTTGCAAAAAAGATCAAAAATAACGTATTGCCATTTTATTTTTACAAAAATTAATGATTAATTGCTGGTGAGAAAATACAATGATTGATGCATAAGTATAGGTGCCCACAGCTTAAGTCACAAAACCAAAATCATACTGCAAATATATATTTATATACATAAATTCCGACAAGTTTAATCATGCAAATGAAGCTGAAAATATGTCACAAGATTCTGTTCAAAATGCTTAGTAAATATTAGCTTGACTGCTTACTATAATAGCTCTCCTGGCCACAACTGACTCATACCCCCTGCAAAAAATCCTGTGGGTGCCCACGTGCATAAGCTCTCTTATTGTCGTTATAATTTCTACTGGATTTTATTAACAAATGGACAAAGGACTTCACAAACCATACCTTTAAATAGTATCGTTAATCAGTTCTCCTTATTAAGCCCGTCACTGTAACAATACACCATGTGAATTTTAAAATGAGTTCGGAAGACCTTTAATGTTTTCTTATCCAACAAAAATTACATCTCAGTACATGCTAAAGTGAAGACCACAGACCATTGGTCAACTAGTCTTATTGTTTCATTATAGTCAAACAAAAATAAAATATAAAAACTTTTGTAAATATGAAAGTCACGGACTCTGTTAAATCAATTTGTAAACATACATATACTATCTTTTAAGTATTTGACGTTCTGTTTTGACTTGGATATAATTAACGTTTTATTGCAGATCTATTCTACAATATACCCCACTATTATCTTTATTGGCGAGTTCGAATAACAATTAATGCATATGATCGTTTGTCCTTATAACATCTGCTGAATGACAATGGCTTCAATAGCACACTGACAGATTTTCATTTCCCTGAAGAGAGCCTCATTTCTCTACTAGCAGCCTCGCTGATTTGACCTCTTCTGTTGATTCTTGCAATCAATCTGGTTTCAACTGGAATAACCCAAGGCGCTAAGCATGCTTAATTACTGTGTAAATAACATTGCATAGCCATGTGGTGTGACAATGTACGTCATAATTAAAACAAGAATGAATTGTTGATTTAGCAGTGTTTATTGATAATGGAATATAGTAGGCTCGTAATACATGAGGATTATCACAACCATCTGGTAACAGACTTTTTTCTCTTTGCAAATGCTACAAATAAAAAGCACACTGAATAAATATGGTCTTATACACTGATAAAATTTTGTTTCATCTCTCTCTCTCTCACATACAAACGTGATTTCAAGTTCTTTATTTTTTATTGCAATTTGATAATGAGATTATTGTTAATGTAAAAATACAAGTTGCGCTTAATTTCCTGACAATGTTGTTTCATATCGTTGTGTACAATTTACCAATAAATAATAACCATAACTAATACATGTTCAAACCATCTTAATCATTTTGCCAACATTAGACAAAATAACAGCTACATATGCTCTACATGTAGACAAGCTTGCACACTGAGACATAATCCTCTCTCTCTCATTCACTGATAACAACAAAAATCTTTGAGTACTTTTATTTTTATTGTAATTAGATTCTTGAGTTGAGAACAGAATGTTCTTGAGGGTCGGTGGTTCTTTCCGGGCATTTCCCGGGTTCTTCCTCCACCATTAATACTGGCTGCCATGTATAGCCTATCGTGTGCTGAAAAATGGCGTTAAACCCCACAACAATAACAATAAGAACAGAATGAGACAGAAAATATATGTTTACTTTGTATGGTTGTATCATTAGGTTGTCCAGTAGCATGTTTTCCATAGAACTTGTTCAGGTATGATCCTTTTATTTTTTGTACATGGTCAGTCAGTACCACCAAATGATAATTATTTATTTTATATATAATTTTTTGTACACTGAAATTAATAATTATTTTTTCGTGTACGAACAATAACGTGAAATATGGTAATATAGTTTACTCTAAAATGTTTTTTCTATCTCAATCCCTTTGATGGTATTTTGAACATTAGCTTGGTATATATATATATTTATATATATATTTATATATATATATATATATATATATATATATATATATATATATATATATATATATATATATATTCTGATTTCAGTTACTAAATTGGGATTTAGGTCTTTGAAGCCATTTCTCCACTTAATGACAGCATCCTTACAAGCATCGTCCAACCCTGATCCACTTACAGACTTAAGAACAGCTGATGTTTTCTGTATTCTATTCTCATAAATATCCTGGAGTATGTTAATAAATAAGAGAATAGGATCCACTACAATTTAAAAATGATCATTGGTTTTTGGTTAGGTTTGGTGCATTTTAGCACAGAGGACAAATAGGTTACTTAGTGCCAAAGCTATTGACATAAAGTGCCTTGCCCAAGAACACAAAATAGTAGTTGACCCAGACAAGTCTGATGGCAGGATTTGAACCAACACCCTTTCAGTCATGAGTGTGGCATGCTAACTTCTAACACTCCACAATCATCAGTCAAATGACTTTGATTCACACAGGGATTGAAACATGTCACTCTGCCTCATCCAATATCCATCTCTGATCTACCCTCTGTTTTTTGGGTGTCTTTCTTCTTAAGTATAATGTGAAGTGGTCAGTGCAACAGATATCATGATCAGCTTTCTAAGAGAAATGAATGAAAACTGATTGATTGCAAATGACCAGATCTATGAATGAGTAGGATCCTGTGGTCGAATGTAGAAAGATATATGATTTATTCAAAAGGCAAAGACTGTGTTTTAAAATGAAGTCTGAATTTTTTTCCCACTTTTGTTTATGTCTCTGCAGCCCTGAAGTATATTCTGTAATTGAAATATTGATATATCTGACTTCTGACATCCTCCTGGGAACTCCAGAAGCAAAAGCAAAAGCTGTTCTCACAATTACTATAGGGGCAACATAACGACAATGAGTTGTTAATTTCCACCCAGTGGTTTAGAAGATGTGTTTAGGAGAAGTGGTAATGGAATGATGGATGGACATAATCACTGATGGATGGAGACTATCATAACATCCCCAACGCTTTCTAAAAGTATGGGGATAATAACAGGCATCTTTAAAAATTAACCAAATATCACTCTCTTAGCCATTTTGTTAACTTACCTGCACAGACTGTGGGTCAATGATGGTTATAAAATTATGACATCCATTTGCAACAAGTCCTTGCCAGCCCCTGAAAAAAACAATATATACCCCATATTTAACAAACTGTTAATAGAGTAACATCAACATTGAAATTTTAAACAATGACCTTTATCTGCCAAATCTTAAAACAGGTAAAAGCCAGTTTATTATGCATAGAATACTGAATTATGGCAGGAACAGCTGTCTTTTAAGTAAGTATGATGTTTTTAACTTCACTGAAAAAGGATATGGTTTTGATCTTTGGAAGACAGTTATATCTCATAGATTTTTCTAAGGGTCATTGGGAATAGCATAGCCTATACACTTCAGGTGAGACTTTTTTTCAACAGGACTTTTCAATGATGACTAAGTTTTAAAGGAGTAATGGTAATGGTAATAACATCATACTGATTACAGAAGCCTGGAAGTCTCAATATATTATTAGAAGCTCCAAATGACCGATTTGGTCATTTTAATGTCAGGCATAATGTTGGTCCTGTCATACATATTTGGCATATATATCAAATTCCAGAGGCCTAATATTATTTCCTATCCACCACCAATAATTCAGTAAAGAAATTTACCAATCAAATAAAATGCTTATTTACTTTAAAACTGTGGTAGACATAGGGAGAAAAAAAATCAAAGTAATTCAACACAATTGTGGGAATACACTGGTCATCCATATAAAAAACATTAACAGTGATACAAAATACTATACCATACCTTCAGATTCAAGATTAAATTATGCAACACAGTATGCAGACAAATGCAAGGTTATGCTACCTGGCTAAAATGATTTAGTCCTCTGATTTCTTACATGCATAACAAGTGACAGTAGTCTATAGCTTTAAATATGCTCTTTCGACTCAGCTGAGCAGTTATAGTGTTCAGTTGTAGCCCCAGGCTAAAAGTGTTGCATGCAACTTTAGCAGGTATTGATATTATCTGCACCAACAAAACAAACTCTTGCACATTCACAGGTGTTTTAAAACTTAAACTGTACATGTGCTCTTATGTTATCTGGGTTATTTTTAATTGATTTATAAATGTTTTTGACAACCAGTTTCTAGTGAAGTTTTAGAAACTACTAAAAACTTGAATCTGTGTGTGTGTGTGTGATTTGGATTTTTAACACAGCTTTAACAATTTTTCAGTCATATCACTATGATGTCTGCAGTGTGGTAGTTTATAGTGATGTCTAGAACTGGGGCATCATGCTATAGACATGTAGCATGATGTCCCACCCAGTCACATTATCATGACACCAGGCTGACCTGTCCAAACACTAACCTCTTAATGCTGAGCGCCTATCAAGGTAGCTGTTAGTACCATTATTGTAAGTCTTTGGTATGACTTGGCCGGAGATCAAACCAACAACATCCCCCATTTAAGACAGATGATTTGAGATGACTGACAATTGCTTTTGAACCTGTGCCTTGCAATTTTGCTATTTCGATGTATCATGAAAAATAATCAGTCACCAAGAGATATGTTTGACCATTCAGTTCAATCAAGTCTGAAGCAGCTCGTTGCCAAGGTTAACTTGGAAATTCATTTGGTATCATTGGTCAAGCTTGATCTCTTGTGTTTTTGATGCAATTTTGGCAAGATTTTACCAAGTGTTCTAGCTGAGTACTTAGTCCTTTCCACCAAACTGACATTTTGGCGCATTCTTGGCATTTAACTATGCCTTGGTGACCATTGTGATTTCTCTCTAATATTTCTTTTCTAAGTGATTCTGGTATGACCAGGCATGTACCTTTCATTAAAAGACCATTTTGTAAATTTACCTCTATCTGCCAAGTAAAGTTTTCCATCAATAGCAGATTTCCATGTTCACAGAACAAGACAAAGTTGTTTTCAAATTGAATCATTTCAATATTCAGACTTTATTTGTTCAAGTTTAGTATTTGAGGCGGGCAAATTACTAACTATGAAATCAACACTGGCATTAGTTTCAGCCTCAAATTCTCTGTCACTCTCAGAGTAATAACTTAAAGGTGCTCTGGATGGGGCATTGGCAGTTAATAGATTTTTGCCAGCAACATGAACCATACAAAAGTTGAATCTCATCAAACGCATTCTAAAATGCTGAATTTTGGGGGTAAATCTCATAAAATTTTTGTGTTCATTAGTGGTACTAATGGCTTATGGTCAATTTCAAGTTTGAATTGTGACCCATTTAATTAACTACTGAAGCATTCACATGCCCAAGTGATTGCAAGGGCCTCTTTTTCTATTTTGAACATTGTGTTGCTCAGTTTCTGACATACATAGCAATGCAAACTCAGAGTGCTTCTGCAGATACAGCTATTTCTCTATTTCGATCATAAAGTTGGTGAAGGTATCATTCTTGCTTGATATCTCTAAAAGCTTGTTCTTGATCTGGACCCCAAGTCCACGAGTTTTTACCTTTCAAAAGCTCACATAATGGTTTTGATTTTTCTGCCAAATTTGGACTAAATTTGCCAAGCTGATTTGCCATACTAAAAAATCATTGTATCTCTGTTATGCATTTTGATGTTTCCATTTCAGTTATAGCTGTGACTCTTTCGAGATCAGGTCAGCAACCACTTTTGTCAACAACATGCCCAAGAAACATAATGTATGGTGAAAATTCACACTTTTCATCATTCATAGTGATGCTGGCCTTTTGAATTGATTTAATGACCATTTCTAGTCTTTTGTCATGCTGTTTCTGTGTTTCCCCATTAACAAGAACATCTTCCATATGACAGAGTGTTCTCTCATGTCACTCCGGAATTTCTGACATAATTTTCTGAAAAAATTCAAGTGCTGAACTGATTCCAAATGGAAGGCAATTAAAATAAAACCTACCAAAAAGAGTAATTAAAGTTGTAAGGTGACATGAATCTTCTGACAGGTTTATCTGACAAAATTCTAATTCAATTCTAAACACTTCCATAAATTACTCTTTGATACCAACAATATTAATTTTTAAACAAGTGCTACTGTTCTTTTTGTAGATGTCCAATGAAAAGTAGGATCTCAGCAAATTTGACAATGAATCTGATACCACTGCATACATCTATGAACTTAATGAAATTTACCAAATGACCAAAAGGGATATACACTTTGCTATGATGACATCTGCACCATTACATTAGAATGACAAACATAATAAAATAGAATTAAGATACAGGTATAGCATATAATCTACAACATTTCTTCAACTATGCATTGACACTTCGGTTAATGAACAATTCAAATTGTGATCAAATAAAGTGGTAACCACCATGGCAATATCTTTATTGCTAACATTATTGTTCTAAGGCACACATTTCTATCTTTTAAATAAATTACTTATTTAACACGTAAATATTAAATAGGTTTTCTGGGTTACAAGTATTAGGGCAACTTCTCCCATTTGGGGTGACATTTCCAACCATCCTGGGGCAACTTCTCCAGATATGTTGGGGCGAGTTCTCTATTTACCTTATATATTATGATAGGTTTGTGTGTCTTGCTCATCATGCATGTTGTAATGCCTCTTTTGTTTTATGTCGGTAAAAAGTTCATTTGAGCTTATGTTGTTGTACCGTTTACGTTAAATAAATCTTATCTTATCTTATCATTGCCAGGCTAGGTGGCTGAAATTGGAACTGTCGCCGAGAGCACAACCACTTGACCGCCATCGTTATAATAGGCCTATGTGAAATATCAAGTACATACCATGACTAACGATTTGGTATCCGTCTCTTTTCATTTATCTGCAATTACTAGTGGAGCCAACAATAATGTCGTATAAATAAATCAAGAGGCGAGGAACCAGTTCTAAATGAACCATTTTACTACATGTAAGACATAGCACATGTTGATTTTGTTTAGGTGCTCACAACAGAAATATCAGCGTCAGGTCTTACATGTAGGACTAAATTCACCCATAACCCATAAAACAACTCAACGTGGGGACTTGCCTCCAGCCATTGCCTTACCAGTCACAAGCACCTTTGTTTTGGTTGTGCAAAACTCCAGAAAAAATTTTTGTTGACAGTTTCATTACAAAAACGTATTTTTTTACTATATATTCTCTTTGATTTAGCTTAAATTGATAGTGGCATCAACTATCTTTCCTTCTTCCTCCCAACTGCCATCAAGCGACACATGTACACAATGTATAAGTCAAAAGTAACGGCAAACTTATTTTAATTGTAAATAACTACAAAAGTCACATGTGATTCATATAAAATAGATAATATTTCGACTATATATTAGATTCTAAATTTGAGTATTGCTAAATGTATATGATTACATTGGTTTCACAAACTGAATGCAAAAGTATGTGTTACTTTTGGCAGAGCTGCACTCGGCAGACGGCATCATTAAAGGGAAATTACTGTTTTTGGAGTGTGGCAATTGTGTTCGTTTGTGAGTTCTCATTGTTTAATTGTTTGAATGACAATATCAGTGGTAAAAATCCAGTCCTTAGATTACTGACCAAATTATTTTAAGTATTTTTTCTATTATTTTTTTCAACCACGTAGCAAAACGTTGGTAGAATCCATGGTCTTCGTAAAGGTGTCACTGATAGAACTTTCTCCATAAAGAAACTGCCATACAGTTTCCGGTAGGGGTGGGTATGGGGTGCCAGTGCGGGGTAGGCTCATATTTATTTGTGCTGAAACTTCTCACCCAACCCCCCATTAAATAGTCGCCCCATATTTGACCATTTTTGCTATATTTCGATTACTAGAAACACTTAAAGACGTTAACAAAAAAAAAAAAAAAAAAGAAATACACATATCGATGTAAACACCGAAAACATGATTTGTATTTGAATAATAATGGCCATTGAAAAAAAAAAACGTTAATTGAACTGACTTTGCTATGAATTGTTTAGTTTGTGTCGGTTTCTAGTTCAATTCATGTAATGACACACTTGTCGTATCGTATTTGCTGCATATAAGTCGATGCGGAGTATAGGTCAAATCAACAAATTTGGAAAAATTTTCATCCTTCATCCTTATAGAACTCGATGCAGAGTATAAGATGAGGCCAGATCAACACCTTGGATTGTGATTTTTAATTCGTTCCACACAGCATCACGAATTTTATCCTACCTGAAACTCGGTAACCTTTCCATTCAGGATCATTAAATGTAACTAAAAGTACTTAATTTGTTTCACAAGAAGTATTTTAAACGTATTATGTGATTTTAGCTACATATAATGATGGTGACCTGAAGATTTATCGAGTTACAGATAGGACAAAACTTGCATGCTGTGTGAAATTAAATTATAATAACTTCTGGTTTCATAAATATTAAAAGTATCACTGTATGCTATTTCAGATTATTACTAATAGGGAAATTGCATTAATAATACTAAAATGCATTTTCTGGGGGTTGGGGGATGAGAGAAGGATGCGAATGTATTCCATGGCATGTTTCATTTTGCACCTCGTGATCAAAATCAAATATGGTCATATATATGAGAGAGAGAGAGAGAGAGAGAAAACAAAGTTCAGCTCTTCATGGAATTTTTTGGTTCTTGTTTAACTTATTGCCCCCATGTTGCTGAAGCTTTTTGTCAAAGAGAGAAAACATTTATAAATGAAACAGTAAATGTAAACTTTGAAAATAAATACCATACTCCTTTAGGGTTTAAATATTCACAATAGTTATATCCATATAGTCTCCATTAGGTTAAATCCCAAGAATGACCAGTTTGCATCTCTCTAATTTTCTTTGCAAGTATAATGACCTCTCCATTCCCAACAATTAAGATTTTGTTTAAAATGCATGTACTCTTCCTGTACTTAGGCGGGAATTGTATTTGATTGTTGCTCATGCTAGACGTACTTTAAATTGCTGTCAGTTCTGTCGGCAAGTTAAAAAATGTCACTGGCAGAGAAATTTACAATAGTAACCATCTGACATATTCTTTAACTATATGGTACGGTATTCATAATACCCATGGGTAGCCTCATTTATCTATTGGTAGCCTCGCTAATCGGATCTGGTCTGTGTTGACCTCAGACAGGTGTTATCTTGGAATGACTGAATACAGCCATGGCTTATTTAATTAGCATGTAAATACTACTACAAAGCCATGTCATCCTTTTAATAATGGAAGTGGAAACAAAAATGTGAAGGGATCACTTAACTAGTGGTATTAATTGATGAAGTAATATAGTACTACAATTGTACACAAGTAAAATCAGTCATCAGGTAAGTGAACAATACAGATTTACAATCATGATTACATCTATGTCTGTCTGTCTGTCTCAGTGGGTTATATGGAATATTTGATCATTAAGTGCAAGAAGAAAATTGTGATGGAATATGTCTTTTTCATGGTTATTCATCTTCTAACTTGTAAATTCATATGTAATTAAATTTAAACAATGCATATTACAAACAACATACATTACTGGTGCATGCTGCTTTAGCGCAATTACATATGATCTGTGTTAATTTTTAATACTGATGATCATATAATTGTTTAAAATACTTACTGTGGGATCCTATATTTGTTCATAATTAAATTTTTTTGCACATTATTTTTTGTACTCCTGGAGAATTATTTTCCATAAGAGAAATATGATAAAGTGATTCGGATCACATAATCCATATATAAGTCAATTTAGAGTATTAGACAAAGCTAAGATTTTCTGGTCAGAAAGTATAGGCCTGCAAATACAGTACATGATTGGACAGGTATGATAAACTGGAATGCTAGATGATTAGGACTTGCTGATTTCAGACCATATGAAATATTAAAAGAAAAAATAATGGAACGCACATCTCTGATATAACATTTATTACTGTTTTTGAAAACATGGTAAGAAAATGTAAAAGCTTATCATATGGTTTTAAATTTACATTGATAGCTTTTAGGAAAGTTCTAGCTGAAATCAGAACAAAATATAAAGAAGCTGTTGCATTTAGATTTCAACCAGAATAACTTTCCAGTGTTTCAATCAAGAAATTATGAAGTTAACTTTTAATAGATCAGGTCAGTAACCACATTATCAAAATGTACTGCATATAAATTGACTTCTTACTTACTGATTTCTCAAGCAGATTGTGCTTTCTTCGCATAATATTTACACACAAACAATTCCATGAATAGTTATTGATGATTAAATTGTAACACGTACTTTACCATTATCATGAAATTTTTACCTGCTTTTATCGTTAAAATTATGTCTTTTGAGTGAACTTTATAACCATTTAAAATACAAATTTAATCCATTGAATATTAATTTTGGAACACACACATACACTATAATAACACCTCCATGTAACCAGTGTATGCAAAATTATTTCAAGTCAGCATTTTTTTTCTTTGCTTTGGTAGAGTATCCACTTTCAGTAATGATATGCATACATTTAAATAATACATTATAAATTCAGCTAAAGAAAGCCACTTCCAGTGCTCACTGCATTTGTATATAGGGTTTCTTTAGTATAAAGAAATATTCTACATAAATCTATATATAAAAAAGGAATTAACATGCTCAAACCAGTATATTTAGACAAAACAGGTACCCAAAACATTAACATATTGATACTAATATATATATATATATATATATATATATATATATATATATATACGAAAACACATCAACTGCTTTGATTATTTCTAGTAATTTGCAGAACATTAAATGATACATTATGAATTTGGAGAGCAAAAGTTAACATAGTGCTTTAAACAAAGATTAAAATTGGTTTTTTTATCTTATGAAATCCATAAATTGAAGTGAATATAGACATTTGCTATTGACGTATGATATTGCATGGAACTAAATAATATTTTTACAGGACCCCACTTTTCTTTGTTTTTAGTATACAAGTTTTATTTAGTTTATTACATAATACACAGTATTTTATAGCATGATTTGAATGTAGTACAATATGCAGGATAAATATTAATTCTAAATAAATCTGACAGAAGCATTATAATACTTGGCTTGTCATTTAGTGTGAATTGGCCCATTATTTGGTCTGAATCAGCCAGTAATTTGCATGAATAAAATCAGCCTGTTACCATTAAATGGCCAATCCTAATACAAAGAATGCAAGTAAAAAGTATGAAATTACCCAGTGCTCAACAAATTTTCTTTTTACACACAGGCCCTGGGCTAGGGACTTAAATAAAATCACAAGCCCTGACTGAAATTTCACAAGCCCAGACTCCATTTTCCATATGACCAAAATTTCCCCTTTTTTAATATTGTCACACAATGTTGCAATAGCTACAATTTGGATATAAATTCAATAGGGTTCAGAGGGGTTTGAAGGTAATTCAAGCGTCATTAGTGTTCATCACTACACTCTAGGGACTGGATGGTCCTGGTGTTCAAACATCTCTGCTGGATTCTCTGAGTGAATCCTGGTCAGAACCGAGTTGACATATGATATGTTGTTTGCAGAATGTGCAAAACATTAATAACCCCCTCCCATCTTTTTTATCTTTTTACACTGGCATGCTTCACAAAGTAAAACTCTGTCTGCCAAGACTTTTGAAATTTATTTTTGTTGGGCTTTGCTGATAGCTAATTGCTTCCAAAATCAGCTTAAAAATTATTTACATTTGAACATTATTCTGACAGCTGAAATGATCATGCTTTTCATTATATATAAGAAGTAAAATCCAACCCCAAAGAAATGATGCCACTGTTCACAAACTTGCCAGAAATATAATACACATATCTTAAACACACATTCAAGGTAGTGCCGCTCCGGTGGCCTAGTGGTTAGAGTGTTCTCATCAGAAGCGGAAGGATGTGGGTTTGAACACTGACCGAGTCATACCAAAAATGGTACGAACAGCTGCCTTGCTTGGCGCTCAGTATTAAGAGGTTAGTGTTAGGACCGGTCGGCCTGGAGTCAGGATAATGTGACTGGGTGGGACGTCATGCTACATGTCTGTGGCACGATGCTCCAGTGCTATACCACTATAAACTGCCACACTGCAGACATCATAGCAATATGACTGAAAAATTGTTAAAGGTACGTTAAAATCCTAATCACACACACACTCACATTCAAGGCAATAATATGTAATAACTTTTGTTCTTGTATAATCATCAGGCATCTCTTTGATTTACCTATAGTAGGTTGTTCCACTTCCCGAACCACTCCGGTGGCCTAGTAGTTAGAGCATCTGCCCCGGATGCGGATAGTCATGGGTTCGAACCCTGACAGAGTCATACCAAAGACTTCTAAAAATGGTACTAACAGCTGCCTCTCTGGGTGCTCAGCATTAAGAGATTAGTGTTTGGACTGGTTGGCCTGGTGTCGGGATAATGTGACTGGGTGGGAAATCATGCTACATGTCTGCTACATGATGCCCCAGTGCTAAACATCACTTTAAACTGCCACACTGCATACATAGTTGCGATATGACTGGAAAATTGTTAAAGCTACATTAAAAATCTAAATCATACACACGGTTCCACTTCCTGATTCTACCTGTGTAAATTAGCACAATGGGCTCACCCACTGCAGCCTTCAAACGCATTTCACTCGCTGTTTTCAGCCAATTTAGTAATAGGTGAAATGTTGGCTTAACCTGACCTCTCTGTTTTTAAATCATGACTGTTTACCATTTATACATGCATATACTTTGGGGGCATTTTTTTGAAGATTGCTGAAAATTGTGTTTTCTCGAAACAGAACCATGTCAGGAGGTTTGGGAGTACAAAATGACATTATTAGTACGAGATGCCATGCTTCAGTTTGATTAAAATCAGGTTTCAATTTCATGTAGTCACAGCGATGATCTGATTTTGATTGTGACGTGTTAGGTATGTCAACATCTTGAAAAGACATTAACATCAGCTCGATCACAGTTTCCTCAGGCAAATTAAATTTTGTTTCGACAAGCCTGATGAGCACCCCACTTAGAATGCAGGACAGGTCCAATTTATAATTAGAGTGGCATTGGGACATTGGTTTCTTTGAGCACTATATGAAAGTGCCAAAAGTATTCACCAACATTACATATTTACTTTACCCTGTAATGATACAGATGATTCAGGAAAACATTTATAAAAAATAACTATGTATGATGCATTCTTTATCATTATTTAATATTTACACATAAATAGGTTCTCAGATTATTTTGTTCCACCATACAATGAATTAATTTGACCGGACAGATGAAGTAATGAACATAAAATGATTCAAGAATCCAGTCCTCTCCATATGCAAAGTGAGTCCTCTAAATTAAAGGATAAATGCAGTTTGGAAGGTATCATGCACATACATATGACAGAACTAGGATATCAAGCCAGTATATTTACAATATTTTATCAGTACATTGGATTCTAAGCCAGTATTTTCTTTTATATGCATAAATGTAAAATAAATAAGTGCATTTTTTTAACATATTATTTATTCTCTTCTTATATAATAAAATGACAAGTTTTAACATTAATAGGATTTAGATTCTGATATTTCAATAACTAATACGAGTCAGCATATTGTCCATTAAAGCCCCAATGCCACCTTTTATAATAAATTTCACCATTCTTGCAATCTAACTGACGTTTGGAAGGAAGGAAATGATTTGTTAGAAAAGCTATGCGACATAAACCGTTCTTTTTGAAATACTGAAGATGTTATGTTTAAACGACATTCAAATATTCAGTTTAGAATTAAGAGTTGCCACCCCTTAATTCAGTCAACCAATCTTATTCCGGAGTGCTCCAAAAGTAGTGATGTACATTTGACAAATTCTGTTAGTGACTAATCTAATAGCAAAAACATTCACACATGGTGCACAAATCGAATTGAGAGCATAGAAAGATAGGCATGCCCACTTTTTTTTAAGGAGATCTGAGAAGAAAAAGCATGCATTAGATAAAAAAATAACACTTGGGTGAATACTGGTGGTCAGCTGGGGTGCTGGAATATACACTGAAGTACAAACTTGGGCTGAAGACAGTCATAACATGGTGTTAGCTTCCTATATTTACAATGGTTACATCATCAAATTTTGTGTTGCAGCTTTCCACAAAAATCGATTCACCCACAGATGTTGCCAGTCAACATCTGATTAATTTGTACACTATGAAAAATGGCAGGGTTTCTCAGTTCGAGAGAGAAATTGTATGGCTCATAATGTGATGAAACGTTGATATCATCAGGCTTTAATGAACTAAATGATGTTTAAGACCAATACCTTTCATGATTCATTATTATTTAGATGACTAGGCATATACTACTTTTTGCACTTAATGGTGGTATTGAGGCTTTAATGAAAAAGGAAGAGTTGTTTCTGCAAAGATTTTTCAATAGCATCCAATAGCATTTTTAGTTATCTTCATAGTTATACTGTCTGGTGTCCACTGATGACATTCACTGTTATTAAGCTTCACACTTAACAGGCTGTCAGTAGTTCTCTGGTTCAGATTTCTCAATGAATCACTTTGTATTTTATAAAGAATGGAAAATGTCCTCACTTTATCTGCAGTAGAATGTTGTAATGATAAGACAACAATGATCAGCCTGCAAAAAACTTCTACCTTCAGTTTCCTGTTGCTGGATTTGTACGGTTGATGACTTCTTTCCAGTAGTCCTCCAAAATTATGTTCACTCTATGGAGGATGTTCCTGACTTGGACTTAAGATGTATTTTTGAGTCTCATCCTCAAGGACTTCTTTCTTTTCATGGTTCAGATACATCAATCTGTTGGTGGGTTACACCACTGTAAATTTTAATTAAAAAGAGATTAAGATTGAGTTAGACCTTAAATAAACAATGAAAAGTACATGTTGTATTTATGCTTTCATGAACAATTTATTTTTGAGTCTCATCCTCAAGGACTTCTGTCTATTCATGGTTCAGATACATCAATCTGTTGGTGGGTTACACCACTGTAAATTTTAATTAAAAAGAGATTAAGACTGAGTTAAACCTTAAATAAACAATGAAAAGTACATGTTGTATTTATGCTTTCATGAACAATTTATCCCAACTTTGAAATTAATTTTCTTGTAATACTTTATACTATTAAATACAGCAGTAAGTATGATTTAGAGAATGAGAATAATAATGATGGAGGATATATTACTCGTCTTGCTATCTATTTATCTATCTGATAATAGAATGTAGACTTGTTTGGTGTTCAAATAATCTGTTCAGCCTCATACTTCATCATAGTGCATGTAAATTAATTACATGATTAGTCAAATAGGGATCACTGAAGTATGGTTGGTACAGCTGAAAAGAATAAACCACTTAAGGATATGATACATACACCAAACAAGTAAATACCGGTACAAATTCTGGCTTGTTAAAACCTCACTCATTGTTTCACTTTTGTATATACATGTCCTATCTTATATTTTAAGTTCAGAACAATTCACTCTTTATCATACATGTCCAATCAAGTACAAACAAGAACAACCAAGTGACATCATTATATGCATTGTGCTAGAAAAGTAGTAAATTGCTTATGTCAGATTTTATTTTGTTTTGTATCATTTCTAAAACAATTACAAATCATAATTTTTGGGGGGTACACCAATATATACACTGAAAACTTGTAAATACTTGTTTATTTTAGTGTATTTCAGTTTTTAAGCATATTTGTGTTTCTATTAACACTATGTAATGCCAAGAACAAAAAAAAAATGTCCCGATTTGTATTACAAAACTGACCATATGTACTATGGATGCAGACTAAGTGACTGATATTATTAATATTATTATATCAGTATCTCCAATATTGTTCTAAAAGAACAATTTACATAGTAATGTTAATAGATAACAGAACTGATAGAATGACTCTTAAAATATACCATCATGTCTCCATATGCACTGTGACTCATCATGATCTGCCCTCTTAAAATATACTATCATGTCTACATATGCACTGGGACTCACGATCTGCCCTCGTAAAATATACCATCTTGTCTCCATGTGCACTGGGACTCATCATAATCTGCCCTCTGATTTTAACAGTAATTTGCAGAATTATCTTTGGTGAATGAGGTAGATGATCGTGCCTTTTAAGATTTATATGAATTAGGCCCTCCATGGCTGTGAGTATCTTTGTCAGTAAGCACACACCCTCCATTTTGAGAAAGCTAATATTATCATGGGAGAAGTACAGTGTATTGTGTATATTGTATGACTTTAACAGGATGATGGAAGATAGGATCAATAGAGAGAAATGCACAATGTACAATGCAACAGCTTGATGGCATAGATAAATATGATGAATATTTGTTTTTAAACAAAATTAGCTATATTTCAGAACATTTTACTACAGTCTTCACTTGTATAACTAATCATATATTTTTTAAAAATTTTAAATCAACAAAAGTATATGGAATTATACCAGGTTATGAGACAGTAGCAGGTAAATGAAAATGGTTCACTGAGAATGGTAATTTCTTTTTTTAATTCATATCAAGGAAATAAGCATTCGCTTCTCATTAATTTAATATTACCTTAGCTTTATGAAAATGTGAATATAAAAGTTTTTATGGATTACCTTGGTTACCAGTTTTGGTACCAGATGGTAATTAGGTTTAATTTGTTTTCTTTCCTTTGTTTAACTAACTAGAAAGCACAAAGCACACATGAGCTTTCAGTCAAAGTGCTTTGTACAAGGAAAGTAAATACTCTTGAGTGTTGCAAATGGTAGGCTTGATATTTCATCTAATTGCAAAAGACTGACTTTAAATAAACCTGGGATAATTTGTTGCTTGAATTATAATTATTTTATGGAAATAAAAAAGGATGTAAATGTTCCTTTGTATGAAACAAACCTTGATGGGTATTAGTACCAGAAGATGTATCATCCAGTGTATAATGCAGGCTGGAAACATTTTCTCCTTTAGTATAAAGTAAACCTTGAAGGGACTTAGTACCAGTAGATATATCATCCAGTGTATAATACGAGCTTGAAACATTCTCTCCAGGTACTGTTTAAAGTATATAAAAAAACATATTGCTATTATTTTTCATTTTCAGTGAGTCCTAGATATGTAATGAAGTAGATGTGATCAACAACTCTTGCTGCAATGATGGGACCAAATTTTCAATTCAGATCTGAGATTGTTATAAGAGTGATTTTAATAGCCTTTTTTTTGTAAGTTGATTCAGAAGTTGGTTTTATCATGATTCATCACCAACAGTATTTGGAAGGGATGTCCTTTTATGTGTTTCCTCATGTGTTTTTTGTTTTTATCCTTGTATGTTTATTTGTGCATTTATTTGTTCCATTGTTTGTTCAGTATATGATATGAATCCTACAGCCAACAATGTATATGTCAGGCTGCATAACTATTTGCATCTTATGCCAAAACTAATGAAGAAAACCAAGATTCATTTTGTCCGGGCATCTGACAATCAGTGTATATCTGTATATATCTTGTGTACTATTTGTCCTCATTGTATCGAGACTTTATAGAAGATATCTCTGGGTTTTTTAAGTGAAATAATTCCTTATATCTGGTTTTTAAAAAAATTAGATTTTCTTTTCATGATATATTTTCAGGCAAATACCGTCAGTTTGCATGAATTTGTTTTTCCATTCTGATTTTTAGCAATTAACAGCTGTACTACTACATTGATAAAAAGAAGTTATACAATAATTTAGGACAGCGACTTTTTTATAGAATCTGATTTAGATTGTACATATAATGCTTCAAATTGTGTATTTAGTCAATTATTGAATCTTTTCATTGGAAGACAGTTTTTATTTACACATTTCTTGCACAGATTTATGTAGTGAATGTTGCATGGGCAGGGGTACTGTATTAACATGGAAACAGTTATCAGACTTAAGAGTGTAACATCATTAATCAACATACTTTATTGATTGTGATTTTACCTGAAGGATTTCGGTTTGTAGCTTTGTTTATTTCAGTATTCAGATTTGAATGTTTGTATGTTGGCGAGATTGAAGTCAGTTTCAGTAATAGATGTTGCACCCTAATCTTGATTGTCACTAAATTTTGGTTTGCAATTACATTATTAAATGCCTGATTTCTCCATAATTTTTAGACATTATTTATGACTGTGATGACTATTCAAATTGGTACTTAATTTTATTACTATATGTAATTGAGAGTTTCTCATCGAATGTAACAAATGTACAATGCTGTATTGGCGACACGGAATATCAAATAGCAACAGGTCAGGCTAGTTCAGTCACTGAGAATTTGTATGATCCATGTTAAAAATTAATTTAAAAAAATAGAAGCAACATTTTTTCTTTTGGCATTTGTTTTTAGGCATTGTTGATATCAAGGTACCTTCTCATTTATTCATTACATAAAAGGGTCAGTAAACGGTCAACAGTCTTGCACTAAGTTTAACATATGTTCATCCTGATAGGAAGAAAGAGAGAGGAAGCAAGGAAGAGAGAGAAGAAAAAATAAAATAGTTCTAAATATGGAAATACTGGTCTGAGTAACATACTTGAGGACAGATATACTTCCTAAATGGAAACAAAGCAGTTCCAAAAGTGATATTGCCACTGTAGCAATAAAAATGTTATCACCATCATGGTAATATAATATTTCTCCCATTAATACAATTCACGGTCTCATTATTAAATGTATATTAAATGATTTTGCATGTGTTTAATTAACATATAAAAAATTGTTAAATGCAACCTACTTTCAGTGAATTGGTAAATGTTTTGGCAGAATCATTTCTAATACAGCTATTATGATCCTACAGGTCCTAAACACATTAATCTGTATGTGTAGTCCTAAACCCATTAACTTTCTTGCATACCACATACATGTTTTAAAGAGTTGCACATCTCTACCAAAAGTTATTGGTCTACTTTGACAAGGGGAGTACATGGTAAGGTTTCCAGTTCTATAATGGTTATGCACGTTTGCATAGAATCACAGAACAAAGACCACACAATCTAACCAAGCACACAAGTGTTGCAAAAATGATAGAAATATTGAAAGATTTAGCTTTGAATAACACTAAATCATAGGTTAAATTTGGCTCACACTTTTAAATAAGCTTATTTTAAATTTCGGTAACAAGTCTTAACAATTTAATACTGTTTAACCAGGAAAGTTTATCTTATGAAAATGCATGTTAGAGGGACTTTCTCCTTCAAATACGTTCCCTGATCACATTAGGGATATAAGACTGCTACCTCTCGAATCCAGCCCTACTAAAAGACGAAAATTCGTCTTTTCTGTCTATCTCATATAGACCAAAGTGCAATAACTCTTGCCCCTTACCTCCCCTTGTCACTGCCAGGTGTCACTAGTTTTTAAGCTTCGCTTGTACTGATAACACGTACATTATACCTCCAAACAATCCAAGCCATCTTAGCGTTAAATTGGACCATCCGAAGTTAAATTTGGATTTATTGCGTTGGACAATCATTCTTCTACACGTCGTATACATTATTTTTACATTTTTTTAAAAATTGAGTGACTTTGTCACCCTTATGGATTTCGTCTACTGAAGACCATGTTACACACACTATCGCTGAACTCATGTTGTCAATTAAGAGTTAACGCGACACTGACTAATTTCGCTTACTCCATTAGTAACGGTTGTGGTATTAGCGAATTAATAACATGCTGAATTGCTAATCTGTGCTTTGTTTTCTTTTCTTGTGTTGTTTTAGTAGAAATGTCAACCAAATGCATGAAATGCAAAACGTTCAAAGCAAAAGAAGACAACCATGACTCTTGTATTGTATGTACCAAGTGTACATCATCTATACCATGCAGCGTGTGTAATACTTGGACAGAGCAAATGTGGGCTGATGTAGTCCAGAAGGCAGCAAAAGGGAGGGATAGACGGAATAAGTCGAAGAAAGATAGCATTGATGTCCTCAGTATACATCCGAAGACAGCCTCCATTGCGAGTCTTGTGGGGGACGTTGGGGTCCCCCCTCCACCTAAAGTTCGTCGTTTGCAACTGTCAGCCACAGTAACATCAGCGGCAATGGAGGAAAATGATGTTGACAGGGTACAACAGTCCACCTTTGAACAGATGCGTCGTTTGATCCAGGAAACGACGACGCAGCTATTGACATCAGGCCAGACATTACCCTTATTTCCCTCGCTCGCTTCCACAGCTTTTTCTGACTCTTTGGGGGAATGTTCCCCCAATTTTAGGCTGCCCAGTGGGCGTAAGTCCCCCCGCATGTCCGAGCATGGCCTTTGGGCCTGTAAGTCAGGATGCATGGGTTTTTTACTGGATCCATCGGATCCATTTCATTATACAACCTCTATGTCACCGGCCATCCAGCTATCCCAGCATGGGGACCCTATTGCTAAAACGATCAGACCAAATATGATTTATGGTGATCTTAGTGATAAATCCGTCCGTCAAGCTGTACCGCCGGCAACATACCAATACTATGGCGGAGATTTTAGTGAGAAATCTGTCCGTCCAGCCAGGCCATTGGAGCAGCCGGTAACGGTGATAGCAGGACCGTCGCCAACATTCAGGCCGACCACAAGCCAGACAAACCAGCCGGCAAGGCCGGCTGTCCATATGTTCTCGGCTTATCCACAAGGGAGAGTTAGTGACAGTGTCAAGGATGACGGAATCACGTCATCTATGCCACCTGGTATGATCTATCCAGAAATGCAGGCTATTCCAGAACACGACTCAGCACACAGTGAGGGTGACGAAACTCCTGCAAATCAGCCCTACACAGATCCAACCATGGAACAGACTGACTTTGGCTTCAAGGTGGCAGTGGAAGAAATTTATAGGGTGTTGGCAACTTCAGAATAACCTCCACCTCCTACTGCCACTCAAGACTACAAAGTTAAGACGTCTGTAGATCTTGACGGGGAGGAAGAGACGCCGTCCTTCCGGCTCCTTCCCCAGTCGGCAAAAATTAAGAAGATCAGTGATCGTCTATCAGGACGAATAGGTGATTCGGGGAATGCTAAGGCGTTCTTTTCAGAAAGCCAAGTACCAGCGACGTTCTCGTGTCGCTGGTACAAAACTCATTCAGACGCCTTCATTACGGATCTTCCGGCCCTGGACAAAAATATGGCAGCAGTTCACATGTCCACTCTACTGTTTTACAAAGTGGACAAAAATGTGTTCCATGCCACGTCAAAGCTAGTCCGGAACGTAGTCGCTATGTCTTCAATGTTAGACTTGGCTTCATTAGCCATTTTCCGACTCGCAGAAAAATCCGACAATGACCACGCTTGGGAAGCGATGGCCCGGATTGCTAGAGTTATTAACAGGGCAGCTCACCATTCCATGGCTAATGCGTTGACTGCTTCTGCCAACTTAGACCTGATACGATGTGACGCATGTCTGCAGTCCACGTCGCTCAAGCCCCATCATACTCTGGCTTTACGGATGACTCTGTTTCGGTCGCCTTTACTCTTTGGAGGAAAAAATGAAAAAGTTCGGAAGCAGGCAGCTCAGGAACTGCCCCTCCAACTCGCCACCCAACCCTCGCAGGCGTTTAGAAAAAATCCCCTGCCACAGCGGAGGGATGATTGGCGGACCAGGGACAAGGGATCCTTACAATCAAATGTGCAGTATAGATCCCAACCCAATGCCAGGAGACAACAGTCTAATCAGGCTAGGAGGCAACCATACAGAGGCGGTAAGAAACAAAGTTTCTCCGTCTTCAAGCCTCCTAACTCTAAAAGCTGACATACCCTCCCCCCACCCGCGGACAGCCTACCTGTGGGCGGCCGCCTCCTGCATATTCAGGACCACTGGACCACCTTTTTCCTCAAAACGATTGGGTGATCCAGGTCATTTCGGAGGGGCTTCGGATTTCATTTATTCAACCCCCACCCCTGTCCTCCTCTCCCCTCTTCACGGACGTACCGTCCGATCGGGAGAAGGATACCTTTCTACAACAGGAGATACAGTCGCTCGTAGGAAAACGGGCGGTGGAGATTGTGAAAAAACAGCAATCACCGGGGTTTTATTCCAGGCTGTTTCTTATCCAGAAGGCAAATGGCAAGTTGAGGCCGATCATCGACCTGAGTCGCCTCAACCAATACATTTTACCACCGAAATTCAAGATGGAAACAGCAAGATCAATCCGTCTTTCCATCCAGCTTGATGAGTATGCCGTCAGTCTAGATATGACCGACTCATATTTTCACGTCCCTATCCACCCCGCGTCACGGAAATTTCTCCGATTCGCTTACCGCGATGCGGTTTATCAGTTCCAGGTCCTACCCTTTGGCCTCAACGTCAGCTCTTGGGCTTTTACCAAGGTTATGGATTGCGTCGTCACCCTGTTCCGCTCGACTTCATCTACAGGGATGGCAGTGTCCTTGGACGACATCCTCCAGAAACATATGGTAAGTTCTATTCTGCTCAAAGGCAGAAACGATCTTTTAGCACTTTCAGATCATCTAGGCTTTCTCGTGAACTGGAAAAATTCCGATCTCTGTCCATCCCAGCATTTTGTCCATCTGGGTATGGAGTTTCTCACCGATCTGAATCTGGTACGGCTTCCTCGCGCTCGCTTAATCCGGATCGTCGAACTCGTCGAGTCCGTTTCCAACAGGACGTGGCTTTCAGCAAGAGAATTCTTGCAACTCTTCGGATTATTCAATGCTGCGGCGGACTTGATCCCGCTTGGCCGTCTTTTTATGCGTCCCTTACAAATGACGTTACTGGCACAATGGCGCCCCTTTTCAAGTCCCCTCAATCAAACAATAATGATCATGCCCAAGATACGATCATTCCTGTGTCAGTGACACAACCCCGGTTGGCTGTCCACGGGGATTCCTCTGGAGATGCCCCAAGCGAAGATAACGGTTTGTACCGACGCCAGTACCTACGGTTGGGGTGCCCACCTGTTGCCAGACTTCGCTACAGTCAGCGGCACGTGGGAGCCAGGGGAGAGGCCTCTCCACATCAACCTTTTAGAAATGAGGGCTGTCATCAATGCCTTTCATTTCTGGAAGGATCAACTCTCAGGAAAAACTGTCCTCACTATGTCAGACAACTCTGTGGTGGTGACTTACCTCCTCAAACAAGGGGCAGCAAATCACCAGACCTGTGCATTCTGATCTGGCAGTTTCTACGTTGGTGCGACAACCTCCACATCAGCGTCTAAATCAGACACATTCCCGGCAGACTCAATGTCTTGGCCGACACTCTATCCAGGAAAGGTCAAGTCATTCACACGGAATGGTCACTCCATCAATCAGTCTTTCTTCGGATTTGCACACTTTGGGGGCGTCCGATGATCGATCTTTCTGCGACAAGGTGGAATCACAAGTTGCCCATCTTCATCTCTCCAGTTCCGGACCCAGAGGCTTGGGCCATGGACGCTCTGTCAATCAGCTGGGAGGGGTTGTGGGCATTCGCCTACCCTCCCATGGTTTTGGTACCGAAAATAATCCAGAGGTTAAGGGGTCAGAACTGTCGGATGATTCTGATTGCCCCTCTCAGATGGAACAAGTCCTGGGTCACCGATCTACTCGATCTAGCAATAGATCTACCCAGGAAGATTCCAACCAGCCCAAATCTTCTCAAACAACTGCGGTCACGGGTGTTCCACCCCTGCCCGGACCATCTTCTTCTTCACGCTTGGCTCTTGTCCAGACAGCCTTGCGAGACAAACAATTTAAACCTTCGATTGTGGAGAGAATCTCAAGAGCAAGAAGGCCCTCCACTCTGAAGGCTTACAAAGGAAAGTGGCGTGTTTACAGGGACTAGTGCCATATCAATAACATCGTCCCTTTGAATGTCTCAATCCCTCAACTGGCCGACTTTTTTTCTCTGGCTTTTCGAGGAGAAACAGTTGGCCCCAATTACTATCAAAGGCTACCGCTCCATGATATCAGACACATTACGCCATCATGGTAGATGTGATGTTGGGCATAACAAAGATCTGTCAGATCTTTTAGCCAATTTTGATTTCAATCGACTATCTTCTTAACCGTATATAGGGGTCACATATCACGGGACCCTAGGCTGTGTTGCTGATGAAATTAGGAGAACGGTTTATCTTTCAAATGGGGAATCCAGCCATCATTCCCTAGAAGGTACCCGGGGTGGAGGTAGGATGCTCAGCATTTCCTCCTCCTATTACTTATTCTCCTAACGTTAATGTGATTGGGGAACATATCTGAAGGAGAAAGCAAATTTTTAGTAAACTATGTTTCTCCGAGAATACTTACCCGATCACATTACTTAAAAACCCTCCCAACCACCCCGCTATGCGAGGATCCTCGTATAATATGTATCACTCAGCTTAAAAAACTAGTGACACCTGGCAGTGGCAAGGGGAGGTAAGGGACAAGAGTTATTGCCCATTGGTGTATATGAGATAGACGGAAAAGATGAATTTTCGTCTTTTAGTAGGGCTGGATTCGAGAGGTAGCAGGCTTATATCCCTAACGTTAATGTGATTGGGTAAGTATTCTTGGAGAAACATAATTTACTAAAACTTCGCTTTCAAATAGTGGGACTCAATTCTGATGAACTTGATTGGTTTATGACATACACCTGAACAGACATATACCTTAACAGATGTTTACACATACATGAGTTAAGACAGATCATTCATTTAAAATGCAGCAGAGTTATTTGAATCTGTTGCATGCCCATGGTAGAACATTATAATTTATAATATTTTACAGTGTTTAAGTTTAAATAGATTCACAGATTTGTTGATTTAGGCGAAGCATACAACTTTAAGTCTGATAATAGGCAGCGAAGGTTTTAACAGTATAAATGTGTTGCTATTAGTGTAAACAGTTATTTTCCCTGGAATGGCCTCACAGACTGCAAAATTGTATTGCTCATTACCAAGACAATTTTCTGATATATATGAACTCTTCTCAACTAAGTTAAATTAAATGAATGCATAATTGACTCAAGTTTGGATTAATTTAAAGTAGATAACGCACACAAAATGTGTCATGCTTGTTGTTTCTGGGTAAGAGAATTTACTCATATTAAAATATTGAAATATTTTACAATAATTCACTTTACATTTCAGCTGGTCTGATGATGCAAAGCCATTTTTTCGTAAAATTCAGCCAGAAGAGTATTGGCTTTACAAATTTCCCAGCACATCCAGCTACTATCCCAGCTGGCTTTTGTGGGTAAGATTGTAAAGAACATTTTATTCACTGCCATGTACATGGTTAACATTTGATAACTCTTGTTATGTTACACACATTCCTATCATAGCCAAGAAAATGTTTGAGCTGAGCAGAGATTTACAGATCCACTTGCCTGACCCCTAGGACATTACAAATACACTTGCCTGATTCCCAGGACAAGCCAAAATTTGGTTTGAGGCAAGCTCAAGTTTGCAAGGCACTTGTTTATGAGCAAGTCCACAAATTTGAGAGAGGGATACAAGATAAAAGAAATTTAATTTAAAAGTCAGTGGTCTGGTTAAAATCTATAAAACACTAGCTCTGTGCAAACTATTTTAGTGACAAGGGGTCATGTCTTGCAAGTTTTATACCCTACGATCTCACCGCAATGCATGTATTAGATTAGCACCATTATTGCGATGTAGCACATTCTTCTTCTACATAACTGGCAGTTTCTTTCATCTAGTGTATGTGACAATTCCATCTTGTAGTTATTGTCAAGGTCAGTTTCGCATTTTCTCACACAGATATGATAAAAAGAAATATATGTATATTTAGCTGATCAGTTACATTGTAATACTTCCACTAATATTTCCACATATCTGGGATTTGCTGACTTGCAAATCCTTAGTTAGCCTTGGGCAGTTTGTCAGATTGACAAGTTGAATTCTAAACAGTTGACGGAACAAAGGTTGTTTTATACCTGTCACCAATTTTATGGTGAATAGGTGTTAATTGTTAATAATACAACACACAAAATTTCTTTGAAAGGTGTGTTCGGAAATTAAACTAACAATTAACAACCAGGAGGATTTTTTACAACTATGAATGAAGTTATGAAAATGTAGCATACACAAGCAGTGTTTATGATCTATTGTTTATGTGATAATTAGAGGAGACTGATACATACTTACTGCTTTGGCAAACAATTAAGTGGACAAAAGTAAGTGTTCTCAAATCATTCTCACTAGTAGGATTATCAAATATTTTGATGCATGTCACCAATTTGTAGGAGACTAGATGATGCTTGTTAAGTAAATGGATAAAATCAGTGTTTACAAATAGTTGTAAACAAAAATATATCAGTAGTTTACTTTAATTATTTCTCTCTTCTTTACTTGAAACTGTAGCTATTTCCTAACCTTTTTCTATTTTTCCATTTATCTGTCTCTATACCCATCCATGTCTGCATTTCCTCTTTGAACTGTATGTACATTCACTTTCTAATCTACATATCTATCTAGTTTTATTAGATGGCATTTTAAAATTATTTTCAGGTTTTCATGTTAGGCTTTTGATACGAAAGGGCTAAGTTTGACTTGCTTGGGTCTGTACAGCAACACAACAGGATACATTCCCAGGCTATTCATTATTTGATTTGTAGGAGTACATTGTTTTCTCTACACTGCTTTCATATATAACCCTAGTCTATACCAGTATAGGGGAAAGATTACAGTCCTCACCCTCCTTGATTTGTCTGCAGCATTTGACACAATAGACCATGACATATTACTTCACTGTCTCCAGCATGTATTTGGCATTCATGATACAGCCTTACTGTGGTTCAAGTCCTACTTGGTCAACAGGACACAAATTGTGTCTGCAAATGGAATACACTCCAGCCCAGTTAATCTATGTTGTGGTGTCTCAGAGGGGTCTGTTCTTGGATGTGTTCTCTTCATTCTAAACACTCAGCCGCTCTCAAGTGTCATAGATCATCATCCAGTGTCTCACCAATTGTACACTGACGACACCCAAATATACAAATCTAGCCACCCAACTGAAGTTGATGCTACCATCCAAGGTGTAGAGAGATGCATTTCTGATGTGAAATCATGGATGACATGGATCAAGCTACAGATGAATGATGATAAAACTGTGGCCACTCTGAACACAACACAAAGGCTTTCTCAGTCACATCCTTTACCTCAAACAATAAATATCAGCAACACCAACATTAAATTCACGCAGTCAGTACAAAACCTAGGTGTTACTCTGGACAGTACTCTCACACTGCACCAACATGTCATGAACATATGCAAGGCTGCACATCTTGAGCTGAGATGCATCAGCTCAATTCACAAATATCTTTCAGTTGATGCCACTAAAACACTCGTGTGTTCATTAGTACTTTCAAGACTGGACTATTGTAACTCAATTCTGTCTGGTTCATCTCAGTATCTACTCCAGAAACTTCAAAAAGTTCAAAACACATTTGCTAGGATCATTCTTAGAGTACTACATCAGAGCAACCTTCCCGCTGCTCTGTACCATACACTAGCTATCCATTTGTACCAGAATCAAGCACAAAATTTGTTCTCTGTGTTGTGTTTCACTGATGGACTCCAGTCCAACATACCTATCTGACCTCACCCATGTGTACACACCAGCAAGATACTTACGCTCCTCTTCTAACAATCATATGCTCATTATTCCCACTAAAAAAAACGAAGTCATATGGACAACGTTCTTTTGCATACCAGGGCCCAGCAACTTGGAATGAATTGCCCACTGAGCTTAGACACAAAGACACAGTGATCCCATTCAAGAGTGCTCTTAGGCCCTGAGTGGTGAGTGGTCTAAAGCGCTCTCCGTTACGGATCACTGCCATCTGACCTCTGTCTGCGTGGGTTCGGATTCGGCCAATGTGGATATGTGAGAAAGCTTGCCAGTAGCTTTTCGTGGGTCCGTGGTTCTTCCCGGGGTTTTCCCGGGTTCTTCCTCCACCATTAATACTGGCCGCCATGCATAGCCTATCATGTGCTGAAAATGGTGTTAAACCCAACAACAACAACAACAACAGCAACAATCAAGAGTGCTCTTAAAACTCACTTATTTTGACTGCAAGAACAAGCTTAAAGACCTAATAATGTTCCCTGCCTTAAATATTTACAGCATGTTTTCTAATTTCATGGTGTTTTTTTTTTCTGTAATAATATCATTATTAACGTTTTTTATGTTATAGGTGTTGTCTAATGTTGTAAGGCGCTTAGAGCTTCTAAAGATTAGGTGATATACAAAGTCCTCACATTTATTATTATTTTATTATTATTATTATCATACCTCACATGCTCCAGACCCTGAACAGGGTATCTGTTGTTTGTTGTATTGATTACTTATAACAAATTGGAGAGTCTCAGATCTGCCAGTGCATTATGTGTCTGTGCAGTTTGCATTTTAAGCCATCATAAAAATGAATACAGATATTACTTTATACTTTGAATATTGATGTGATAGACATGGTATAGATACAAAGTTCATTTGGCAGACCTAGCACATTGGCTTTGAGCCTATGGCTCTCTTTTAGCAAATAAAATAGCTGACGATTACAATAATGGCTAACTAAAGATGACCAAAGTGGTTATAACAGAAACAGTAAGCTGATAAAAACAGGAAATTTATACTGATTTTTAAAAAATATTTTTGTTATGACTGCATTATAACAAAGGATGCTAACATGAAGAAGAGCTGTAAAAATGTTTCTAAGGTTATTCAGAAGTTATTGGGAAAGTTTAAAATTTAAAAAAATGTATACTGTTGATGTAGTTAATTTTAAATATATATACAGTACTTATGTGCCTTAATATTGTTAATTGACTGAAATAAGTTTATTCTAGTCATTCCAAATTTTAATTGAGAATTCACATGTACATAAATAAAAGTTATAAGATGCTGAATCAGGATTTTCTTGTTTTTTTTCCAGATAACTGTTATTCTAGTGCCGACTGTAACAGTTGGAGGCTTCTGGATCCTTAACAGAGATGTTACTGATCTAATTCAGGGACTTTTAGGTTCGCTGACATTCACTATACAGTTGCTCTTAATTAAGGGAAAGTCCATTAAGAACATACTCAGATTTAGCAAATCAGTGAATGTTGATGATAGAATACTGTATTTTACTTAATAAGTGCTTAGTGTTCTTTGAACATTGATTTCACATTGCAGTAAAAATGTTGCTGTTATTGGAATCCCCACCCCCGTTGTTCAGCAGTATTAAGGACTCTACTTTATTCAGTCATCAGACAAATTTCAGAACTAATTATATACTCAGTTTTTTAATTAATTAATAAACTTTCTCACATTTAAATTCAGCAAGTGTGTGATTGACAAGGCTATTGGCCAATCAGCATGGAGCACACTTCATTTGTATGATGTTATGTAACATAAAATGAAAAAAACCTTACGCTTTTACACTTGTTTGGTGTCTAGTGCATGGCAGAAATTTAGAGTTAAAATAGGAAAAAAGGAAAAGAATACAAAATTCGCTTCAAGATTGATTGGGGAATCTGTAATTCATAATTTTGTCATCCATATATACAGTATATACTCACTTATAAGTCAAGGCCAACCACCAACAAATTAGACCTGTGCTGACTGATCAACGCCTGTATTGTTCTACTGATTAATCCTAACATAGACCCAGATCTGCAATGCATTATGTGATGGAAGATCTGGGTCTCTGCAGCTTGCAGTTGGACTCCACTTATCAGCAGATATATACATCACTAGAGAAAAGCATCAGCTTCAAATCTTTTTTCATTATGCAACAAATTTATCACAGACATATGTCATATACAAAATATACTACAGAACTGATGCTGATATTTTGTTTCCCACAAGTATATTGTTTGATCATTTATAACACAAGACTCTTTCATTTCAAAATGAAAAACATTTTGGGGAAACCAGTGATTACTCTGTGCATATAATTAATATATGTTTAAATCTAATGATCTTATTTTCTGTGTCAGGTTGTAACAAGTGGCGTAATACACATTGGTTTAGTGACAAATTCTTTAGTTTGCATCATTAAAGTGAGAGAAAAAAATCTTTGAGCTTCTGCATTTATCAAAATGTAAAATTTATGCTTCTGATAACTTATAATTATTATTACAACAAACTTAAATCATTAAACCATCTGACTTCAGAGGTGCTGTCTGGTTGTTGCATTGATATCTTTGATGAATTGTGTTGTAGACAATTTGAGCCTACTGCTATTAGCCAGATAAAAATGTTACATATAGCAAAGAAAAATGATGGCCAATTACACACACAGAGGAGTAAAATGTTTTTATTATAATAGTAAACAGCATAATTAGATTGGAAACTTGGGTTCAGTGGGGGATGTTTACAAAGGTACTGTATATACTTGTGTTTAAACCTGTTTGAGTATAAGCCGACCACCCAGACTGAATAGGTATAAACACAAAAGAGTGCATGACCCGCATGTAAGTGGGTCCAAAAGTCCAAGACGACATCACAAGATGCCTGTGGTAAGTTCTAATTGTATTTATTTAGGCAAACTTACATTAGCAAATTTTACCCATATAACTCTTAGAGTTGGCATGTACGATTATTAATTAGAAATGGTATAAATTTATTTTAAAAGTCTGTTTTCTTATTGTTTTTACCTAGTTCATAATTGTGTATAATTTGATAGGATGATGAAACAATAGCCGAACATTCATGGGTTGCTGTAACACTACCTCATTTGACTCAGTTGTTGTTTTTTATGCGTTATTGCATTAGGCTTTTTATATATTTTTATTTTGCCATGAAATTGTAAATACATTACTCATTAAAATATTATCCCAGTATGACAACCATGAACAGCAGTAGAGTTTGATTCAACACTCGCAATTAAGCCACTGAGCATACTTAGATAATGGTGCCACCACATGTACATTGTAGGTTTGAATGCTCTGAATGAAGTACATTCCACTGTAAGAAGTGCATCCCTTGGATTCAAATCATGAGCACCACTTCATTAAACTTTAATGATAAATCCAAAATATAATGACGATGTTTCAGAAATAATGTTTCGAAAATTATGCTAATACCATAACAACTGAGTTGTAGTTTGCTTTGATGTAAGTGACCTTACACCCCATTTTACAAAACTATGGTAATTGTGCTAATGTTACGGAGTGAAAGGTAATTACACATCAAAGTACTTGTATAGTTGCCGGTCAAAATTTCCTCATAACCCAAGCCAGTTTCATGGTTTCAACAATTAATTGGCCTGTATTGCTGTCAAAAAACAAAAGACAAATCCACCAGTTACAAGCAGAGGAGATGCCAAAACATCCAGCTTTCCATTATGTGGAAAGTTATCATTCTGTTTAGCCTAAACACAAAAGTAAAGTAGATTGATGATGATCTTAGTTGATCTATATTCAGAATTTTAGCCTTTATTATTACCATTTGTTCATGAACATGTAACAGTTATGCTGGTTGTGCCTTGCACAATTGAACTTTTGTACCTTTTCATAAAGATTACCTCAGTTTGTTGAATCGCTTATGTCATTGATAAAGAGTAACTTGTGAGTGTGTGGATCAACATAAATGAAACAACTGTTACCAGCTAGTTGAAGTGTTATCTGGAAGAATGGGATTTGGACGAAAAATGAATGAAGCAAAATATGCAATCATCTAATCTGTTTGGGAATAAACAAGGATTAAAGTGATGCTTGGCACGATTTGCATTGTATAATTACTGTAGATTATAGTACAGCCTGGTCTTCCAGGTAAACTCAAACTGGCTCATGAATTATGAAGTCTTTATATATCTCTATTTAAATAATAACAAAAGTAATCAAAATAGTTTATAACAGTTTAGTAAGTGTTGGGATATCAAGAATGTATTTTTTTTTCACATGCATATGTCTTAGGACATGGAATTTTTTCTTCTTCTATGTCCCAACATTTACAGCCATATTAGCAGTCAACAAAAAAAAATCTTAAAATCTTTCAAGTTTAGACCTTGGCCTGTGGATAAGCTGACTCCCCTTCTTCCAAGCCTTTATTGTTTCCTAAATTATTTGGCTTATATGCGAGTATATACAGTAAGCTGTACTTGAAAATATGGACACTCTTGTATGACTTTTTTCTTAATCTGGAGATGAATGATGCATAAAAAGATATAATTCAATAGGGATATTTTAAAATGCATAAAAAATCTATGATAATACAATCATGATGAATGTCATGTACATATTATTTTATGGTCTTGGTTGGGTTGCTTAACATGGTTTTTATGTCAAATGTGTGTTTTATTTTAATGTGACGTGTTGTCATAGCATTAATTACCATTGAAATCTTCAGAAGCCTGAAAAACTGCTAAACAATCTACTTGTAGGTCACAAGCTTATATGTGCATTGTAGACTTCATTGATCAGAACTTCTAGTGGATTTTTCATGAGAAAATTTTATGTCTGGCATTGAGTTTTAAAGCAACATTTCTTTTTGACATTATACTGAATTCATTGAAGAATATAATTTAATTACAGCTCATATCATGCCCTTTATGAATGTCAGATAAACCCAGTTAGATCTGATTTAGTGGACATCAAATCCATGAACTTAAGTTCCATTCATTCGCTTAATTTTAAAGCAATATAATCGAAATATCAACTTTCTGGACTCCCTGAGAGACCCACATTTTCTCCAGATGAAGAAACAAAGGGACCTGCTTAGGTAGCAATCTCATTAATGTATAGGTCTAGAGAAAATTTGAGTAGTCTAAATGAGCAAGGGGCCCCAGTGGTAAAGTGGTCTAAGGCTTTCACCTTGACAGATCACTGGTATATCACTTCAGCCCAGATTTGTATGAGTCTCAGCTTAGCCAGTGTGGGTATATGATACAACATGCCTGTAGCTTCCTGTGGGTCATTTCACTTCACAATGTCTTCCCAAGTTTTTCCTCCATTAAAAATACATCTGCCATGTATAGCTATCATATGCTGAAAATTGGCATTAGACTTACAAAACCAACAAAACAAGCAGATGAATGAAAGGTCTGGACAATTTAAAGAGAAACAAACTGCTTGTCACAAATAAATTTTATTAAATATAAAATGTTTATTGACCTAAGTTCTGATTTTGAATTGCTTTTGTAATGAATAATTTCAGGTTCTTTTCTGCAGTTGGTGATTTTTCCAATGTTTGACATGTTGGCATATTTGCTGATCTTAACCTTAAAATAGTAATTTTCCATTCTTCTTGCAATGTTTAGTCCATTCTGGTGTTTTGATAAGATGATAGTCAGTTGAAAGCGACTTTTATAGTTCTTACAAAGTTTGTAATTAATTTTGATATCATTTGAATTGATGTAGAAAATGTACGTGGATTTTTAGTAGCATTTTGAGTTTACATAATAAATGATTTATAGATATTTTGCAGTAGTGAACGATGGTAGGTTCTTGGGGCAGGCTGCACAAATCTGATGGCTTCTTCAACTGGTTCTCTGTGTATAACCAAAAGTTTTCTTTATTATTTATAATTTGCTATATATAACACTGTTGCTGTGTGTTATTTGTTTCATAGTTCAAAAATTAACCTAGCAACAAGAATAGGTACACAAATGTATTAGTGATTTTCTTAGCCTTAAGCATGAACACAGATGTTTGAAATCAACTGACTGAATCTTTAAAACTGCCAAGTGTTTATTCCAGTTCACTTGGTAGATGTATATTCATTCAAAGCACTTATAAAAATAAAAGTTTATTTTCCTTAAGTTTTGATAATATTTCTGTTTGTTAGGAGGAACAGAACTTTGATTTATGAAAATAGACCACTGCATATACAATTTTAATTTTCTTTTTCAACAGGAGTAAATCTATCTATATTCCTAACTGGGTCCATTACAAACTGTATCAAGCTTGGAGTTGGAAGGTATACTCTATAAAAATCATCATCTCAGGGCTAAAATTGTGCATATTTGTTTCTCCTTCAAATATGTTCCTGATCACATTAAAATTAGGATATTAGCTTCACTACTTCTTAAATCCAGCAAGATGAAAAATTTATCTTTATACCAAATAAACAAAGGGAAACCCTTATAAAAATTGTATAAAAAGCAAAGAGTTCATCCTCAGTCTGGTTAATGCTTACTTTCATGTTCATGCAATTTCCATTGATTTGCCCTCAGATTTTACCCATTTCATGCTCTTCTTTTTGAACTAATTCTTATCCCATTGGCTTTACACACAAAAAAGTCAATTGTTCTTTCTTGTTTAGGACCTCCTTGTTGACTGTTGCAACAGCTTATTTGGATAATATCCTTCAGAAACACATCATAAACACTGTTTAGCTACAGGAAATAAACAGCCTTATTTCAGTTTTCACCCACCTGGGGGTTTTAATGAATTGGGAATTGTTGGATCTTATCCCTTCTCGACACTTTGTCCATCTGGGTATGGAATTTCTGATCCATCTAAATTTTGATCATCTCCCTCATATGAACTGCATGAAGTATCGATCTCTTGAGGTTGATCTCAGCAGGAAATTGGTATCTGAGAGAGACTTTCTGCAACTCCTCAGTCTACCAAATACAGCAGAGAAGTTGATTCTCCGAGGCTGCATCTATGTGTTCTCTGCAGATAGCATTGCTCACTTAATGGTACTTTTTTTTCCAGACATCAAGATCAGAACATCTTGATCTCAACTAAGTTCAAACAATTTGTTACATCACTTAACCATGATAAACAGCAACTGCAGTATACAGGAGAAAGTTCTTCATATAAACCTGATAGAAATAAATAGCTATAAAGCATGTATTTCAGTCATGGCAAGGGGACCTTTGATTCTCATTGTTTTTGGATGACTATATTATGGCTGCTTACCTCCTCAAATGGGAGGGACAAAATCACTATATGTAATGCATCCTGGCCTGGGAGTTTCTAAGCTGGTGTTCCTTACACAAGATAACGGACCAGACCGGACACATCCCCAGCAGACTGAATGTGTTGGCAGATTCTCTGTCAAGAAGAGGTCAGGCTCTGCACACTGAGTGGTCCCTTCATCCATCAATCTTTCAACATATTTGTTCAGTGATAGAACTCATTGTGATGAGGTGGAATCACATAATGACCATCTACATGTACCATGCCCTAGACGCAGAAGCTTGGGCTATGGATGCTGTGGTGGTAAGTTGGGGTGATTCCAACTGTTCTGATTCCAAGAGTCATTCAGGAAATCAGTAATCAGAATTGCAAAGTTATTCAGCTATCCCCACTTTGATGGAACAAGTCATTGAGAAGCAATCTGCTAATAGTAGTTATAAATTTCCCAAGGAAGATCTCATCAAAATTCAGACTACTAAAATAACCAACCGTGGAGTTTTTTCATCTCCACCCTGATGGACTTCTTCATGTCTTGCTTTTGTTTTCGGACATTTAATCTCAGGAGCAAGAAGGCCCTCCACTTTGAAAGTAAATGAAAGCAAATATTCAGGGAATGGTGCAAAAATAACTGCATCATCCCAGTGGCTGATTTTTTAAACTCTGGCTCATCAAGGTGAAAAACTTAACACTGGTTACTATCAGGGGATACCGTTCTTTGAATTTTAACATGTTCATACATCAAGGTAGTGCAAATAAAGGTTATGACAAGGGTCTACCAACTTGTGACTAAGTAGGCCTGAGACACTCATCCTGTTTCCAAATGGAATCTTTCATGGATTTTGACTTAGCTCAAACCAGAATTCAAAACCTTTGCCTGTGCTTTTTTGAACCTGATGTCTTGCAAGACATGTTTTATAGTAGTGCTAACATTGTCCTGCAGTGTGAGTTGCATGCCCTTTCAAAGTACCCAAACTATCTCCAGTTCAAATTGTATGGTTCTGTAGTGCTAATAATGCAACTAATTTTTGCTGCTAATTACCTATTACCGTCTGGGGGCAATGAAGAATAAAGATAGTTATACAAGCTCTGACCTCTGTCAACACTTTGAGAGAGGCAGCAAAGCAAGACCCAGACCATGCTCAAAATTTATTTGAAAAACACAAAGTGCAATGAATCCTGAAAAAGTGTTTTCTGCCTGTTAAGGCAACAAGATATAACCCCTCAAGCCTGGCATCATGACAGAAGTTGGTTATATGCTTGGTATATTTCGGATTGGAATATGCCTTAAGAGAAAGCAGTCTTGGCTAGTTTCATCTTTCAGTGCAGTGTTTGATCCAAGATATAATAGAAGCTGTTGACTGGCATGCACAGTTAACCTTCTCAAGCTTTTATCTCTGAGATCTAGCATCACAGATATGAGAATTGAATCTAGTGGGTTCAGTGGCCAGGTGGCCACCTGACTTCTTCGTTCTAATTTTTTTCATTGTATCCTGGTGGTGGTGGTGGTATTGACAAGGCAACATGTTTAGGCCCAAATATATTTTGCAGAATAAAATGTTTTAATAATGAGCCATTTGATGTTCATTTGTAAATCAAGCCTTCTTGTGTAGCTGTTCTTCTGCTTGTTGAATTGGATGACCTTTTACTACCAGTGATCTTTATTCTAAAAACTATAAAGAACACTAAGCTAATAAGTAATGTTTGGATATGAAAACAGAATAGATGACAAAAGCTAGATGCATCTTCAAGATGGTTTCAGAGCAGTTCTGTCTCACATACATATATACATTCATTATACAGGTATTGAAAAAAAAAGAAATAAATGCTTCTTTCCAACTGCCTTTCTAAGGGATGTATATAATCACTGAACTGAAAATAACATCGTGTCAAGAGAACTCAAATTTTGAATGCTAATGGCAGTTTTGTTTTTTATATACTGAATTTGACTTAATCATATTTGCACAAAAGAAAGTCGATAATAACTTATAAAAAATGGTGAACTTTTGTCAATGGGCTGAAATTGACCCTTATAGTAACTACTACTGACAGTTTGGAGCAACTTTAAAAAATAATTAATAATTGGTATCCTTCCAAAAGAATACATTTATTTAATTCATTGTAGTACAAACAAGAAATTGTATTTAGAGTGAAAATAAAATCTTCAAAAATGATTCAATTATAAGTGAAAATGAAGCATCAGTGTTATAAGAAAAATCGGTAAAAATTCAACCTTTTGATTCTCTGAGTTTCTTTTAATAGTGTTGTTTAATGCTGTTGATTATAATTTGTATGAATGGTAAATTAATAATGTGATCTGTAACATTGCAATTCCTTTAGGACATGCATAGAAATATTGTAGAAACTGAATATAATAAGTGCACACATGTAAATAAAGGATTTTATGGAAAAATGTGCACATAAACCCACCAATACTTGTGTAGCAAAGAAATATGTGCATTAAAACAAACATAATATAAGGTATAAAAATCTGCTCCATAGTTCTGATTATAATTAGGTGCTAAGCAAAACTGTTTAATTTATTATCATTTTAGTATTTGCATTTTTCTTCTGTATTCATCCTTAAGTAATATGAGGTTAAACTGGTTGAAAAACTCCACTGTCAACAAGAGTACATTACGAATAAGTGCATGCAACTTTCATCAATTAAAACACAGTAGGCATATACACTTAATATACAGATTTTAAAGTATCTTGTGAGCTATAAATTCAGTGGTTAATCAAAGAATTGAGACTGAAAAAAATTGTTTTTAACCCACTTTATCTTTCATGCTCACACCAGTTACAGTGAAATCCATTTTAAATGACCCGTCTTAATTAAATACAAATGGATGTATTTATCCAGGAATCCCCAAGAAAAATTTCTATTTGATGATCCTTTGCTAAAAGAATTCTTGTAAAATATGGATAGAGATAACAGTTTTTGTCCTTCTTGCTGTACATAAAGGTCATATAGACTTGTGGGTATCTGAAAGCACTTGTTTACAGATTTACTTTTTTGGGTGGACTTGTTTGCTGAAATATTCTTATACTAGTGAATATTGATTAGAAAGACCAGTATGTAGTTAGTAGAGAAATATATTATAAGAACAATTACATATAAAACAAGTATTCATTATGGAGATACCTCCACAGGTTTCACTGTAAATTAAACTTTACTTGGGTACTTATATGGTTGGAAGGTATTAAGTAGAATGTAGTCATCGGTCATCCTAAAAGTATATTGAAAGATAATGCAGATCTTTCACAACATTGGTTACACTGTTGTAATATAGAACTACACATGTTAGTATTATTTAGAATTTCTAAAAATGAGGCCCTATAACAGGTCATTTTTTTTCTTCTGTAAATATGAACACATTATTTGAAAAAATGAATGATTTTATTTTCTGTGGATTCAGGAACAGAGTAAACATATGCTTCCCTCTTAAATGGTACCCATAACCAATTTCACTTTTTACAGCTAGAATCACTTTTGGCACTGATTAGTTTTTATTCATAAGTACCTATCTAGGATTACCAACCCTCTAAAGCATCAAGCATATTGTGCCAAAAATGTCAAATTTACCCCATAACGAGTGGACATAAATTAGGTTTGCAACTAGAAATCTGATTCTTATCTGTTGATTTCTTAAATCAGCACATTGATGGTTGTTTCAATATGTTGTAACATACCAAGCTTTAATAAAGAAAAGTAATCTCAGTATTCTATGTGCTCCTCAGTGTAAGGTTTTGTGAATTTATAATAGCTGTTCTTCCCACCAATAGAATTGTAAATGTAACACAAGTTAATAAGTGAGAAGCATAGTATTATTTAACTGAAATTTGAATGACATAAAGTCAAAAATGGTGCACTAGCCATTTTGGGTTCTCTCATTTAGATTACTAGATTGAGAGTTTACCAGACTATAACCATTCAGTAATGTGATAAGTTAACTTCCTTGGTGAACAAAGCATTTTGTGTGATAGATACAAATTAATATGAAAGTGGTATAGTTTTCAATAAAGGAATAAGTTGTTGTAAGTTTTTAAAATGACATTATGCTTGATCACATTGGTTCCATAAAACATGTATTGTGATTTTTAAATGAAACAATCATTTTTAGAATTAGCTTTGTTGCTTAATATTTAAGCATTACTCTATATGTGTGATGCCTATTTAGAAAGACCATCCTTTTGTAAGTTGACTTTACTGCTGGATAATATACACTATAAATTTGATAACTCCAAGCATCGGTCATTTGATTACTTGGCCTTTATTGCTTGCAGATAAATTAAAAAATGCTGAAAACTTAAATAAATTTTTTTGCAGTCCTTAGAGGGGGCCCTGAGTGGCCGAGTGGTCTAAAGTGCTCTTCGTTACGGATCATTGCCATCTCACCTCTGTCTGTGGCGGTTCGAGTCTAAGATTCAGCCAATGTGGGCATGTGAGAAAGCTTGCCAGTAGCTTCTCGTGGGTCGGTGGTTCTTTCCGGGGTTTTCCGGATTCTTCCTCCACCATTAATACTGGCCGCCATGTATAGCGTATCGTGCTGAAAAATGGCGTTAAACCCCACAACAACAACAACAACAACAGTCCTTAGAGCTTTGACTTCTTGAAACTTTACTTATTTTTAAGGAAAGACTAGACATGTAACACACAGTAAAAATTAATCTCATACAAAATGTGCTGTCATGCTATGATGATAGTTACAACTCACTAAGATTAAGTCTCTTGAGGTATGGTATGTTGGAATGAGGAATAATTTAATTGGAGTTATAATGTATTTGGCTTGGGACAAGGTTATATCTTATCTGAAGAATGGCCTCACATCAAAAAAGACTTTCAAGAGGTTGGTTGGTTGGTTCTTAACAGCACATTTTTGGCTATATCTTGCCAAGGAAATTAAAATGAAGTACCTTTTTCTAAGAACACACCAATGGAGCCAACTTGTGCTAGTCCTTGCATGTTTAAAACCTGTGACCCTTGGATTATGAGTCTGAAGTGCTGTCTGTTAAGTTACCATACCTGTCCCTTAAAGAAAAGAAGGAATTGCTCTATTGTACAGAGGAACATAATTTATATAGTAACAATATGCAGTCACACCTGACCTAATAACCTCATGCATATAGTGATCACATGTTCTTAAGTGACCACCATCTGTTTGGTCCTCTCGAAATTTTGTGCATAATTTGCCAACATAAGCAGCCACCTACCCAACGCAACCAGCAGTCATTGTGTTTCAGTCCATTGGAACCTAAGGATCTATGTTTAGTGACAAGAAGTCATTTACAACTGTTAGTCAATTCGTCAATCTTGTTTATAAAATAACACTTCATTAGTATGTCAGTCCGTGTGTGTGATTTGGATTTTTAACGTAGCTTTAACAATTTTTCAGTCATATCGCTACAGTGTCTGCAGTGTGGCAGTTTTTAGTGATGTCTAGCGCTGGGGCATCATGCTGCAGACATGTGGCATGATGTCCCACCCAATCACATTATCCTCACACCAAGCCAACCAGTCCTAACACTAACCTCTTAATGCTGATCGCCAAGCGAGGCAGCTGTTACTACCATTTTTGTAAGTCTTTGGTTTGATTCAGCCAGGGATCGAACCCACGATCTCCCGCATCTGAGGCGGACGCTCTAACATCTATCAATCAGTATATCTATCTACAAACTTTAATTCATCTATCTATCCATATACATACATACACCACTCCCTCGATAACTCACACCCTGATAACTCGCAAACCCGCTTATAATGCGGGCTCAGGCATGGATCCCATTTTTAAAACCAGAAAATTGCCAAAAGTTGATCCCTATTTGTTGAACTTGAAGAAATTCGCAATCAAAATTGGTAACGGAAACTTCGATCTATCGCTCGTTTTACTATGAAATATCAAATTTAAAAATAGGTAGTACATTTTTTTACATTTTCATTCCAAACGGCATTCCTAGTACATGGCAATTAACAACATGTAAGGAAATTTTGATCAATGAAAATGTCACTCATGCCAGGTTGAGGCAGTACTTTAATAAATAAATACAAATTATAATAAAAAAATTATCAATTGAAATTTGTGTTCTAGTTCTATCTTTTAGTTTCTTTTAAGTGTAATTATCATAAATGCAATGTGTCCTCTTGTAATTAAACGTAAAATGCGTCAATCTACTGTAACAGCTATGCCCGCAAGTGTTTCTCTGTGAACCTAATTAAATGCCGACTGTGTTTTGATAACTGATTTCCAGAAGTATTTGTTGTATTGTTGCACTGAATTAAAAGCTGGCCTCCTTTGTATTGTATGTTAATTGTGTCTTTTGAATCAAAGGAGGAGGTAGAATAAAAGAAAAGTTAAAAGGCACAAAAATCCTACAAACTTAAAATCTAGCGGCCCCGGTCATATGTCATGTGAACTCACTTCATTTGATCAATCAAACACTTATAAATGTTATTGTGCATGTAACATAAACCACCTTAAATAAACTGACTCTTTCATAACTGTGATCAAAGATAACAAGACATCCAAGCGAAACGAATTCTTCGCATATAAAAAAAAGAGTTTGATTTCACAGATATAGACCATTGTGGGCAAGTGAGTTTAAGAGAATTCTTGAACTGACATTTAGAGATATCCTCAAGGATGATAAGTAGTTTCATTATTCCAATTAATTAATTCATGACATCAATATTGTACTGATAGAGCAATACAAAAATTAAGTTTCAACGTAGACGATTGTCTCATGAAATAAATGTCACGTGTTTTTGAAAAAAGGAATCTTGTTTGGAGATGTATCAACAGTTAGTCTAGTTCCCTGCTCTGTGGACTCCCGATTTGGCAGGATAATATTAAACACCACTACGGGAACAAGACTTGTCAAGAAAACAAAAAGCAGTGTCGTAATACACAGATTTTTTTACGCGTACACATGATGGTTGTTGAAACTAGTTTGAATGATCTTTCATATGTTGGACATTTTGAAAATAAATGTGCGTTATTAAAAATTATTATTGACGTGATTGTAAATTGAGGATTCAGTCAATAAACAGCCCAGTTCCCTAATGCTGTTACCCCTCCCCACAGTTTTCTCAATGTCAAAACGATCTTTTTCAATTTTTGGAGGTCCCTCTGTAACTTGCACCTTGCTTATAGAGCAGTCTATGTTTGTGGACTCTGTTGTGCACGAGTTACCAAGGAAGAGGTGTATTCCCTCTATCAGAGTCCTGCCTCAGAAAACTTTATTCAGCTGGTGCTGGTGCCCTGAAATGGTTTTACACAGGCTTTTTGTGTACAAAAATTTCAGGGCTGAAGAAATATCTAATTTGATTGAAATATATATATATATATATATATATATATATATATATATATATGCACACACACACACACAGAGTAAAGATTGTTTATTAGTCTTGGATACATTTCCTGTTATACCATCTGAGTTTAAATTCCACAGCCAAATTATTACAAATATGTATTCCAAACGCTTTGTTATAATGTTATAATGTTCCTATATTACAACGTTTAATTGGTTATTAGTGTTTGATTTTGGTGGTATACCTGAGAAAATTAGCTCAATTATAATGTTTTTATCACCTGATACATCAAACCCAGACAGAAAGGTGGTTAGTACAAAAGCAATTTAATAGCCTGATGTACATGGCACCTCTTGTATTCTGAGTGAAGTGCCCATTTGGCTCGTTGAAAAAAAATCTAATTTGCCTGAGAAAACTTTGATCATAGTTACATTTTCAAATTGTTGAAAGACTAGCAAATTATTAATATCTATCCCTATATATGCCCTCTTACTTTATTGCATACTTGTATTGAAAGCTGTAAACAATGTATACAAGGCAAAGCATGTGAACTAATAATGGGGACCAGTTTGCCAGGGTTTCCTACTATTATTTTCACACATTCTATAATTGCATTACAGAAACTTGCAAGAACTAGTCTTCTGGGTACTGGAACTGTTGCAGTTGTTGCAACCAGTGCAATGATGCGTGGCTGAAATGAAGGCTAATATATGTACACAACAAGTTGTTAACTGATTACTTTATTGTCGTAATCGTGAGAGTTTAGGCCAAATTGTGGGATGGTTTTTTTATAGGTGTTATAAGTCATTAAGGGATCTAGTGTTGTCCACAATGGTTTTGGAGTCCTTGATTAATAATTGGCTGTCCTTGGGTGGAGGTAAGATAAGGAGAAAAGACAGATCAAAAAATTAATTTTGGTAGAAACACTTGTACATTTTTCAGATTAATAGGAACCAGATGGCAGTTGACAATTTCTTTTGATGTTGTTCATAGATGCCACTTAATTTGTTTAACCAGTATTTCATCACACTACTGTAAGCATGAGCAACGGACAGTTGAATTATTATTCATTAATCCTTAACTTTAAAAATCTTGAACAACACAAGAGCATTTGAACTAAACCATGAAACGAAATCAGAATATGTAAGCAAGTGTTTTTGCATAAATCATTTTTAGTTGTTCTTTTCCATTTTATTTCATCTCTGCTGACGGTCAGGTGATTTTATAACCAAAAGCTCAAAAGCCAACACAACCACATTAGATCCCTTAACTACTTATAATGCCTGATAAACATCCTACATTTGGCCTAAACTCTCCAGATTACGACACTAAAATACGCATTTAACAGCTTGTCCTATTGCAGCAATTGCTGGAACAGTTCTTGTTCCCACTAAACTGTTTCTGGCTGGCTTCTGGCACATAAATATCCAAAACAGTATTTTAGAATCACATATATGTTAAAGCCATGCGAGCACTATTTATAGCAACAGAGGCAACCTGTTCCCCATTCATAGAACACAAGCTTCATTTTGTACTCAAAGTTTATCACTTTCGATAGTAGTATGATAAATAGACAATCTTCATAAGGGTAAGGGGCATATATGGGGATAAATATTAATAATTTACTGGTCTTCCAACATCTTGACAATATATTTCTGCATTTTATCAGTGCAATCAATGTTTTCTCAAGCCAATCAACAACTAGGACATGCTTATTTCTACCGGATAAATGTACTCCGCTTCAACTGAAATAATTGTTGACTTGACCTTGGCAATCTGCCTTGATTTATGAATGGAAATTTTACAGATATTGTACATGTACTTTTACTTTAATATCGGTCAGCCAGTGAATTCAAGAATTAAAATACATGTCATAAAACCAATTGACTTAAAAAGAACTATATTATAAATTTGTATATAATACAGATATCTATAACAATGTATATTATTAAAATTGTCTTTTTTTTCCTTTGGATTTTATATTTTGGGCAAAAACGTTAAATTTTCCCTTTCTTAGCAAAGTGTTTAATTTGGCTTGGATGCTGGAAAATACATTTTTTGTGTCCTGTATTTTAGCTTCCTTTAAAAAGAAAATACAAGTATATATTATTGAGAAATGACTTGTCAGCATTGTAAACAAAGAAACATATTGGTTGCTTGTTTAATAAGCAAAGCTTTGCTGCACTCTCCCTCCTTTCCATCTTTAAGTTAATGATAGATTTTTATCAACACATAGTAAATAGTTATGTTCTTTGCAGGCCCAGGCCAGATTTTTTAGCCCGCTGTTTCCCAGATGGTCATATCAGAGATGACTTGATATGCACAGGGAATGTTGACATAGTGATAGAAGGGTACAAAAGTTTTCCTAGTGGACATTCCTCACGTAAGTAAAATAATATGAATAATAATACTTTGGCAACTTATTTTTTAACCACAAGATAAGAGATTCCACATAAATAAAATCATGTACATGACCCACTAAATTTATCAACATTTCTCCTGCAATTACATAACCTGATCACCTTACAGTTGGGTTGTTTGCTACCTCTGAATCCAGCCTTCCTGTAGAGATGGATAATATCTTTCTGTCTATATAATATATAAACAGAAGGAAGGAACTTCCACTGGTTATTTCCTCTTTCTACCCACTTGGTGGCTACCAGTGTATTCAGTTTGAACGAGTTTTTAACTTTTACAACAGAGGCGAGGATATGCTATAGACATCCAGTTACTTCTATCAAATTATTTCTTAAATGAAATTGTTGTGTGCACTTTATTTTCTTTCATTACAGAAATCTAAACCTGGTGCAACAAATGCAAGAGATTCAAAGTAATGGAGGACATTCATGAAATATGCATCCTCTGTACCAGTTGTGCTTCATTGCACATGTAAAGTGTGTGCATTGTGGACAGAATACATGCTTTAATGTCCAGAGACAATAGCTCGAGGTTTTCAATTTTTTTTTTATCATTGTCTATTTCTTCTCAGCATGAATTACTGAGCCCACATTCCACTTAAGAATTGATCAGTCTCATAGGGGATGCTGATATGCCTCCTCCGTGCCCCCATGAAGATTCAAAATGCAACACCAGATCTTAATAAAGTTTGATTGAGAGAACGTTACCACCCAAGAGTTGGAATTTTGTATGATCTCAATAGTAAATAAGGTTTTATCATTAAGAATGCCAAAAACAGAACAGGAATTTCAGAATCCCATTATGGATAAACCTTTAGGTCCACACACAAGGAATGACAATTCCAAGAACAAATCACCTAGCCAATGGGGACTGAGGATGCTTAATCATACTTATCTCCATCCATAATTTGTGAATATGCAGTACCCCATACTCTGTCTGTGCACAGCAATGTTCTTGCTGGAGGTGAGGACTTATTTTTTTAACTCATAATGTTGTATGGGCGGCCGGCTGGCTGGACTGAAAGAGCCGCAATTTGACTTGTAGACATATTGGTACCAGTCGTACTATCTGACCATCATGGCATTTATCATATGCTCTATGCTGTTATGACTGTTGACAAACAGTCCAGCCATATGAATGTGCAGTGTATGACCTCATTGCTCATGATTCACTAATCTCAGACTGGCAAACTGGCCGACCAGCCACTTATTCCAACAGTTACGATATCTTATGTCCAGCGAGCCTCACAGGGACACTGATTAGCTGGACCAAACATTTATATTCCACTACAGAGTGAACCAACATTATTCATAGAACTTAGCCAAACTGTCCATGCTGAACAGGCATTCTGATATATGGCCATTTTTAACAGCATGTGCTATGGAATCAGTGATGCATATTGACAATAATGGCATTATCTTTGCCATATTGATATGCTCTACCCATGGACACCAGGTGTACAAGATGTAGACAGTATCCAGTTATATGCAGGAGATGAAAAGGAAATGCCTGAATCATTTGGCTGAACAATGGAAAGGACAGAATTAAGAAGCTGTGGAAAAAATATTGTATCCTGTCTGCATCTGAATGTCTGCCTCTACCTACCGTCATTCCTACCTACAAGGTCAAAGCCTCTGTTGATGTTATTCGGACATGTTACTTAGGGAGTAATCCAGTAAAGGTTCAATCGTCATCAGGAATTCAGTAGAGGCAGTTCCCAAAGATGACAGAATAGACATGGCCAGGCAGATTATAGGTCATACACCCCTACTTTTTTATTTTTGTCAGGCTTGGATCAATCTCTTTCACAGAATGATTGTGTGATCCAAGTCATGTTGGAGTCCTAAGAATATTGTTTATCAGCCTCATCCACTTTCAGTGTCCCCATTCATAACAGAAACCCCAAGCAATCCCATGAATGTTTACTACAGAAGGAGATAAATTTACTCATAAAACAAGTAGTGGAAGTACACTCAAGTCTTCTACTCCAGACTGTTTCTGGTGATGAAGTCAATTGGCAAATTGAGACGTGATTGCCTCAGCAGGCCCAACCAATTTATTTTGGCGACAAAAGTCAAGATGGAGAAGAAAAAAATCATTTCATCTTTCAGTGTAACATGTGTGATCAGCTTAGACTGTCCGAAGTGTATTTTCACATTCCAATCCATACATTGTCATGCAAATATCTTTGCTTCACTTATCAGAGCTCAGCATTTCTATTTCGTGTTCATCCTTTCGGCCTCAACCTGAGCATTTGTGCCTGCACAAAAACATTAGACTGTAATCTCAAGCTTTGGTATGGAATTCCTTACACACCTTAATCTTGTACATCTCCCTCCCAAACACATCAAAAACATCATTCTGGCATTGGAGAGAATTTCAAACAAAACATTTATCTTAGCAACGAGGTTTCTTTAACTCTTTGGCTTGTTCAGTGCAGCAACAGGCTTGTTACTTCTTGGTTGCTTTACATGTACCCATTACAAATGGCCCTTCTTTCCCATTGGGGACCTTTCACAGGCCATCTAGATCAAAATATTGCGATATCAACCCATATAAAAAACTTCCTTCTCCAGTGACAAAGTAGAATGTGGCTGATGGCAGGAATATCCATCAAAAACCCACTACATGAAATCACAATTTATATAGATGCCAGTTAGTTGGGGAATACACTTGCTACTAGACTTTAAGATTGTCAGTGGCAAGTGGGTGTATCAAGAGGTGATTTTTAACATCTGAAAATTAAATCCATCCTTAATGCATCTCACAGTTGGATGTACAGTCCAAATACTGTCAGACAATTCAGTAGTGATCATGTACCTTCTCAAACATGGAGGGAGAAAATCACTGAACCTTTGCATCATGACATGGGATTAAGTTCACTGGTGTGCCAGATAAATAATTGGGTCTCACATATACCAGGACTACTTAATGTTTTAGCTGACTCATTGTTGAGAAGAGGACAACTACTACACAGATTAGGGTCACCTGATGACAGATCTTTTTGCAGCAAGATTAAACAACAAATTGTCGACTTTTTCTCCCCTTTTCCAGACCCAGGAGCATGGGCTGTCAGTGCTCTGTCAGTCAGCTGGGAGGGAATGTGGGCCTATGCCTTCTGTCCATCAGTCCTTACACCAGAAGTGTCCAGTAAAAGTGAAGAACATGAACTGCCCAATAGTTCTGGTTACCCTTCTATGATGGGACACATTCTGGATCAAAGATCTGATATTCCTGAGGACAGATGTACTTAGGAAAGTTATGGCGACCCTCACCCTGCTCAAGCAGTCCAGATTGCTTTTGTTCCATCCATGTCCTGAGAAACCCCTCCTTCACACATGGTTCTTGTCAGGGATGCCTTGCATGAAAAGGAGTTGGATCTTCACAGCTAAAAGGCCCAACTCTCTGAAGGCATATGAAAGGAAATGGAGGGATTTTAATGACTGGTGTCAAATCAATGATATCACAACACTCTCTGCCTCCATTCCTCAACTGATCAACTTTTGTCTCTTTCTCTTTGAAGCCAAGAAATTAGCCCCATCACTATAAAGGGATACCAGTCCATGATCTTGGACACATTCTGACATCTTGACTGAGACAATATTGGACTCAGTAAAGACCATTATGACTTGATGTCCAGTAGTGATCTATCCAGACCATGCTCACATTTTTCCCAGAATGAAATTTTCCCCTGGTATTGCCATGGCTTCATCCAAATTCAAGCCACTGTAAACCACATCCATCCAACAGATACCACATAAGTTTTGCTTTCTGATAGCGCTTGCCTCAGCATGCAGTGTCACTGAGCTACATGCCCTTTACCTGGACTCGAACTACATGCATTTCAGTTGTCCTAATGACACAGCCTGGTTTAGTTGCCAGAAACAGATTGCCATCACTAAGCAGCTAACAAGTAACTGTTTGCACCCTTCTCAGTCTATACATCATGAGAGAGAGGCAAAACTCCCAGATCCTGTATGCACTCTCAAATGTTATATGAAGCATAAAGAGAATATCTGCAATGGTCAGAGCAGGCTGTTTCAGCCTGTCAAATTCAGAAAGCAAGACATAACACCACAAGCGCTTTAAAGTCGGCATACACTAGCCTCACGTAGGAACAGATACTCTTAATGAAAATCTTGGCTCATGAAATATGTGCAGCTGCCATTGGCCTGACATTTGAATGTAATGCCTCCATGAAAGAACTAAACCTCATCAGGCCAGTGGTAGATGCACGAACAGTAACCACTCCCCTCTCATGACAGCATGACCTTGGAACCAGGTGGTATTGGCCACTTTCGCTGGATTAACCTGGAACAAAATTGAAAGGTGAGACCATTGAAGTGCAGAATTCCCTAGCAGTCTCTTCACATGAATATTACAAAGGTCTGTACTTTCCTTAGTTCATATGCCTTCATAATTTCCCAGTGAAAATCCTTCCATAAATTTGTCTTTATCTCACTAATTAGAAGGCATGCAGTGTAGATGTGTCCCGGTTTTGGCAGTAATGGGTTTTTTAATTGCATGTACTGCTGGAAAAAAAAGTTAAGAAAGAATAAAAGACTATTCTTTACTGTTGAAATTGGAATACATCCAATTTCCTGAAGCCTATCCTGTGACTACCCATATACTGGAGTTGTATTAATTCTTATATGCTCATTTTTTTCTCTGCTAACTTTACATTATCAGAATCCTTCAGTATTTTATGACATTGCACACCTTCATATTGCACTCACATGCAGGACATGTGTGCCCAATAGTGTATTAGGAACTACTTTGTAAACAAATCATGTACACTCATGTTGCAGATGCTTTATGTTTTGGTTGATTAAATTTGTTTCTGAATGAACTAAAGCAGATGTTTTGTGGATTGCCACATACAAGCTGCTTTGCAACATTCCGCATTAATTTTTTTGGTACAATGTTTTGGATTTTGGCGATAGATGCCAGATTTCATAAAGTTGGTGGATACCTACAAAAAACATGTAAGTTACAAGGCATAAACTGTCTCCTTTAGCTGGTAATAGGAATGGCACAAAATATACTTAGTTTTACATCCTGAATTTCCTCAAAATGTACTTTCTTAGTTCTGCAAATCCAAATTACATGAGCCATGTCATGGGTTCTCAAGCTTGATTACGCATTTTGAAATTGTACTGTAATTTTGACTATATTCCAAGTGCAATTACATCCTCCTTACTGCACTCAAAATGAAATAAACATTATATTCCATAGTGTCTTTTTGATAACTGAAATTGAATGACTTCATATTTTTTCCACATTATGATTTCAAACATTCAATGGCAGAACAGAAACACACTTGCAGATGTCAACATGCTGCTCCATCGCCGCTGAAATCCAGTGTACTTCATGTAGGATTTGCACATAAATCCAGTCCATAATCACGAAATTTTGTAAAAACAACAAAAATACCAAAATCTATTTATTACAGATCAAAAGGAAAAGTTGTTGCAATGCACATTCATTCACAATATAAGTTCAAATTTATCAGGGCGGAGTAAAATGCACATTAACAATGTTGTGTAATGAAGAATCTGCAGTTGTGTATTTAGTTTGGAATAAGGTATACATTCAGTTACTTTGTTTCTTGTAGTGTATTTTGTTTATATAATGAAGCCTTAGGTAGATTAGAAAATGAGCATATAATAAAAAGGTTCCTGCATTTGTATGAGAAAATATGAACTCATTTTGTCGGATGGATATACTACACTCCCAAGGTCGTGCACTATTTCCATCCGAAAAACTCTCTCATATTTTCCCATACAAAGGCAGTAAACTATAAATACTGTGATTATCAAATTGTAATTCTAATAATGACGGTGATTCATGAAAATTTATTTAATGATAAAAAGGCTGTCACACTCTTGGATTGGATCAGTATATTTTATCTTACTGCTGTATTCAGAACAGTATACCATTGATTGTCCAGCTTGAATTCTTAACTTTTTAGTACCAATCTTTGTGCAAAAGAAAATGATCAGCTAGATGCATTAGGCATCAAATTATTTGAAATATTAGCTTTACAAAGTGGCTCCTGATTCATAAATCAGTTGTCATGCATTGCTAATATTATCTTTTCTCAATGCAAAATGTAACTACTTTGTCATAACTTATGAGCAGAAAGACTACAGTGAGGTTCATTACATTTAAGTTCTTCGTGATTTACAACAATTTATATTGTTTTCCACAAGTATACAAGAATTATGACAATAATTATAATGAACAATAAGCAGTTAATATAATTATTTTTCCAAGAATTCTATACACGCGTTAAATATCCTTAAAATATTTTAGTCTAGGTATAACACTGATTTTATTACATGTATTTGGATTGCAGTTTCCTTTTCCTGTATGGTCTTTGTGTCACTCTACTTGGCTGGAAAGTTACACTGTTTTGGCAAGGCAGGGAGGGGAAATGGCTTAAAATTATGTTGTATTTTCTTACCCATTATATGGGCCACCATGATAGCAGTGTCAAGAACAGCTGACTACCATCATCACTGGCAAGGTATGGTATATTGCACAAACTGAAGCAACAGCAAATTCAAAACATATATTTCCTTTGTAACTTTATGATTACTCTTCAGCTTTACTCCTTCATGGACAATTTGGTGGACTTAAAAGTCTACTGTGAATGACACCATTATTTAAAATTACTTCATCTTAGATGACATCATGAGAAGATATAAACATTTTCATTGTTTAGTTTTATCATAATATCTTGATATAAATGTTAGTATTTCATTGTAAACATGGTAAAATTACATTAATATTGCTACAAACATTTATGAGTACTAGTTTTAAAACAGCTCAAAAAAGCAAAAATAATAATTTTTTTTTTTTTTTTACCTAGATGTGACTGTGGGAAGCATTATTGGAGCTGTGATAGCCTTTGTCTGTTACAGACAGTACTACCCTCCTTTACAGAGACATGACTCAAATCTACCTTACAAAGCCATTGACTACTACAGTTTACCTGTTTTACAGGAGAATGCTTCTTTATCACCTCAGTTTTCAGTATCTACTGGAAAGGAGGAGCTCACTAAGTTCAGATAGTAATAGCTGATAGTTTGCACATTTAGAATTTATGCAGTCTTAAAGTGTGAGATTTTTCATTTTTTATTTACCAAGATTTATTTTTGTGTCCAAGAAATTTTTAATCTACATATTTTGTATAGATCTATATATATGTTCTTTTCCTATTCCTGATGTGAAAAGTCACTGTAGATTGGATATTTGTTTTAACGCTTAAGATGTGCCTAAAAGTTAATAAAATTTAGTTGTTTGTCTGATGACTAGTTTAAATTAGTTTCTTTCTGTATAATGTTTTATATAAAGTGTGTTAGAAGTCCTTGGACTCCCATTTAAATTGAGAGGTTTTTCCCTACCATCTGTAGAGTATGTAATTTTAGCTTCCAATATAGTTTTCCATCTTTCCAGTTATTGCTGCTATTGGCAAGGTTTGGATCAGAATGGACGATTTCTATTATCTAATACAATTTATATGGCAGTCAGGTTTGGTTAAAAGTGTTTAGACACTGAGGTCTCCTTCTTATTACAGATATCCCTAATGTGTTCTTTTATTCTTGCTTGGAATTCCCTTTTAGTCACACCTACATATTTGCCAGAGATGGCAGTTAGTAATTAAATAACATTTCACATAGTTCAGTGACCTCTTAACTTTTAAGTATATTTGAGGCTTATGCATATGCTTTTAAATATTTTACATTTATCAATTTTCTTGCAGAATGTGTGATTAATGGTCTCAGAATCTTGTTCATTGTTTGCAGATGTTTTGACTCAAACCTGGATCTTTACTTGAAAACTTGGCTGATATTAATTGATTGCTTCATTAGAATAAATTCTCTATGCAAAGATTGGTTCCTTTTTAAATGTTTTTGTTTACTTTATTAAAGCTTCTGTTAAAGTTTGAGTCAGGTAGCCACTTCTTTCAATGAATTACTCAAAGCCTGATTATTTAGTACAGATATGTTTAATTTGTAATAGTTGACTGTACAGAACTTTGATGATGGAGTCCAGAGAACATAAGATTCTGGGACTACCCAGCCCATAGCAGTTATCCCATTAACATTCTCTTTCCATAACAAACTTGGCCAACCCAAATTGGTCCATAATGTACTCAGTCTGTTTCATACTTGGCTCATTACATACTCAGTCTATTGGTCCACGAGTTATGTAATAGTAATGTGGATGTAATTTTCTATTTTTCAGTGGTCATTTCATTTTTTTAATCTTCATATCATCAATTTTAATGTCTTACTGGCTTAATTAAGTCATAATAATAACAGGAACAGAAGTTTTGACAAGAATAATGTGACAGTTGTAATGCTCAAGAAAATATATGGTTTTATTTATATTTGGTATACAACATATATGACTTTAAATCAACTTTTATTCACAAGATATTGATTGCTTGTACAAATTGCAAACATTATTTTTGCATGGATCAGCTCTATCATAATCTGAAAAATTCCATATAGAGGATCAATGAGCAGTCTGGTTAATGATAATATATTTAACATACATCATGCTTTCTTGAATTCCTCTGCAATTGCTACAAAAGAAATAACAGTGCTATCTTTAATTATTCAATGGTAGTCTGTTTGAGAAATCTCTAAAATATAATAAAAATGAATTGTATAAACACCACTAAGGAGGCCGTAGTACAGCAAGATAGAAAAACCAGTAAAGGACTCAAAAGCATTATGTTGAAATCATGAGAAGGTGTTAAATTCTCCTTCTTAACTTTATACAATTTACTGAAAAACTAGAATAATTTTTAGAAAATATTTTTAACATTTCTATGATACTACTTTGCCATTTTCACTCACTTTCACACCTTTGTTACGCCCCCTGCACAGGTTCTGAGTGTGTTCCCAAACATTGCTATAACTATATTAATACACGAGTATGTCTGGTGCTTGATCTAGAAAACTCATTTAGTATTGCTGTATAATTTCCACTCTGTCAGGATAGATACAATTAAGTTTCTACATTATCTTGACTTGGCATCTAATTTATAGTTGTATACTTGATGCTTTACTAATTGTACCTGTATATAATAACCTTTCATGCAGGTAACATTTGTCTCATAATGGATACTGTAGCATCTACATCATAAGAATCAATAATGATGCTTCAGTCCTTTTTTATGTGCAGGTTTAGCGTGTAATATAAGAAACACGTTTATGTTACTGTATAGCTTCCACCATAGTTGGATAAATACAGGTTTACTCATTAGTGTCCAGCTCCTACATGCAATTACTACTGTATTAGCAATGCTTCAATGATGTTACCTGTATAGGCAATAAATTTTTTTATCCTTCCTACTAGTAAGTTGTTACTTGAATTGATTCCACTTTATACATGTAGTTACTATACATGACACTTCAGTGATTTTGCCTGTATAGGCAGTCAGACTTGACCTTCCTGCAGGTTACTTGATAATAAAATTGATTATCTAAGATCTGCTTTGTAAATATTAATAGTAATGCTCTAATCCTTTACCTGTACAGGCCACATGCACCCCATTACAGGTATTTATCATGTGGGTAACTCTGCATGGACCCAAAGGAAGTCTCTGCTTAGCAACACCTTAGAAGTAAAGTGATTTTATTACTAATGTGCTGCAAACTTATTGTGTGCACTACCATGGTAAGACAAATATATCTGCATTAGAATAGTGAGACAAACTTATTGTGTGCACTAGCATGGTAAGACAAACATACCTGCATTAGAATAGTGAGACACACATTGTGTGCACTAGCATGGTAAGACGAACATATCTGCATTAGAATAGTGAGACAAACATATTGTGTACACTAGCATGGTAAGACAAACATATCTGTATTAGAATAGTGAGATGAACATATTACCTGCATCAGCATGATTAAGAAGACAAAGGTTTCACTTCTCAGAAGACAAAGTACTTTCAAAAAGGGTGCATCTTGCCCTTAGGGGAGATGTACATTTAAAATCTTAGCTATTAGACTGGGAGAAAACACATACATGTACTGTAGACTTGTGGCACAATTGCTAGGAATTATGTTGTCAAGGTCAACTGTAAAAATAAAGTGTTTGTCGAAAATGTAAGAGTAACTTTAAATTGGCTATTCTCCCCATTTTTAAGAACTTTATTAATGCCTAAATTACTTATAAATGCATTGTAGGGGTACATTCTCATGTAAAACCATTATTCTTATAGCCTGGGGGGGGGTGTAGAGGGATGCACTGATGACAGTACTAAATGTATTCATCAAAAGAGATTAATAGAGAACCAGTTGTCCCCTTAATTGTTTAGTTTGATCAAATTTGACATATTCAACAATTTAGTTTTCTGTACAAAGTTCATGGTAAACTCGTACTATGCATTGTTTATAATGTTAACAAACTCAGCTTGTAAACAGTGCTCTTTCTGTCCAGTAAGTGGATTGTAATTAGTTTAAGTAGCCAAAAACAAATCCCTTGAAGGGACAGAGGCTATATTAGCCAAGGAGAATTTCAGGAATCCAAGATAAGACCAAGAAGTTTCTTATTAACTGATGAGTGCTGAAACCATGTATGATTATTCTGTAGCAATAACAAGATGTCAAGCAAGTCACTGGCAGTCATTTTGGATGTCAGATGAGCCGCAATTCATGATGCTGGTTTATTAGGATATTCAAGACTACAGGCACGTCAATGCATTTAATATTGAAATTTAATTGGAATACCACTGGAATTCAGTTGCAACTTTTACGTTTGGACTTGTAATAAAACTTCTAGGACTGCTTGGGATTTAATTCACAATACTGTTAGTTCTTTTTAAATTTTCACTTTGTATTCTAGGGAATTAAATTATTAGTTGAATTTTTTTAAAAACATGTTGGTTTGTACTCTTTTCTAATAGTTTAAGACCATAAAGTCATAACAGTAACAGGATTTTTAAGATTGGCTACGAAATAGGCACCTTTTTATTTAGGACCAACCAAACATCATAAGAAATCATTTTTGTGAAAGCCTTGTGTTGACATTACCACTACTCAGGATTTTTAATGTGGCCAGTGTGGACATCAGATTTTCATTTTAGGACCAAATAGACATTAAAAGAGTTTTTCAGATCAAAATTCCTTTCAATATGACTTTCCGTTCAAAGTAGTAATGACGTTTTCAAGATCTCCACTGTGGGAGTCATATTGGACATCAGAATATCACTTTTTATTTAGGACCAACTAGACAACATCAGAAGTATTTTAGTCAAAACTCCATGTTGATAATGACCATTCATTCAGAAGAGTAGTGATAAAAAGATTTTCAAGTGGACTCATTGGATGTCTGAGCAGCACGATTTTGATTCAGGACCAACATGGCAGTCCTCCAAGTAGTTTAGGTTGAGTAACAATAACAAACTTGTGCTAATGGACAGATGAAGGAGAATAGGTGAATCAATGCAGTGAACTGCGCTTATTTATAGGGACAGAAAGGATTGAAACGGATTGAGTTCATTCACCAATCCGAACACGCGTTACAGAATTCAGTCAGCCCGCATCCAATCCGAAGAGAGCAGTCTGTGACGTCACGTAGTCAATATAGATTCGCTAGCGCTTGTGTGCAGTCAATCTATGCGATAGTGATTCAACATGACGGAAACTCAGAAAACGATCCAGTGGGGTGCACCAGCAGGGGAGACCGCCCAAGGGAACCCGGACTTACTTTCAGAAGAGGTGAATTGGGATTTTGTGGATTTTCTCTCCTCGCAAGAATTTGTTCCGGAACCTTCGTTACCTTCTTCATTACCGCAAGTGGAGAATTTTAGACAGAGATAGAAAGAAGAATTGGAGAAATTTATACAACGACAAAAGGAAGCGGAACAGGCTTTTCTCCTACAGCAACAGCAACAAGAAGAAGAGGTAAGAAAAAAACAACAGCAAGAAGAAGTAGCAGCAAAGAAACAAGAGGGTGAAAATCAAACGGTCACGGTACTGTTGGACATTTTAGCGGAGTTAAGAAGTCTGAAACAAATGTATCAGACTTCTTTATCACGACCGAAGAGAATACGACCTTCCCGAGCCAAACATGTCAACCCTGTGACTAAGCCTACCGTACCACCCTTAGTGATTTCAACCCAATCATCATCATCATTACGCAGTCCAGAAGTAGGCCTTGGCCGTGGCAAAGGCTTAAGGCAGTTAAAATTGATTGCTTAAACTCACCCCTTCACCATAAAGAAAAAAAGGCCCTTTTCAGGGCCACCCACATTTCTCGAAAAGAAATACAATTTCAATTTGCCAATAACTCAAAAAAAAAAAACTCACCCATGTTACCCTTATAGTACGTGTCTGTGTATGAGTGCATGAGTGTAGCTTCTTATTTTAAAATCAAAACTCAAAGACTCTTACCTTATATCATTCATTTATTCTTTTCTCCATTTTTTACAATCCAATTCACAATTCACAACACAACACTTTAATAAAAAGTTCATTGATTTCTCCTTGTTTAGTCTCTCTGTTTTTTGAATTTCTTCACCGTCACACTCTTTTCCTCTTCTTCCTCCTCGCTTTCTTCCCTTCTTCTTTTTTTCTCCTGTTTCTTTTTCTTCACCTGTCTTCTTTCTTCCTCAGAAGAATTCCTCTCTTCCTCTGAAGAATCCCTCTCTTCTTCTGAAGAATTCCTGTTTTCTTCTGACTCCTCTTGTTTCTTTTTTGGGCAATCTGGAGACCAATGTCCTTTTTCTTGACAATAATAACAGGTATCTTGACTTTTGTCTTTTTTATCCCCTGTTTTTTTTTCTTTTTTGACGGTCTGGACACTCTGAAGACCAATGCCCTTTCTTCTGACAGATATAGCAAGTATCTTGACTTTTATCTCTAAAGGAAGGAGAGTAGTCCGTAGGCTGGTCTGAAGAGAATTTTCTAATGACCCCTCGCAAAGCTCTGACGAAACGTTCCATCTGGTTAGTCTCTTCCATCGTTGTGCTCGGCTTGAGAGTGAAATGAATAGTGAAAGGACAAGACACACACCCTTTTATATACGCTGGTCTGCTATGACTATAAAGTAGTTTATGGTGTTTGAACTTGAGTCATTTGACTTTTTGCTTTCAAGATGAAACGATCCCATTCATTCGAGAAGAAAGAAGAAGAAAGTAAGAGGCAGAAACGTGATCTATCGCCTCGTACCAGGGCTGAAATCTTGGCACAAATTCATGCCAGTGATTTTGAAGAGGACATGAGTGAACCAGAATTTGAAACCTCTAAACCAAGTTCACCACCCTTAGTCAACCCTGAAAAGTACTATTCCATTCGAGAGACTGAAAAGCGCTCCTCTAGAAAATTTAGAACCACGGCTTACAAATACACGGTGAAGTTTAAAGATTTCAAGGCTGAAGTGCCGTTAGAGAAAGCAGAAGTGTTCATCACCGAGGTGTGGGATTCTTTGCTCACTGCACTCAAGCGACAATGTCAACCCAAAGAAGACGATCGCTTGAGACTTTCCATACAACACGACGGTTTGAAATCCCCTGTTTGGATCGAGTTTAGCACCCCTGCAGAATTGACTGCTTCCAAAGTCATGGACAAGATTCAAAACGTACAACAATCTAATGATCAGTTTGACATCACCGATGGTAAAGCCACACTGGACATGACCCACGTCTCTCCTCCTCAAGGGACAGGACGCAAAAAGATGTTATTGGTGGACGACCTTCGCAACACCAAAACGAGTCTCGTCCGAATTAACAACCCTCATGACCAGATGTGTTTAGCCCGTGCCATCGTGGTGGGACGAACCTATGCCAACAAGAACGACACGGTAGAATGGAAAAGAACCTGGGACACTATTCAACGATCCGATCGAGCCAAACAACGAAACGAAGCAGAACTCCTGTTACAACAAGCTGGCCTGCCCAAAGACACACCCTGTGGCATTCCTGAGATGCAAAAATTGCAAGATGCCCTAGCTCCACGATACACCTTGAAAGTGCACCCTCAAGAAGTGCGCGGACCTCTATTGTTTCGAGGGCAAGATTTTAAGGACGGAAAATACATTCACCTTTATCATCACGATGACCATTTCGATACCATTACCAGTATCACTGGATTCCTGAAATACAGTTATTACTGTGAGAAATGTGACCATGGTTATAACAATCGAGAGCAACACAAGCATTGTGGATCGAAATGCACAGGATGTTTGGCCTCTTCACCCTGTCTGAGCGAAGAACCAGTGCCTTGTTCCACTTGTCTGCGCACGTTTGTCAGCCCTACCTGTTACCAACAACATCTGAAAACGCAAGGTTCACAGAAGAAATGCGCTTGTCAACTGCTGAGATTGTGCTCTACGTGTGAACAAGTCATACGTACCAATAATACCAAGGCACACGTATGTTCAGGAAAGAAAAAATGTCACATTTGTCACCACATCGTGGACTTGGAACACCAATGTTACGTGCAAAAATACCAACCCCCACCAGAGAAAGAGGACGGTCACAAGAAGAAAGGCAATTTCATCTTTTTCGATTTCGAATGCATGCAAGAAACCGGCATTCACATTCCTAATTTCTGCGTGGCTCATCGAGCGTGCGAGAAGTGCATTCAAGAACCCATCTTCAGTCATTGCCATCACTGCAGCAAGATACCCGGAGGGCGTGAAAAAATCTTTCGGGGACCAAACACGTTAGCCGATTTTGCCCAATGGGTCTTAGACCCCGTCGACAAGACGTGGAGCCAAGAGGACATCGAACGTTACGGAGATTGTCATCGTCATGCCACGGTGATGGCTCACAATTTCTCCGGATACGATGGACAGTTTCTTTTGAGGTACTATACGGAACAAGGCACCGAGCGTCCTAAAGTGACTTTGAACGGAGCCAAAATCATTTTCATGCAAGTGGGACAAGTACAGTTTAAAGATTCGATGAGCTATTTGGCCATGCCTTTGAGTCGAATGCCTAAAACGTTTGGAATGACAGAAATGGCTAAAGGGTACTTTCCACACTTTTTCAATACGGAAGCCAATCAACACGCCGTTCTACCCCATTTACCTGAGGCTCACTATTACGACCCCGACAACATGCGTACCGAACAACGAGAAGCTTTCTACGCTTGGTACCAGATTCACGCCTCGGACCCTTTCGACTTTCAGGAAGAAATGCTAAAGTATTGTCGTTCCGACGTGGACATTTTACGGCGTTGCTGTGGAAAATTTCGAGAACTGTTCATGGAACACGGAGGGGTCGATCCTTTGAAAGAAGCTTGCACCATTGCCAAAGCGTGTTCCTTAGTGTATCGACAACGATTCATGCCTGAAAACACCGTGGCTGTCATCAGTCCTCAAACGACCCACTTTGTCAAACGTCAATACTCGGTCAAAGCCCTACGTTGGTTACATTACTTGTGCGACAAGGAAGACAAGTGGATTCAGCATGCCCGCAACGGAGGGGGCGAAAAGACCATCGGAACGTATTCGGTCGATGGCTGGGACTTAGAAAACCCCAAGATGGTGTACGAGTTTAACGGTTGCTTATTTCACGGATGTCCCGTCTGTTACCCTGACCGTGGCACTAAAAATCAGTTTTTGCAACGAACCATGGAAGACTTGTACCAGGACACTTGTCAGCGACGCCTAAAGTTAGAACAGGAAGGATACCAAGTGGTGGAAATGTGGGAACACGAGTACGATCACCGTATGAAAACCGATCCCGAGTTTAAACGCCTCGTGGAAAGTTACCAGTTCATGGACCCGCTGAACCCGAGGGATAGTTTGTACGGAGGAAGGACCAATGCCACCTGTTTGCTGTACCAAGCCGACGAAGAGAAAGGAGAAGAAATCAAATACTTGGACGTGTGTTCACTGTATCCTTACGTGTGCAAATATTGTCGCTTTCCCGTAGGGCACCCGCAATTGCTGACGGAACACATCGACCTGGTCAACATTCGACAATACGAAGGCTTGATCAAGTGCAAAGTTTTGCCTCCCACGAACCTATACCATCCCGTCTTACCTCACCATTGTCAAGGCAAACTGATGTTTCCCTTGTGCCGTACTTGTGCCGAAACGTGCAACCAAGACCAACCTTGTCAGCACAGCCAGGAAGAACGGGCCTTGATGGGAACCTGGGTCAGCGTAGAATTGTTCAAAGCTCTGGACATGGGATACCAGCTGTTAGAAGTGTACGAAATTTGCCACTTTCCCAAGACACAACAATACCGCAAGGGTGACCCTACTCAGAAAGGCATTTTCGCCGACTACGTGGATGCCTTTTTGAAACTGAAACAAGAAGCCAGCGGCTATCCTTCCTGGTGTCACACTCCCGAAGACCAAATACAATTCAAAGAGAAATACTACGAACAAGAAGGCATCACTTTAGACCACATCGAGAAAAACGAAGGCAGGCGATCGTTTGCCAAAGTGATGTTGAATTGCTTGTGGGGTAAAATGGCACAACGACCGTGTTTACCCAAGACGGAATATTTGACAGAACCTTCCCGCTACTTCCAGATGATTCACGACAAAACCAAATACATGAAACACGTGGACGTCGTTCGAGAGAATTTGATCTTGGTCAATTACGAAGAAGATCTGGACTTTGTACAAGACGACCCTTTTGGAAATGTCATCATTGCGGCTTACGTGACAGCCCATGCTCGCTTAAAATTGTACGAAGCTTTAGAACTGTTAGGGGAACGCGTCCTGTACTTTGACACGGACAGTTGCATTTACATCCATCACCCGATTCAACATCACCCTAACATCGAAGGAGACCGTTTAGGAGCCTGGACAGACGAACATCCCGACGACAAGATTCTAAGTTTTGTTAGTGGCGGTCCCAAAAATTACGGCTACGAATACCGTGACAAACAAGGAGAAGTGCACACGACGTGCAAAGTGAAAGGACTGACTCTGAATTATCGTACCAGTCGAGTGGTCAACTTTGGGGTATTGAAAGAAGCCTTGCAATCGGGAGAGGATGGAAACTTTAAAGTGACCACCTATCAACCGAACAAGATTGTACGTTTACCCACTCACCACATCGTCAGTCGACCCTTGGAAAAAGTCTATCAAATCGTGTACCAGAAGCGAGTTCGACTTCCCAATCATTTCACCTTACCGTATGGACACGTTGGTATAAAACATTGGTTGTAAGATAGTTACCCCACCAGAAAGATGACTTCGCCACAGCAAGAATCGAGTGAGAAACCCGATGAGAACTCCAAGTTCAAACCCTACCATTTTCCAGTCTTCTTACCTGACTATTGTGATTGTGCCCGTCGATTGGACACGTTTCAGAAATGGCCTACGGATAGGGAAGGATTACCTTCTTCGCATGTTTTAGCTAGAACAGGATTTGTCTACTTGGGACCTGAGTCAGGATTGGGATACGAGGTACAGTGTTTTGCTTGCGGACTGAAGTTACGAATGGATCTATGTATCTATAAAGATTCAGCTATTCTGGAACATACTCGATGGTCTCCGCACTGCCCTTACCTTTCTATGGCCTTTCCACCCATCACACTACGGTACAATGTTGACGGTACCTTAGAGACGGTACCTTCCGAAACAAGACATAAAAAACGTAAAAAAGGAAAGATGTACAAGCTGGAGACTGCATTGCGACTAGTATAAAAAGGGGGCTATGGTCAAGATCGATAGTTCATTGTGACTACCAAGACCGAGCGAACAAGATGAATACTTTGAAAAAGACATCGTTTCAGTTTGGGGATTGTAAAAAAGTTGTATCTTCCTCTAGTGTGACTAATATTGGATGGATAAGACCCAGGCATTGCGACGGAAAATGTCCGGAAGGAAACTGCGATTGTCCATGTGGTTACCATTGTAATTGCGTAACGGAGTTTGCAGACGAGTGCGATTGTGAGCCTTGCGATGGGACCGATGCTGTACGTTGTGACCTGAGCGATGCCGGAAAGCATCATGGGAACTTTGTTCTCACTGCCCCTGTCATGGAAAGTGATGCTGTGCGTGTCAAACCTGAGGGATGCGAAAGCGATGCCGCTCGTCCTCTTAGACATTTTACCGGGTTTAAAGGGGAATGTCAACCTTCACGTTTACCTCCCTACGGATGTCATCCAGCCCTGAGCAAACTCCTGTTCCTGTCACCCAACCCTCATCGAAACGAACCTGTGAAAGACGAATATTCGTTCCCTGTGCGTTTGTCGGAATACTGCGACTTTGAAAATCGTCTTCAATCGTTCAAAGGAAAATGGCCAAAGTATCTGGGAGGACCGACCCCCGAAGAATTAGCCAGAGCCGGATTTTTCTACTTGGGCGAAGGAGATAAAGTCAAGTGCTTCAGTTGCGGTGTGTCACTTCACCACTGGGAACCGCAAGATTCGGCCTACGTAGAACATGCTCGATGGTCACCGAATTGTCATTACTTACCCTTAGTGGGACCGAGACATTGAAGTAACTTCTTACCATAATAATCTGTTCATGGATACTTTACAAGAGAACATTCGTGCTTTGCCTGTGGAGTTGAGAGAACGTATTTATCGAGAACTGGTCAAAATACAAGTGAAACGTAAAGAACAATTGCATCCGTTACGTCACCGGTGTTTGAACCACTGGTACCTGAAGGCTATACAAGGATTGATTCAATTGAAAGTGTTCCATCGGACAGACATTGATCAACGATCCTCTAGTTTTAAAAAGGATTGGTTTGGTATGGACGATTGTAGTTACATCATTGTAAACGTACTGCATCGAATTCCAGAGGAAGAGTTAACGAATTACCAACATCTTGAACACAATGTCAACTTAGTGAAAGAGGAAACTTCTGAACGAATTGTAATGTGTAGATTAGTGACTCAACGATTTAAATTCGACACTGAAGTGAAACCATGTTTGTGCAAAGAGTACATTTCTTGTGTCAGACCAAAGAGGATTTAGTATGACCTATTCATGGATACTTTGCTAGAGAACATTCGTGCTTTGCCTGTGGAGTTGAGAGAACGCATTTACCGAGAGCTGGTGAAAATACAAGTCAAACGTAAAGAACAATTGCATCCGTTACGTCACCAGATCTTTAACCACTGGTACCTGAATGGTATAAGAGAACTGATTCGTCAGAAATTGTTTCAGTGGTCAGACCTTGTTCAACACTTTGAGTTAGTGAATGATCGAAATGTTCATTATTTTGGTTACTTCGAGATTCACCTACAGCAATACATTGAGGAAGACAAGTTAAAGGATTATCAACATATTTTACGTGGAATCTACTTAGAGGAAGAGGAAACTTCTAAACGAACTCTGAAGTTTCGGTTACAGTATGCAAGATTTAGATTCCCTACTGGAGAACGAAGATCTCTGGCTAGAAAGTACGTGTATTGTTTCCGAAACAAAGAGACTATAAAAACAGGCTGCCATGCCACGACTTATGTCACATGTCATCCAACAGATTCCGTGGAAGGAATTCAATGACCATATTCAAACCGTGGATCATTACCATCGATTATTACAAGAACTGTATCCATTCAATTTGGGACGACAAGTGGTGTGTGTCTTAGTGACTTGTTTTTTGGGATTTCGTTTACCAGCCGATTCTTTGTGGACTCTTTACGATCAGTACTTACCACCTCCATGGCCTTAAATGGTCACGAAAAACTCCTTTTGCTCAAAGCCTTGCGTTTTCATCTGGATACTTCTCGACCTCAACAGGAAAAAAAGATTCGTCAACTTTTAGCTACCCAAGACGTGTATGACGATGTGTGTGTAGCTTGTGACTTACATCCCCATTGGACAGATGTCCGTGCCTGGAAAGAATGGGATTTTGAGGCTTGGACCCAAGAAGTGGCCCAGTATGCACGAGAGTTGTTCAAGGAAAAAAGTTACTTTTCAACCCGTGTTAGTGACGGTGCCAGAAGAACCCGTCACCCAAGACAGGACTGTCGTGGACAGACCTGAAAGACCTTTTCGGGAGGACACTTGTGTGACTTTACCCCCTGTTGAACTAGTTAGAACATTACCCAAAACATGTGATTGTTGTACAGACACTTGTGTTTATTCCACGTTCATCGTTATCATGTGCCTCTTATTCTTGTACTTAAGCCTTTGGCTTTTATGTATTTTTGTCTTTCGTATTCATGTTTGATAAAAAACATTCAATAAACGTGTTCTGAAAAAGTATATAAACTCTTGTCTTGTTTGTTTTCGTGTCACAAGTGACATTTCTGACACCATGGCTACCTCTACTGTCTCTGCTCCCTCTTCCTCTACTGTCAAAGTCATCGACGAACACTTAGATCGTGCCAGTTGGGAGGCTTTGTATCTTCGCCATCCCTTTAACATGCTCATTGCTGGACCTAGCGGTTCAGGCAAAACCGAATTCGTCAAACGTTTGATCGAACATAAACATCATTTGATCGATCGACCCCCTCAACGAATCGTGTGGTGTTACAAAGAGTGGCAATCGGCGTACAGCCTCTTGCGAGAAAGTCAAGGCGATTCCATCGTGTTTGTGGAAGGCATTCCTAAAGAAGACGACGGCATCGTCTCTGACTCCCGTCAAACCCATTTGGTCATTTTCGACGACATGTTAGGAGAAGACGAAGAAGAAATTAAACTGTGGTTCACGCGCAAAGGGCATCACCGTAATGCCAGTGTCATTTACATCACCCAAAATTTGTTTCAACAAAGTAAAGCCCATCGCACCATCAGTCTCAATGCGCATTACGTGGTCTTGTTTAAAAGCCCTCGAGATAAATCGCAAGTGCAAGTCTTAGCCAAACAGTTAGGAACGCCTTGGCTGACTCAGGCGTACGACGATGCCACTCAAACGCCACACGCCTATTTACTCGTCGATTTGAAACCTACGACCCCCGAGGATTTGCGATTTCGTACCCACTTGTTTCACCACTGGTGCCAAGACGGAGGGCCTGTCCTGTACACGTCTCCGTCCTCGACTTCATTTCACTCCCCATGAAAAAAAAATCTATAAAAACCTCAGACCCTTTTTCGTCTGTCTCACACAGTGTGAACATGACGTCCCTTCAGTCGCATCTTCCCGTCAAATTGATTCGTGCCTTGTATGGCATCAGTCGAGAAAAAGATCCACAAACACGAGCCCGTGTCTTAGAAGCTAGTCTCAAAGAAGTCTTACGATGGTTCACGGTGACGGCACGTCAATTACTCCAAGGAATCATTCAGATTCCTCATCAAACCCAACGCTTTTTCGATCGAAACAAAGTCGCTTTGGTCCAACTGGCCGATCCCCGCATCGACACTCAAACCAAAAAACAAATCATTTTGAAACCTGGAGGGAGCGGTACTCTAGGAGGGGTCATCATTCGCTCACTCTTAAGATGGGATCCTAATGCCCCCAAAGTTATCCCCAAGACAAAAGTTCAACGAAGCCCCAAGAAGAAAAAGAAAAAGACCAAGTCCCCAAGAAGAATAACTTCTCCAGTGGCAGGACCCTCCTCTTACCAGACACCACCACCATCACCCCGGAAAAAGAAAAGAAGCCCCCAGAAAAAGAAACAGAGAAAAAGTCCCCAGAAAAAGAAAAGTCCACAGAAGAAAACTAGTCGCAAGAGAGGCACTTCGGCCAGGACGCAACCTTACACTCGCAAGCCACGACCTGCCACAGCGTCTCCGGCAGCCTCACGTTTGTCCACTTCTCCGTTGATGTCACCAGGAACTGAAGAGTACTTGGAGACGTTGATTACACCAAGAACTTCTCCGTTGATGACCCCCAAAAGAACTTCCCCAGTGGCAGGACCTTCCAATTTAGCGGCAGTGGCTGCTGCTCACAAAGTACCTTCTCCCAAAATCAAAGTTCAAGAAAGATCGGGCATGTTACAAAGTTTACTGGATTTGTCCAAGCAAGAACTGGCTCGATTTAGTCCGTTACGTACCCCTGCACGACGTGTCATGCCTGTCCTCAAACTGATAAAACGTAAAGACAATCAGTGGCGACGCGTTCCAGTATAAAAAAGGCCTGTGACCGAGTAGGGTATCAGTGTTTTTAGGTGCTTCTAAAGACTCAAAGATGTCACCCTCCAGAAAACCCCAAGGAAAGAAAAGGAAAGGACTACCACCACGTTTAGCCAAACATGGGGACCTGTTATCTGTCCTGTCCAAAGCTTCTCCACCCCTACGAAAAAAACTCATTCAAACGGCCTCCAAAGAGGTCATCGATACCGTGTGCGAATGTTGTTTGAACGTTTTGAAAGGCACGATCCCTTTGTCCAAACACCAGAAACAATGCTTAGGCAAACATCGTCACGTTCTTCGGAAAATGGTTCAAAAGAAAATTCCCATTCGTCAAAAAAAGAAGATGTTGGTCCAACGTGGAGGCATTTTACCTCTCTTGTTAGGCCCCATACTGAAAGGAGTCTTGGGAACCATGTTGGGAGGACTGGTGGGAGCAAGATAAAAAGGCCTTCGGAAGTCCCAAGATCTCAGAATCGACCCCTGACAACCCCATGGAAGGACGAAAACTGGCTTTAGTGCCTTACAAACGATGGATGGAATACCATCGGTGGCAAGAACAACGCACCCCGCATTTACCTCCCAATCCCAATTTGAGCGAGATGTCCCAGTTACAACACGAATTGCAATCCTTGCTGGATCGCCAAGATTTGTCCGAAACAGAAAAATCGCAAAAGTACGGTCAACTCTTGCAAAGACTGCAACTCTTTCACCAGAAAGCTTTAGACGAAACAGCTCTACCCACTTTGAAAGATTTTAAGACCTTGATGAAAAGTCCAGCACCATCACCAGTACCAGTACCAGTACCACCAGTACCCGTGACCAAGACAGAAAAAGGAAAAGAAGAAGAAGAAGAAGGGTTTCAAACTCCACCAGAAAAAGTACGCAAGTTAACAACACCACCTACCTCCAGAATTGGATGGATTAAAAAGATGATGGCCACCCCTTCTTCCTCACAAGAGAAAAAGAAAGTGAAGACAGAAGTGAAGACAGAAGTGAAACAAGAACCGATATCCCCCGCTCAGACATCCTCCTCCTCTTCGACACCTATTGCTGGCCGCACACGCAAAGCCTTGCAATCCAAGAAAATACCCCAAGAGAAAAAGAGTAGCCTCTTCCAAGAGTGGGTACCTTATTAACACACAAACACAAAAAATGGAAAAAGTCTTAGCTAGCATTTACTACGATCCCTCGCATCCTGCAGGTTACGCAGGAGTTCAAAAATTGTATCGTGCTGCCAAAACGCGACTGAAAAGTCTCCGTTTACCTCAAGTGCAACGATGGTTACAAGAACAAGCTACCTACACTTTGCACAAACCCATTCGCCGGAAGTTTGCCAGAAGTCGCACCCGAGTGGAAGGCATCGATCATCAATGGCAAGCCGATTTAGCCGATGTCTCTCATTTGGCCAGCTACAATCGTGGCTACAAATATTTGTTTTGTGTCATCGACGTCTTTTCCAAATTTGCCTGGGTCGTGCCTTTGACTTCCAAATCCAGCAGCGAGTTAGTGCGAGCCCTGCAACGGGTGTTGAAACAAAGCGGTCGTCGCCCTCTTCGATGGCAAACGGACAAAGGCACCGAATTTCTGAACCAAGCTTTCCAAAAAGAATTAAAGAAACGTGACATTCATTTTTTTACCACCGAGAATCCCGAAACCAAAGCCAGCATCGTGGAACGTTTTCAACGCACTTTGAAAGAACGCATGTGGAAATATTTTACGCATCACCACACTCTGAAGTACATCGACATCTTACCGCACCTGGTGCAAGCGTACAACCAATCTTACCATCGAAGCATCGGACGTGCCCCGCAAGACGTGACTCCCGACAACGAAGTGCTGGTGTTTGAGCGCCTGTTCGGTACGTCCCCGACGAGGGCTGTCCCCAAGAAAAGTGGAGAGTTGACCGTAGGAGATTGGGTGCGCATTGGCAAAACCAAACGCACTTTCGACAAAGGTTACTTACCTAACTGGACGACCGAATTGTTTCGCGTCACTGGACGAGTGCATGGCCGTCATCCTGCCGTCTATAAATTGGAAGACATGAACGGAGAAGTGCTCAAAGGAACGTTTTATTTGCCCGAGTTACAACGTGTGACCAAAAAAGAAGACGACGTGTACGACATCGAAAGCATTCTCGAACGCAGAACCCGTAAAGTGGGCAAACGACGTGTCAAAGAAGTCAAAGTACGTTGGAAAGGATATCCACCCAGTTTCGATTCTTGGATCGACGCTTCGCAAGTCATCGACTATAAAAAGAAGAAGTGACCATCATGCCCTTTCACACATCAGACGCAGCTACGTCGACCAGTCCTTCTTCCCCTAGTTCTTCTGTGCAAGATTTACAAAAACAACCCTTGTGGGTGTGGTGTGGAGAACGTGTGCCTAAAACGCAAATCGTCTTTTTCTGCCAAATCTTCGTGGTGTATTGTGTCATCGGGGCAGCCATCGCCAATTTGAGTTTGCAACAAGGAGACAAACAATTGTGGACCATTTTATTGAGCAGTTGCATCGGTTACCTGCTTCCTAATCCCTCCCTAAAATTCTCCTCGAACGGGAACGTTGTGTCCAGTGCCAGTGCCAGTCACCACTCCAACATCCACAACCAAAACCCCATTTTGGGCGGAGACACGCCTCTGACGTCCACTAACCCCTCGGACAGCCACAGAACTCTGGAATTATGAGTCACCAAAATCAATTTTACTTAACCTTACCCAGTGACAGTTCCATGGAGGTGTTTCCCAAGAACACGTTGTGCTGTTACACGGCCAAATTACCTCAAGCCATCCCCTTAGATCACGAAGCCCATTGGGAAGTGGCTTTGGTAGAAATGATTCACCCGACCCAAGTCCTCAATGTCATTGACGATCAAAGTAAATTTACGGTGGAACTTTATGACGAACCATTGCAAAAGTGGATGAATGACAATAACAAATATCCCCATAAAACAAAAAACAAAGTCAATCCAAATTGGACCGACTATGAGTTGTTTATTCCCTCAGGCTATTATTTTAGTGGTCAACATTTGGTCAGCGCCATAGCCTCCAAGTTTAATGGCGTGTTTGGGGAAGCTTTTAAGACTTTCAAGTCCAAAGCTGTCACCCTGGAATACCACAAAACAGCTCGTCGCTTCCTGATGAAATTTCCTGATGAAAAAATATTGGGTTTCTATTTCTGTGATGAATTGTTTGACATGTTGGGTGGTAACGTAAAGATGAGGAAGAAAGTAGAACAAACACTAAAACAAAAAACCATCATTTACAGCAACGAGTCTTTTGGCCAGTATTTTCATGCCCCGGTAGAACTGAACCAAGGACTGAATTTGATCTTTGTGTATTCCGATGTGGTGGAATACAACGTGGTGGGACACACCTCCGTGCCGTTACTGCGTGTCATTCCTTTCAAAGTGGACTCTGCCACAATCGCTGACGAGGAAGGTGGAAACACTTACCACGTCCACCGCGAATTTGTCCATCCTCACTATTTGCCGGTCAGCAAGTCGTATTTGGACACGGTCAACATTACTATAAAAGGAGATTTGGGACAAAATATTCCATTCACCAAAGGAAAAGTCACGGTGAAACTCCATTTTCGAAAACGGTTCTCTCACGACTCGTAAGTAAGTAAGTCATGTATCCAGTGTACCGAGGGGTTGCTCGACAGCGAGGACACGGTTTAGGAGACATGTTAAAATCGGCCTTTCGTTCGGTGGCTCCGGTCTTGAAACCGATGGTGACACGAGGATTGCACGCCTTGAAAGATGCGGCACTGACACAAGGCAAAGAATTTCTCCAAAATGTCATCATCGACAAACAAAACAAACAAAACCCTAAAGAAGCCTTCATGAGGGCAGGCAAAAATGTCTTGCTGCAAACGGGCAAAGACATTTTAGGCCGACGAGACACACCTATAAATGCCCTGCACGCTACCGAGTCAAGCATTCAGCAAGGACAAGGCAGAAAGAGACGACGAAGAAGAAAACACCCTTTCACCAGACTTCAAGCGAGAAAGGCCAAGAAAAGAAGAACCGTTCGAGACTTAGACGTTTTCGATTATTGAGACACAGCAACAACAAAAATGATGCACCGAGAGTCTTGCGCCTGTTCCAAGACGGAACTGGATCTGTTTGCCATGCCCCCCACCATGATGACGATGCAAGAATCCCAATGGGTGGAATTTCATCCCGTCTCCTCATTGGCAGCCTCAGCTCCCATCGAGTTTGAAATCAAAGGACAGCCCGAAGATTACATCGATCTGAATAGCAGTTACTTGTACTTGAAAGTCCAAGTTCTAGATAAGGATGATGGTGGAGTAGATGCCGCTGAGATTATAGCTCCCGTCAACAATTTCATGCATTCCTTGTTCAGCTCAGTGGACTTGTACTTGAACAACAAACTGATTAGCAGCAGCATGGATACTTACCCTTACCGTGCCTACCTGGAAAATCTCTTGACGTACGGACCAGATGCCAAAAACACCCATCTCAATGCCTGTGTGCTGTGGGTAGATGACGAAGCGGGCAAGTTTAAGATAGCTGACGCAGATGACAATGACGGCTTTGTGGCAAGACGAAACAGAATCGCAGGTAAAAAGAGTTTAGAACTGATGGATCGTTTGCATTTGGACATGTGGTTGCAAGAGAAATATTTGCTGAACGGCGTCAATGTGCGCCTGAGACTGAATCGCAGCAGTGCCGCTTTCCATTTGTTGGCTGATGAAACTGCTACTAAGGGTGGCAATCCTAAAAGCCAAATCGAAGTCGCCAGACTCTACGTACGGCGCGTAGAAGTGTTACCTAAAGTGGGAAACGACATCAGTCAGACGTTGAGCAGAACGACCGCCAAGTATCCCATACGACGTGTGGAAGTGAAAACGTTCACCATTTCTGCTGGACTGCAATCCATAACCGAAGATCATCTGTTCCAAGGACAGTTACCCAAACGTTTGATCCTTGGTATGGTCTCGAATGCAGCCTTCAACGGAGCCTTCACTGAAAATCCTTTCACCTTTCATCACTTCAACGTGAAGAAAATCGAAATCAGTCGCGATGGCAAGACCTTGTGTACCCGACCTTTCGAAACTGACTTTGATCCCACAAAGATGAATTACTTGAGATCGTACTTGTCCCTGTACGAAGCCACCGGTCAGTTAGGAACCAACACCAGTCACGGCATTGAGTATGACGATTATGCAGGAGGCTATGCTTTGTGGGCTTTCGATTTCACTCCAGACCAAGGCAGCGACGAGGGACATTTCCACCCTATAAAATCTGGCCAGATTCGTGTGGAACTTCAGTTTGCAGATAAACTACCAGCGACAGTGAACGTCATCCTGTATGCAGAATTCGATAATACCATAGAAATCAACAGTTTGAGAGAAGTCATTCTAGATTATTAGAAAGCCATGGAAGACTGTTATCCCTCTTTACCTAGTGGAGAAACTTTGGAGATGGAATGTGAGGAGACCGTGGAAGGAGAAGAATCTCAAGACAAAGACGAAGAAGATATCATAATGAAGTCGAGATGGCCAGAACAAGAAGCCCATTTAGTCTGCTGTTTTGCCAAACACTTGGTCGACAAAATGACGGAATTGATCAAGAAAAATTGTTATGGATGTCAAAACGATCATCCCAGTCAAATTCAACACGATAAATGCCTGATGTTGAGTCAAGAAGAAAAATTGGACGAGTATCTGGACGAAGCTTGGAGTCTCATCTCGAACAAAGACGTGTTGCACCAGTGGTATAAAGACTTGCGTGAACATTCTTGTCCACCATTAACCACTCAAGAGATCCATCGTATCGAAGCTCTCCTGAATCAGAGTGAGGAAACAGAACGAATAACCGTTTATTCGTCAGACATTTTCAAGCAAAAAGTCAGGATCGAATTGACGACGTATTATTACCTGTGAAGAAAAAACACAAAACAATGGATACCTGGGAACTTTATTACCTTTTGAACCACAGTTCGTATACGGCTTCTTGGAATCCCGTCGTCTGTGCTAAAGATGAACTCCCTCATCGCAAACCTAAAGACCATCAAGCTTACGTGATCAACACGGACGATAGTCATCTCCCAGGAACCCACTGGGTAGCCGTTTACTTTCCTCAAGAAGGATGTGTGGAATATTTCGATTCGTACGGATTGCCCCCTTTGGAAGACGATATCATCGACTTTATGAGAAGAAATGCTCAGACCACCCGATTCAATAATGTGAAATTACAAGGCACAGATTCCTTGGTGTGTGGACAGTACTGTGTGTATTTTCTGCATCATCGCAGCCTGGGCTATTCCTTAGAACATTTAGTGACTCATTTTGATCCTCGTTCTTCTGCTAGAAACGATGTGAAAGTAGATCGATGGTTTTGTGACCATTATGCTTATCTTTTGTCTCAAGCTAGGAAACGTAGTGTCCATCAATGGCCTAATGATTTCCAACAGTGGAAATCACAATTTCATTCACAACGTTGTCAGCCCTGTTTAAAGTAGATTGTCGATTGAGTAAACAAATGTTGGTGATTTGAAAAAAAATTGTTTCATGTTATCATGTTGGATTATTGTTAAAAATGTTGTTGTTTAGTGTTAAGTGATTTTTGAATAAAAATGTTGTGTTTAGAAAAAAATGCCTTTGTCTTTTGTTTAGCTATAAGAATGTTGGATTGATGCTCTTTCATTTCTTACTATCCCTCTCATGAACGTTGCGGCTCGAAAACCGTGTGGGGGATGTTTTCCTTCACGTCCGCGCTTTAACTTTAAGAACCGGGTTGTTCCCAGTCTAGCCATCCATTGTCGACTCATCCTCCTAAGAAGATGTGCTCCAAACTAGCTAAGCTCAACGAAGCCTACGTGAATTTGCATAGGGTCAGACACAGTCTGATATCGAAGCCAGAAGAAATAGAGAATGTGAGAATGTTAAAAATCACTGAAGACCTGATAGAAGAGCTCTTCAGAGAAGAAATGAACAGGGAGAAAGAAGAATGGACAGAGAAGTACAGACTTCAGAAACAGCAGCAACAACAGCAACAGCAACAGCAACCTGAAGCTGACAGAGGCTTTGTCGATTGCCGTATCGACACCAAAGAGTTCTTCTTCTCTTTCCGAAGAAGCAGACCTATCGCCAGAAAGTCTATCCTCAGAGGACATCGCATTCTTAGAAACTAAAAAAGAATGCCATAGCAAAAACAAAAAAAACAGCCCTTTTCAGGGCTACCCAATACTCTAGAAAAGAAATAACGATCGATTTGCCAATGTGTGTAGGTAGAGTAGTGTGAATATAAACACTAACTCTTTATTAATAGTGGAAGTGTATGTGTTTGTGTGTTTGTGTGATTGTGTTTGTAAGTGGTAAAATAGGTTGGTGTGGATAGTAGATTAAAATGATGTTAGTTTTTTTGGCTGTTAGAGGTATATATTTTGGGTTAGATTGAATTGCTTTGCGTATGTGGATAGTCTATTGAAGTGATTTATAAAAATTTTACAATAGTGATGGGTAGCATAAAAAGTGAGTGAGTGTTTCTTTTAGGTCCGCGCGTTGTTGTTGTTGTTTGGTTCATGATCTAGGTAAGATGAATTTTATGTTATTAGGGGGATGTTTTCCTTCACGTCCGCGCTTTCAGTATAAATTGAAACTCGTTCGGCAGTCCAGCTACCCTTGTTGATTGATCAACACCAAAAATGAACACGAGACTGGAGAAACTGTTGGAACTTCATGTGCATCTGGAATATGCCAGGCGCATATTAAATGAACTGGCCGCTGAAGCCATTGTCGAGGAGGGAAGGATAAGAGAGGAGGAAAGAAGAAAAAAAGAAGAGGAGGAGAGAAGATATAAAGAAGAGGAGGAGGAAAAGGAGAGAAGAAAAAATTTCAGAATCCCAGAGAGTGAAAATTGGGATTCTGAAGCGACATATCCTGCCTCTGCTCTCTCCCCCCAAAAGGTAAAAAGTAACTGGGGGATAAGATGTGTATGTGGCGCCAGGCCTGGAAGGTGCCACCATTAACCAGGTGTCCATGAAGTTCCAAACAAAACAGCCCTTTTCAGGGCTAACCAATACTCTAGAAAAGAAATAACTATTAATTTGCCAATGTGTGTAGGTAGAGTAGTGTGAATATAAACACTAACTCTTTATTAATAGTGGAAGTGTGTGTTTGTAAATGGTGAAGTAAGTTTGTGTGAATAGTAGATTATGGGTTTCTTAGCGTATGTGAAGAGTATAGTTAGGGTTATATTATATGAAAAAAGTAGGGGGATGTTTTCCTTCACGTCCGCGCGTTGTTGGGTCATGATCTAGGTAAGATCCATTTTATGTTTTAGGGGGATGTTTTCCTTCACGTTCGCGCTTTTCGTATAAGAACCCACAGTATTAGTTGTTCAAACCATTCTGCAAAGAATAAAAAGAAGATGGCGTCAAACCAAATGGACAAAATACAAACCTTGCAAGACGTTTTAGACAACTTAGGAATAATGGAACAGATGCTAATAAGACTCGTTGAAGACCATTATTCCTATAGTCCCCATCGTGTAAAGATGGAAATTAACAATTTAAGAAAAGCAAAGGACAAGATTAGTGGTGTGATGAAGGAAATAAAGGAAGAGAAGGAGGATGAAGAGGAAAAGATAAGAATAAGAACATGGAACGAAAAAATTGAAAAAGAAGAGGAAAATGAAAAGAAGAAGAAAGAAGAAGAGGAAGAGAAAAAGAAAGAAGAGGAGGAGAAGAAAAAAAAGAAAGAGAAGAAGAGTGTAGGAGATAAGATAAGAACTTGGTGGAGGAAAAGAAGAAATTAGAAGAAGAAAACCCAAAGGCCCTTTTCAGGGCCAGCCATATTTCTCGAAAAGAGATAGCCTTTCCATTGCCTACCCCTTTTTTAAAAAAAAAAAATCCCATGTTAAATTCTCCTTGTCTGTAGAGTGACCCACGATTTATTGCCATGTTAAATTCCCTTTGTCCGTAGAGTGACCCACGATTTATTGCCATGTTAAATTCCCTTTGTCCATAGAGTGACCCACGATTTATCGCCATGTTAAATTCCCCTTGTCCGTAGAGTGACCCACGATTTTTCGCCATGTTAAATTTCCATTGTCCGTAGAGTGTCCCAGGGGTGTTTTTAATGCTAATTCCCATTGTCCGTAGGGTGCCCCCCTTCACTACTCTAGTATGTATATCCTTGCCTGTGCCAGAATCAAACCTTATATCACATACATTGAAATTCAGATTATACACTACTACAAAACCATATAAATGAGTTTGCTAATTTATGTTACACTGTAAATATCAATGAAGCCTACTGATTTCTCATGGGAAGAAAAATTATTTTTTAAATCATTTTTATTTATATCCACACCTCAGTATATGGTAGAGATTTGTGGAACACTAAAAATTTGAAGACAGCCTGTGGTTCAAGTCAGATGGAGACATGAGTGTAAAGCAAAATAATTATATTAGAAAGGAAAAAATGAGGTAATCAAATTTAAAACTAATGAAAAGCTAATGGTTATAAGTTTTTGAGAAATTTTCGGATACTGGTCCCATCACTTTAATATGGAATGATGAAACTTAAACAGTTTACAAACGAAATCCAGTGAATAGTACTTAAATTAAAAAAATAAAAACCAAATTGCATTTCATATACTTTTAATAATATGCATATGTGTCAATAATTGCAAAAATACAAATTCAATATGTAAAAAATTAAAATACTTTTATAAATAGATATGAGGTCATGAAAGAAAATATAAACAATAGTAATTATAAATTTTAAAATGTCACATGTTTAAAAAAAAGCTCTATGTATGTAGTTTGTGGAGGGTGGCAGGGTTCTTACGGTCTTTGACAATTTGGGAAAAATGAGGTAGCATTTTCAAGGCCTTGAAAGTTTGGGGAAATAGTGCAGATTACCCTGAGGTCTTTCAAAGTCTTGGAAAATTGAAATAAACTATAACATTTTAATTTCTTTCCATAACCACTAAAAACTGTCCAAGATTGTTTGATTTGTATGTAGTAGAGTTTTCCTGGTTTCTTTCCTTTGATTAATTATAGTTTGAATCTCATCATTAAACAATACTGTAGCATTTTGCATTCGTTATCTTCTCATTTAACATAATCTGTATACAAAATGTTAGCAAATATTGGGTATTGGAAATCTATGTTTGTGGTCTTTGAAAGTTTGGGAAAAGTCTTTGAATTTATCATTCAGAATTCTGTATGAACCCTTGGTGGGGGTAAACTATTTTAATGATGTAATACCTGTCAGTATTGGATAGCTTTGTTATTCTGGGAGGGTATTATACTCGCCCATATAATACAAATCCATCCCCACTGATGAACCTCAATATACAATTCTGGACAGAATCCAGAACGTAAAACAGACCCATCACTGGTGCATGTGCCATAGTCCTCCTCATCTTTCTGGACTAGAATAATTGTGGGCATGAGAGCGGGATTTGAGGAAGGAACCTGGCAATAGCCACTGGTAGCTATTACATAATTAGAATTAGTTTTACCCTCCAGTCCCACACCCTGTCAATACTGAATACTGAATAGCTGATGCAGTGGGAGGTAGCAATGGCTCAGACCTCATGGACTTGTATCCTCGTAAATGAAAGATCCCTACTCCTTGTTGGTGAAGGAATGACAAGCTCTCTTCATCGAGTGGACAATCCAACTAAAAATAGTAGAAACCAAATTGTCAGCAGAACCCTTTATGGGGAGAAAAAGATGTTTCCTACCCTTTCTGTTCCTTTTAGAAGCAGCCAAATAGAATTGTAAACAGGTATATAAGTTGATCTTCATCATCCCCAGCGCCAATACGAACGAGACAAAGGTATCTCTGTAGGAGTGGTAGCTATCAAAGGTAGCTGGTTTTTGGCCAAGAAACCTGGTTAGGAGAGGAGATGTACCAACTCATAATTGCCAATTAACCTCTCAGACAACCTTGTTCAATAGATAGAGCCTGAAACTCAACTTTTTGTTGTGTGGACACAAAGGTGAGAAAGAACAAGACAAATTCTCAACGGAAGCTTTACCCATATTTTTTTGTGTGTGTTAATGACCACAAGACGTGATGATCCATTGAGCAAGACAAGTGATGATCCATTGAGCAAGACACCAGTCTCTGCACCTCTAAATACTTAGATCAGCAATGTGAAAATCTGATCAGACAGCCAGAGCTTTCAAATACTTTTGTGTTTAATTGGGATGCAGCTACCCTATAGCCCTTTGATAATAGAAACCAAGCATTATTTCTTTTCAGAAGGGATGTAAACAAAATCATCCTTTGATAATAGAAACCAAGCATTATTTCTTTTCAGAAGGGATGTAAACAAAATCATCCCTGTGCTGAGTGTAATCCACGTTATGGTTTTTATTTTGTAAACATCAGGATCATTTCAGAAGTTTATTTTCCATTAGATAATGGTTTTTATATATATATATATATATATATATATATATATATATGCTAATTGTGACCTGAGATCAAGTAGAGAACTACATAATCTTGTAGGAATTTTTGAAATAGAATTAGGATTAGCCAATATGTTACAAGAATTAAGTGAGAGAAGCAAGATTTGTATACCATTATCATATTTAAGGGTTAGTTATTATGCTGTTGCTAATCTATAACTCTTCCAATCATTGTAACTCTTGAAAATGTTAATGTCAATGAACTGGAAACGTATTAGCCAATATGTTACAAGAATTAAGTGAAAGAAGCAAGATTTGGATACCATTATCATATTTAATGGGTTATTAAGCTGTTGCTCATCTATAACTCTTCCAACCATTTTAAATCTTGAAAATCATAATGAGATACAGATCTTCCTTAGGAATATTAATTCTTCTAAACATTGACTAATGTTCTTCACTAACTCTTCCAATGCTCTTATCGAGTTAAGAATATTTGTATAGCTTTAGCATAAGAACCGATGTTTGGATGATACCTGAAGGACTTCCAATTCTATTTGCTAAATTAGTCATGAAGGCTGCAAATCACTTAAACTAAAACTATAATTAAAATCTATTGGAAAGAGTTTTGTTTCATTTCAACCAGTCTGACTGAACACTGAGGATATTTAGAAAATTAGCTTCTGAATGCAAATTTACACATGTATAAAAACTGTGGAGAAGAATTACAAATGTGGAAAACTTGGTTACTAATATTGTCTATTAATGCTGGTATCACTGTTTTGGGTTTTTTAAAGCCCATATATATATATATATATATATATATTGTTACAACAAACATCACTTGTAGGCTGCAAGAAGACAGGGTACAGACAATTCTAAAATAATCAACACAAATTGATTTTGAAAACATTTTTTGCTGTATTGTTGGTTACTTGGCTGGGTTTTAAAGGAACTTTCAGCACTGTAATTAGCTACCAATGAAGTGGGAGTTATAGCTAGGTGCACATCCAAGGGACATATCAAACCTGTCCTGAGTGTGTAATGAACCTGCAATCCTTGAATTAAGACTTTTGAGTCATTGAATCCTGAATCATGCATATTAAGACTTTTGAGTCACTGAATCATGCATATACAAACTTTACAGCTGTACTTGAGAATATTAACTTGAATGTACACATTGCACATTAAAATAATGACTGACTGGCCAACAATAAAATGAGAATAAAAGTGCATCCCTGCTGCCTGCTCCAAAGTTAATGGACACTGATCATAACAACAATCATATGTACATATCACACATTTTAATATAATGAATGACTGACAGCAATAAAATGAATGGATGTGTATTCCTGCCATCTGCTAGGAAATTAAGGTACACTGATCATATTTCTAAAATACAAAACTTTCCACTCCCAAAGAAGACAATGCTCACTATCATAACAAAATAAATAAGTCATTTTGAAAAATGCTGCAAATAATTTTCAATATAAAAAAAAATGGCAGGTGCTCAATATTCTAATTGAAAAATGCAAACACTTGGGAATTTAAATTGGTGGAGAATATTAGTGGAACATCCATAAATATGGGTACAACTATAAAAATTCAATATAACAAGACCATCAAACAGTTGCTACAATGACCAATTAACACATCACATCTGAGAATGCATTTATCCTGAAAACTATATTTAGAAATCTAATAAAAGGTCATGAAAGGTAGGAGCAACATTATCTGACCAGACAAGTTTAAGGGCAAAAAAAGAAAAAGAACAAATTTATCAAATTAGTATTTATACAGTGTATCTAGCAGAATGGTAATTATAGTTCTAAGAACATAATCTAAGATGCAAATACCATTGATTCTACCAAACATAAGCCACTACAGATAAAATGGAAACCTATCATATAAGCTTGTGAACTTGAATTTAGCAAGGTTTCATTCGAGTAGAAACTTAATTTCTGTTTCAGTACCATGTCCAAAATCATAACAATGGGTTGCTGATTTACTTTAAGAAATGACCACAAACTGTAGCTGACTGTAGGAAAAAGGTGATGCTTCTGAAAACCAGTATAAAACTGCAAATTAAAATGGCTGTTCAATATAAGATGCTAAGTCATTTTTTTTTTAAAATTTGGGAAATACATATTGAATACAGTAAAACACGTACACAAAGGCCATGCATATACCCACTACCATGCCCATAATTATCCCATACACTTGTATGGTCATTAGGAACTAACAATATATAATCTTTGGCTGGGGGCAGGGTGGAGGAGCCTGTGATTTTCTTTCCAACCAGGTAATAATTTTCTTTTATCTTAAAAGTTTTTTTATTTTTTCTTTCAACTAATAGGGTGCTAAATTATATCTTTTCTTTAAAAAATCAGAGCAAAAGTATTTTTTTTCAAGCCATCTGGGCGTCTGACTTTTTTTTAATAAAAAAAGATTTTTCAGGCCCCTCACCCCCTCAAAAAATTAATGTTTTGGTTCCTTATTTTTTTGTAATTGTTTAAGCACTCTAGACACACAGTAAAAGATAATAAAGGTGTGAAAATATATCTTCTGCACCGGTCAAAACCCTATAACTGAATGATTGCTCCAGGGTCAGTGCTACAGTAGGCATATAACTTACGATGTGCTGCACACTTTCAACCAATTATCATACGCAATTAATCCAGGTTTTGTGCTGTTTAATGGTACTCCTCTGACAGCTGTCAGAGGAGTACCATTAAACAGCACAAATCTGCACTGGGAAATGGTACATCAGTGCACATCTGCACTGGGAAATTGTCCATCAGTGCACATCTGCACTGGGAAATGGTACAACAATCATACCAACTCCCTGGTAAAAGAAAAAAGTTCTTGACATATTTCCCAGCATGAACATTAGCAATGGTTCTCTCTTGAAACTTCTGGTCTTTACCATGTATCGATCGTTACTATCAGGTCTATTATCTCATAAACAAATGTGAAATTTTGCCTACTGCACACAAAATACAAATAAGTATGATACTTGTAAACTGGACCTGAATGGAGATATGACTTCAAAGTATAAGTGGCATTTGAAATATTCCTAAGTTGCAGAATATTAATGTTTTAAAAATTATTTGGAAAATTGTCTAGGAGAATTAAAAATCCACTAAAAGTTAGAAATAACATGGGACAAGATATAAGATTTGTAAAATATGTATGATAAAGGAATAAAATGAAAACAAAATGTAAAGTACATGTATGTAACAAATAAACATTTCAGAAAATGACACTTACAAGAAAAAAAAGGTATATGTATTACACAGGCCTTTAATAAGACATTTAACTAATAACCAATAGGATAGTGATCAAGCAATAAAAATGAAAAAAGTAATTATGGAATATAAGAACTTGAATAAATAACTATAAAGAACCTAATGAATATGCAAACATGAAATCTGCAACAATTACTAACTGTTTGACTTGACACTGATCAATCTAGTCTCCATCCACACCAAAAAATTACATCAATGTTTTTATCCGGTCATCATCTTAAGCTCAGTTAGGTTACTTGCTGTGTGGATAGAATAGTCAGGTTGTTTGCTGTGTGGATAGAATAGTTAGGTTGCTTGCTATGTGGATAGGAAAGTTTGGTTACTTGCTATGTGGATAGAATTTGATGTGTACAATAATTTACCAAATGACTGGGATCTGGTTTAACATGCAAAGGCCATAGCTTGCTTCATCTTAAGACTCGAGTTGTCATGCAAATATTTGTCGCTGACAAAGGCATTTTAACACTGAACTTTACTTGTAATATTTTGTTCAGAACAAATGCATGCATAAAACTACTAGACGGTGAAGTTCAGCTTTTATATTTTGATTTACTTTGTAAAATACCTGAAACACAAACCTATCACAGAAAGAAAAAAATGCCTTTTAACAGTCATGGATATAAAACACATTACTTCTGAAATATTTGTCAAATTTACCCAGATCAATGGGATAATCGCACACTGACCAGCTTAACAAAAATCACAATTACATAAAACATCATAGTTCAACAGCACAGTGTGGGATGCTCTTTATCAGAAGTTATGTCCTAATTCTTTAGTTGAAAGTACCATAAATAAAAGGAATGGCATTATCAATTTGGTAAATTTACTATGATGCATAATAATTGTACATTTTCTACATTTGTACTGAAAAATAATTTATTATAAAAGAGCTTGTTTGTAACACTGCACAAATACCATTCAATGTGGACAAATATTTGGTTAGCATATCTGTATGCATATCAAGATGGCCTAATTATGTTTTCAGGACATAACAAAATGCTAAATGGTTTTTTGAAATGCATTTTGAAATGTTTGGGATTTACACATTTTTGAAAAAACATAATAACCTCGTTAGCACAAATTTAAGCAAAAAGTTCTTGAGGCTAACAAATTAAAATTTGAAAGGCATATTTATTTTCATATGAGGATAGCCTGATCTGATTTAAAGACCATTATATAATGCTCTCAATATTTTGCACTTTTTTAAATAACTTTTTGAAATTTTAAAAAAAATTAAAACCGTGCAAGGGCAATTATGCCAAAACCAATCTAGAGTGGTAAATACAATTTAGTATGAATTATAAATTTTTTAATATTTTGGACTTGGACTTATTGGTCAGCAGGCATGCAACAGGGGCATACATGTTTTACAAATACAAATTAGTCTGTTAAATAGGTGGTAGCTTGTCTAACTATTTTATTCTTGACTTCATCAGAGGTAGTCACAATGACTAAATTGTCTCTGGCTCGTGAAGCCAAACTGAGTATAAACTTGTTAAAGTCTGCATTCTCTTCATTGACCTCTGGATTTATTCCAATAATAGCTGCCTTGTCAAGCCCACTAAAGCTCTTCACTGTGTCAACATATACAGAGTTAACTCCCCTTTGACACTCTTTTATTTCACTTGTTTCTTGTTGCTTTACTTCAGACAGAGGCAAATTAGGATTGCTTGTGCTGATGGAAAGGTATGGTCCAACTCCTGACAAACTGGAACTTCTACGCTCAAAGTCTTGGCCAGAACTTATATCAATCTCATTAACGACTGACTGAACTCTTTCTAAATCTTTCCTTTTACCAACCAAAATTGCAATATCATTTTCATGCAAGCCATTCTGAAGCAGAGCTTGTAAAATCTTCCCAATGGTACTTCTGATTTCAGCTTCATTACATGATAAAATGTCCACCCCTTTTCCTGATCTGTAATCATGACCTAATTTTGGGATACTATCTACCATTTTAAGAGCAGGTTCCTCAACTTCATGCAGAGAGTCCCTTCTTGTTCTCACGAAATGGCTGGCAAAGTCAAAGATCTCCTTAGAGTGTCTTGTTACCTCACTCAACATAAAATTGTTCTTCCCAATAACAGTTGGAAGCCCAGCATTAAATTTGTGAACTTTCTGAGAATAGTCCATGAATAACCAGAAATACCCCATTTTCAAAACTGATCCTGCATTCTGTGTGGCTAATTTTCCAGCCAATGAATACCAATCTCCATCTCTGTCTTTGAAGTTCTGTGCCTCATCCACCACCACATTACATACTTGTCCATATCTGGATACAAATACCTCCTCTTGTTTAGATTCATCCATCAATTTACGCCTCTCAGCTACCAAACAAATATTGTGATGCCTGTAAATTGAAAATATTTCTCACTCTAGATTAAAAACAATTACCCAAAAACAAAGTTAATAAGGATACTAAATGTTTAATTTTATACATCTGCTAAAAGTACATATACATGTACTTTGAATTTTAAATTTTGGCATGGCTCTTACCCACGGAAGGGTATTTTGTCAATTTCCCTTTAAGTTAATACAAATATATTAGTCTCTAACTTCACCTTTCATTCAAAAGTGTGATTTGGCAAATTCTATAATGAACAAAATCTTAATGTGAAAAGACATTGTTTCCATATACACATATTTACTGGCTTCACACCACATGCAACTGTTAAATTCAATCATGGCATAATCTGTATTATCTCTGCACTATCAAACAACTGCTGGAATATGTTGATACATCCTGTCCATCTGTCTATACCTGTGTAATGCCCTGCAACGTGAACAATATTTAGGTTACTACAGACACACAAAACTCTGTATTGAAATTTCAGCAAACAGAAAGCAGATGATGTGGATAATATAAACAAAGAACTATCTAACCGGTGATTTACCATTCACCATGATCAATAAGCAGACATATATACATGTAGAATAATTAAAGCACTATAAACTGATCCCAAATAAACAACTTTTAGTGAAGCAAGAAACACAGGTCACAACAATCTACTTTTGGGATGATTCCATAATTATATAAATCATACTATCCACACAAAGGAACATAAACCTACAAGACACCCTGAGAAGCCGACCTATAAATGAAGCTCAATGGCATTGATATGTAGCTCAGTGACCTATTTTTGTTGTTGTACTCAATGTTATGGATCCATAAAGTCATGTGACTGTACACACAAATTTAGATGACACACTGACCTAATGTACAAGGTTAAAGAGTAACAGAAGTGTGGTATATATGATGACCTGCTTTTGGGATGACAGTTTAGTCTTCTCCAAGTTGGATCCACAAAAACAACTAGACCATGTTAAATAGTGCCTGAGAAAGTGAGTAATGAATGATGAAGAAGATTTATTCTTTAAAATAGCAGTGTTCCGAAAGTATATTACTGAGAAACTCCACTATATGGTTTGTGTAATCTGAAAGCAAAGCAAAAAGTTGACCTCAAGGTAACCTACAAAGACGATTTTAAAACTCTGACCTGAACAAACAAAAACAAAACATTTTAATCTCATACTTGTCATTATAAACTGTAATAAAAATAAGTAAAACTTCCATTAAAAACTAACCAAAAAAGGTCGAGAAAATGCATATTATACCTGAAATTTAATTAACTATTCATACATATGTAGTTAAGCAAAAGCTTCAAAATGAACTGGAACCTCCAATTTCTCCCCTTTAATTGTACAAAAATAGCCTTCAAAGGAACTGATCTCCACTGGCTGAATGTATTTTAATATAGGAATCCAAGACAAATCCATTTCTTATGTCCTTTTATTCTTTAAGACAGCAGACTACTGAACCATAACTGATATTATTGAGAAACTCAAATAATTTCCTACATGTTTAAGATAACATGTTCACAAAACAACTGTAGAGTGCCATAAAGAATTCTTTGTCATAGAATTTGTCTCTTAAACTGAACCTGATAGCATGGACAGAAGATGACAAAACCTAATTGTCTCAGACAATGTCAAGATGTACCCACACCACAAAAATGGAAGAAAAAAAAGTTATTGAACTGGCATCATTCAAGGTTTTCTTCAGATATATACACAGACTAGGTTTGATACAATCCATTCATACTTGTTTGTGTTTTCGTTCTCACAAGTCAGTAAAACTAAAGCCAGGGTTAAGACCTTTGACCTTAAAATCAATGTTGGAGTAAACTATCAACTGATCTACTGGAAAGAAATTAAAAACACAATTTCATCAAACTTTATTTGTAGAAGTTCAAGTCACTGTCTTTAGAAGTTGAATGAAGTACAAAAATGTAATCAATGACCATCTAATTTACTCAATGGTCAATTAGGTCCAGTTTTCAAACTCTTTAACAAAAGTGTGGATATACTGGTGGGCAGACACACACCATTTTCGTTCCAAATCAGTTACATGTTGCAAGAAGAGTATGAATACAAATCCCATGTCCATGTCACCATTTGTGAAAAATAAGTAGCAATAACAAGGTTCTTTTAAATGACCACCATTGGACCAGGATGAAGGTCAAATGAGCACTATTTTTATTTAGAAAAAGTTATACACAAACCCCATGTTGATATTACCAGCCATTCAGAAGAAGTAGCCATATAAAGACTTTCAGTATGGCATCAAAGGCAGACAATTTGGAGGTTGGATCAGGATCATTTTTAAAAAGGAACAAGAAAGAATATTTTTTTATATTTAGGAAAAATAAAATATGTGGATATGCAAATCCATTCCAGAAAAGCAGCAGCAGATTTTTCACATTTTAGGTTACATCAGCACAATTTTCATTTGGTACCAATTAGACATCATAGGTAAGTCTTTCTGTGTCATTAAGGAGTGGAAATAACAAGATTTTTAAGATGGCCACCATGGCCAGATTTGCACAATTTTCATTTAGGACCTACTGGTTATCACATTTAGTCTTTCAGGACCTACTGGTCATCACATTTAGTCTTTCAGGACCTACTGGTCATCACATTAAGTCTTTCAGGGCCTACTGGTCATCACAAGAAGTCTTTCAGGGCCTAATGGTCATCACAAGAAGTCTTTCAGGGCCTAATGGTCATCACAAAAAGTCTATCAGGACCTACTGGTCATCACATGAAGTCTTTCAGTGAAAATCCCATATTAAAATGCCCATCCAATCAGGACTAGTAAGAATTACCCAATTTTCAAGACTGACATGATGTCCATTTTATTGAATATCCAAGTTAACAATATTATCTAGGACTAACTTGGGATCATAACAAGTCATTCTGTGAAAACCCAATGCTGATACCAAAATCCATTCAGAAGTTATGACAAAATGGTTTTCAAGATGGTCACTGTGGTAATCATATTGGATGTTCAAGGGACACCATTTTCATTTAAGGCCAACAAGACCTTGGTATGATTGTGTCTATATGTATTTCATGGCATTCCTCCCAGAGGTTCAGATGTAGTAGTGATAATGAATTTGAATTTACAGACATATAACAGGCCATCACATGACCAGTAGAAACAAAATTCAGTAAGATTGGGTTAAAAAACATATTGAATATGGTCAGGTACATGCTACTTAACATACTGAACTGAAATACAAATGCACAGAACCTTTCCACAATCAATAAGAAAAACATAAATACAAACTTTATTCTGCATAGAGCAAACCTTAAAAGCCAACTTGAACCTCAAACTTATCCCCAAAACCTGAAAAAATCCGTCTTGAATAAGGTCAGACACAAGATAATGAACACAAACCATTGAAATCTAAAGGCACAGTTCCCTCATACATGTCATAATCAATGCCAAAATAAAAACTTTAACATGCTGTCTACGCTGTCTGAAGCTGATGCTGATGACATAGGGTCAAAGCATAAACTCTCCTGTACTTTGTACAAGTGAGCAAATGAAGATGCCAAGGATTCAATGATATGCAAATAAGACAAGTATCTGGTGTTTACTTTATATCGCAAATATTTCTAGTACATGCCTTGAATAACTAAAAGAGCCTAATCAATCCTGATTACCCAGATATGCGCAAAAAAGTGCTGTCTAATTATAAATAAGTATGTGGAAGTCAGTGAAAGAAACAAAATTACCTGACAAGTGAACACAGTCTATGATTCTCTGCTAAGTAGAGAATCTCCTCTGGTCGACAACCTCTCCGCCTTAACTCTTGAATCAGCTGTATCGCTGCCATGGTTTTCCCTGAACCAGGTGGTCCATGGACCCACAATTCCTTTGTGAACTGTTGTGTCCAAAGCAACTCAAACTGATCACATGTTAATAAGAATTGAAAGTTTTCACATGGCATTGTATTATTTATTGTTTCATCTGACACTAAATCTGAGGCTGGGTATGATGCCATCATGACAACAACTGCATCTAATATTTTGTCAAATTTACTCGAATTAATTCTAAAATGAGATGGATAGAGAACTGATAAGAGAATACTGTTTTTCCATGCAGAGAAATCTTGGGGGCTAGTGCATAGTCTGTTGATATCTTCCACATGGCTAATAATACCAAATTTTTCACTGCAACCTCCCTGGAGTACCAGTTTTCTTTTTAACTCGACAGCCACCTCCTGAGAGTGTTTAAGTACATGTGGTTTCTGGCATGTAGCAAAGGTAACAAGGTGGTTATCCTGATCCTCACTTACAATCAACACATCACACAAAACTTCATCTGGCCGTGAGTGAGGTATTTTCAGACCCCAGCATTCAGCAGCAAGTATCACACATTTACCTCCCTTGCAGACCTGTAGTGTTTCTTTGATGAGCTCTTTGTAGTTGGAGGGAACCAACTTCTCCAAAACATGACGAGGCTGAGGATCACATGTTTGTGAATTTCCTGGTGGAAATAAATTAAAGTCTCTATCAATGATATGAAGACTTCTTTTTTAAAGCATACTGAGTTTAACTGTCACCCTGAAAAGCCATTCTTTGATATGAAAAATAAAACTAAGAACCAAGGTTTTTTTCCAAGAAAAAAGTATTTGCCTACTTCATACATTAACTTATCATTTTGTTTCATCATATATGTCAAAATTATAGTAACAGTAACCACAGTACTGTAATGAAAAAGATGTCCCCCTCAAGTCAATCCTGTTTTAATTCTAAATAGTATATTTCAATTTAGCCATGAATAAAGAAATTAATAAATGAAGAAAAATTGTATTACATCAACAGGTTGGTACAGTTAATCATATTTGTTCTACTGCAATGCAGTACTCTGCACTGCTGTAATGGAAGTGTGACAGAGTAGAACAAGCTACCAGTCACATGTACTTCCAGTCAAGACACTGAACAAAATGCTACACTGTGACAGAGTAGAACAAGCTACCAGTCACATGTAATTCCAGTCAAGACACTGAAAAAAATGCTACACTGTGATGTAAAATGAAATGAGTTTATAAAGCAATCGAAGAACAAAACTATCAAGGCTTGTAAGCATTATTTAATACATCTAGAAAACAATATAGTTGCAATGTGACAGATTTAATATTTCAGAAGGAGTGAAAGTGATGTGTAGGCAGCTTTAGTGTCCCAATCCTTAAAAAAAAAATCCTTTTATTTGTTTTGTTCTTCTCAAAAAAATACACAACCTCTCCCAAAAAAAAAAAATTAGCTAAAATACATGCACATCAGACACACCAAAATATGTTAATACCTAATCATTCCGAAATCAAATTCCTTAATGCAACACAAAAATAACTGTCAAGTAAAAACATGTTTCTTTGATAAAACTAAGCTAAATGAGATGTTTTCCACATTGGCTATTTTAAGTAACAAAAGTACTAAAAAGTCATATGCCCAACAAGGTGGAAGCTACAGTGTCTTTTCTGATAGCAGGATTGATGCCACATGAGTTGGATAATGCCAGTAAAGGAATAATGTACTCAAATGGTATGATAGTGTTCATTGTCCTAACCTCTTGAGCCAGTATGCACAAAAACTTCATTTGGTCTTGGGTTAGTTCCTTTAAACCCAAGTGGATAACCCATCATACCCAGTATGACAGAGCCAGAGCTGAAACTTCATCCCTTCCTTCTTTGTGTGATAACAACAAGCAATAATGACTCAGTTTATTTTAGACACAAATTCAAAGCATATTATGGGGTCTTGTAGATGCCTTAAAATAACAGGGATATAAAGCCAAGGGACTGATTTCCCATAAGTTCAAACCCGTTCTTGACAATGAAAGCAGTGGCTTTCATGAATGAAAATGCAGATAGTTCAGATTCATCAACACATGCAATTTACTGTCCCTGCCTGCTTGCTCCTTGATAGACTAGGAAGTGGTTTATGTACAAAAGGAATTAAAAGAAGGTTCTCAACAAAGGTTAGTTCTAAAAGTGCCTTATTCAGCCATGTTACTACCCATGGAAGATTCCATTTAGACAAAAAACCAATGCTTTTAGTAGAAACAAAGTTTGCAGGAATTTTTCTGGTCTTTGTTCCAGACTATATCCACCCTTCCATGAAGTAGAAATGTGATGAGAACTAACTTCTATTGCTTCATGAGTCAAAGGAAGAAGTTAGCTACCAGAGGCAATGAGTCTTTTAAATGCAAGATATTTTTTCACTCAGGCTACTGGAAGAATACTCTCCATTTAACATCCATATGCTTTCAATGTGGTTGGCCTTCTTGGCTAAGCATGTCTATTTATTTTTTCCACTTGAGGGAAAAGTAAGGACCAGATGATACACTGTTCCCTTGCTTCTTGCAAACTTGGATATCAGAGGGGTTGGTGAAAATGCATATGCACCAAGACCATTCCAGTTCAGAGAAACAGTACAGACTACCCACCCAGGCATTGGATCTGACACTTGAAAGATGAAGGTCAGAAGCCTTGCATTCAACTTCACTGCAGATAGGTCCATAACAGGTTGACCCCAATGTGGCATATTCAAGTGAAGACTGAGTGGTGACTGGACCATTTGGTACCTATTAGCCGATTCTGTCATAACAATGTGTCACAAGAGCAACGAGCCTGCTCATAGATGTGGATTTGCTGTGATAACATCAACGTAGAAAATACCAAACCAAAATGTACAGGTCTGTGGCCATGACCTCTCTGAATTTTGGTATAAATGATGAGTCACATAAGATACAAGGAATGACTTCTCCCAGCAGCATTTCCACTGATGACTGAAAGTCATGCACAACAGCCTTCATCTCCAGGAGGTTCATAACATGAAGAACTCTCCTGAAAGGGCTAAACCCCACTGACATCTTCAAGAAGAGTAACAGACGGGCACACCAGTCTACCATGCTGGTGTCTGTGCAGATCATACCATCTGGTAATTGATATGGCAATGTGATATTCACCATAAGTCAAATTAAATTCTCCAATCTGCTGAGGTACAAAGTTTCAGCTGCCACTGGATATAAGAACCATCTACTGAGGCCTCATGAACAGGCCTGATAGCCAAGTGAATCTGCAAACACAGAAGGGGGGGGGGGGTGATCCTGCAATGTATGCAGTGTTTCAGCCAAGTTTAACAAAATGAGGCTGGTTGGTGCTATTTGAAAAAGTGAGCCAATGGTGTGATCATAATGGGTCAACCTCATGATAAAGTGACATATCATTTACATAACAGTAGTCTGCTTTATATGTCATCTGCATGAAACACCAAATAACTTTACTTAAGAATTATCTTCTTTGATGATGCGGACCATTACTTGAACAGTATGGGATAAGTCTGTCTATAATTTTCTGCTCCTTTAATATTACAGTTGTCCATCTCTGTGAAGCAATTTATTGAGACTAGGATAATATTTATCTTTTATTGCAATGCCATTGTGGAATCCAATTCTTCATTGAAAGTTGCACTTTCTGTTTGTCTTTTTGTTTTGGTGGGTTTAACCAGCTTGTTCTCTCAAGTTATCATATCATTTTATTGCTTTCATGATCTGAGCAATTCTGCAGCTGTATAAAAATGGTTATATGGCACAACATGAACATCATCTTACTGGAAGCCTGTGTATACAAAAAAGTTACCTCAATCCATGACTTAAATTTATACTTTTTGTTCAGACTATTACAATGCTGACCATATTCGTAACCTCTCAACCCAAAACTGTTATGGGATATACTGAGTACACAATTCTTTTCAGATACTCTCCCAAGCCTTGCCAAATATGGAATTAAGAGAATGGGAGAAAATAAAGAGCTGGAGTATAGTGGCCAGTACAGTCAAGAAAGACAAAGTGTTTATTTTAAAACAATCATTGAGCAATTCAATGACTGGCTGGTGCATGCACATCAGATTCAAGGTAAAAGAAATGTGCCATGTTCATTTTTCCTGCAGTTTTGGTGCATACCATTTCTCTTTTTTTGCTGGACAATGTGTTTACTTTGCAAAAATCTCACAAGGGTTTATAATTTTTGAAAAACCATGTATATGACCAAAAAGCTGCCAAAACAGGCTGAGAAGGACAAAGAAAAATGGCAGGGTTCTAACCAGGCTGCAACATCATTGTCTTCTTCTGTTCACTTTGCATTTCATCGACAGTAAAGGACAGGTGCCAAATGTCACAGAATGGGGCACTACCAGTATACATACTGGGTCATGATGGAACTGGTACTGGTGATGAACCTTCCAGTGCCAATTCTAGTGTCACTTGTATAAACCATCCAAGTCAGAGATGAGGATGGAATGGGCGCATCCAGATGTCAGATACTATCTATTTCTTGTAGCTGGAGCAGGATATACCAGGAAAATAGATCACCATACCTGGTAATAGAAATCAAAGGCATAATTCAAAGCTGAGTTGAAACTGGCGTGGTCTCTAACTGGTTGTTACCTGGTACCAAAATCCATCTTAGGAAAGCTCACCACTGACAGTACTTATATGTCTATGTGTGCATGTTTTCCTGATATCCCCAGCATTGTTCACAGTTTTCCTTCCACCTCCACCATACCAAGATAGTACTGGCCCCAAAGGTAAAGCCATGAACACCAGTATTTTGGCGGCAACAAGGGTGCTGGCAGAGATGGCTGTGTCTGCAGTGAGTGAGGGCTCCGACTGCTGAATCTTCATCCACAAAGTCAAACTTCTCTGCTTTCGGAATTTGGAAGTGGTTGAATGAGGCATTAGTGGCAGCAATACTTACAGAATCTATAGCTTGACTGTAGACTTTTTAGCTCTCTCATTAAGTGGAGTTGGCTGTTTGGCTGAGACAAATGCCCATACATCTTCCAACCAGCATGAGCATCCATTGTTTGTATGACCTAAACTGCACACAATACAATTTATACATGCAGACTGATTGTCTTCACCAACTTGAACTGATTGCACTCCATGCACTTAATTCTGCAAATTTTCTTGACACCTCTAAATAAAGACAACAAAACAACTGCAGATATAAGGTGAACTTGAAAGATTATTCTGCTGAATTTACCATGAAGTGGGTGCTATTGAAAACAAATAAATGCCAACTGAAATAATAAAAACAACTACAGTATCTAATGACAGTAATTTCATGAGAGAATTCAAAAACAAAATTAAGTACTAAGTTAAAGGCAAGCAGTATGAACATTAGGGCAGCCAATTAAAATGATACTGACATGCTTAATGCTTAATGAAGTTTGTCCAATAATGATTGAAATATTCATCAATGATAAAGGCAGTGAGAAAAACAGACTGAAAATATAGATGAAGTATACTTCAATTTGTCAAGGTGTCTTTTAGCAATAATGTTGCTAAAACAAGACTAGAAGATGTGGAAAACATCTTTGATAGTTTGCAGACATGATTTTGGTCTTTCCATAAAAAAAGTTGAAATTTTTTAGGGGGATTTGGGGGTCTTCCCTCAATGGGGTCTCGAAGGGCAGTGCTCCCGATCCTGGGGCCCCATGCTAAAAATACATATTACACTCATAAAAAACTGCTCCTTCTGCAACTTAATTATGATCATAAAATAAACCAAAATAATCATCTGAAAAACTAACTTCACAATATTTATAGTCACATGAATTTGTTCTCCAATACTACTGATGCTGAAGTTATTTCATGTGCATGTCAGTGTTCACATCGTAATTAAGTCACAATAATTTCTCAATTTTTGCAGCAAATATATTATACTTCTCTCTTTCACATAACAAATCTGTAAAATAAACACCCAAGTACATCAACTATATACAAATAATCTCATACATTCACTTGTCTTTTTCTCCATGGACACAACCTGTTGATATGCTAGTTGAGCTCTTTTTGCGGATTTGGCAAAGATTTCTTTAGCCTTCCTTTTTGTCACCACTGACTTTTTTGGCTCAATGTGCAATCATTTCTTTTCCTTCTCAATGAGAGCCTTTTTCCTTTCATACTAGTGTTTGGTGACATGCAGTGTGCATATTCTGACAGAAGGCTACATCTGTTCTCTCATGCAGGAAATCTTTCTTCTTATAATAATTAACTGCACTTTTTCCAGATGCCTTCTGAGCTTCAATTTTCCTCGTATATGCAGCTTCTTTTGTAGGTACTGTTCCAAACTCTTCCAACCATGATTACTGTACAGCATTCACTTTTCTTATAAACTGACCAACTAAATTTCTGTCAACTTTTCTCTCTTGCCATTCCCATTTCCATTCATTTTTTTAAACCTTTATCTAAACTTTTTGTGTCATGGTCTCTCTCAACAACTCAGGATGCCATGTTTTGCAAGCATGCTTCTTCTTTCCATTGCCATTAGTTTCCAATATACGAAGGTTCATTAGATGAATTTAAACCTTTGACCAATCAGAATACTATTACAAGAGTTGTGTGCTAACTAATGTATGGAACAAATTATTTACAAGGGTCATTGCGGAATGGGAGTGGGCAGACCGTTTTTAAAAAACCAGATCGGAGATGATATAAAAAATGGACTATATCAAGAAAAATCTGAATCAAGTCAGGAGAAAAGCAGAATTCCGCTTTAAAACAGAGAAAAATCATGTCCGAGTTTGGGAGGGTTTGATCACTAAGTAGCAGATGTACTTTATATAAGGTAACATATCTGAAGAAATAAATACACAATCTTGGCCAAATCTGCACAATAAGACTATACTCCAAAATATTCAAAGTTATTAACCGATTCGGCCCCGATCCCGTCTGTAGGCGTGATGAGGCTGTACCCTACTTCCAAGCTCTGCAGCATCAAGGTCATTTAAGATACACCAACGTGGGTGGTATTAAAAAAACAGACAGATATAACTCTAAAATGATATCAAATAATCTGGAAGTTCTAGTTGCACTACAAAATACAGAGAGAAAAACCTCATTTTTTGGACCCGGTTTTTTTTCACCCAAAATTCGCTTGAGATCGGAATGCGATTTTGTGTCCGGATTATAGACCTTTTGGCCTCAGATCTAAGGCATACTGGTCTTAACTGCACACAGACAGGTGAACCTTTGCAAAACCATGGATAAGGTGAGCATTTGGAATAAACTGTGGTCTCCATACGAAAATGATGGGTCCATTAAGCAAAAAAAAAACTTTTACCCTTTTGCTCATGCGCAAGCAAAATAGCCAATGGAAAATGATGTTTCTAATACAACTAGGAATTAGTCTCATGGAAAATCTGTTGAAAGCCAATGTATTATGATGTATTCAGAAATAGCCCCCCCAAATGTCTTTCCTATGCACATTTCAGGCAAAAATGACAAAAACCTCTGGGGCCGAATGAGTTATTAATTACCGAAGTAAATATTTTAGATTTTCTCATACACAACATCCCTGATAAAAAGAATGCTACTCTTACCTGCAAGTAATTTCTCCTTAATGGTATTTACTGTATGGGGCAGTGTAAAAATAAGAGGGGGGTTTGGAAGCTGCATTGGCACCTTCACAAATCTGCTGTGCAACCCTGGTATATCTGTTGGCCAGAAAAGATAAATCTTCTTAATATTATATCGTTAGACAAAGGATCAATGAAAGAATCTACATGTTTATCTGAAGCAACCATTCTGAGTTAAACAAAAACACCTATGTCTCCGTTTGGTTATGACACAGATAGTACCAATTCAGTCTGGATAATTTCGTACCATTTGGTTATGACACAGATAGTACCAATTCAGTCTGGATAATCATAAAAGTCCCAATCAAACTACTTACATGGAAAATAAAATTCTATTTAACATGAATAATGTAAAAATAAATATTTCATGTTCTTCACCCTTTCAAAACTGATCATCAGGTGCATATATACACCCCTTTTTTCCATCTCTCCATCAATCACTTATCATTCTTACATTCTACTAGGCTACCTAGACACTTGTGAATTATGCAAAACACAATTATGCTTCATGATACAAACACAAATCACTTAAATACCCTTGACAGTCTAAGTGTACAACCTGCATTTAAAAAACTACAACAAACAGAAACAAAACTCACACAAAACATTTTATCCTGCTGCATTCTGTCACAAGTTGTGTAAGTTTTACCACATTATCCTCTTCAAAACTAACAGTAATCCATTAGTCCTATCACCGTGTTATATAAAATGAATGGTCAGATAAATTAGTCCTATCAAAGTATCATATAAATGGAATGGTCAAATCAATTAGTCCTATCACTTTCTTACTAGAATTGAATAGTCAGATAAATTAGTCATATCACTGTTACATATATGGTTCCCACGCTTTTCTAAATATAAATTTCCAGGTCTTTTCCAGGATGAAATTAATTTTTTCAAGGTTAACATATGACCATTACTGAATGGAATTAAAGAACATTTTGGATTCTAAAACATGCCTTTTCCAAATCTGAAGATTTTTCTCTTTCAAGACTCCAAAATATATGTCGGAAAAGATGATCATGTACAAAACCACAAAATGAGTCACACGAAACAAATCTGACTACCGGTATATTCCTATAAATTGGCATTTAAAGCCATTTCAATGTACAGAATACAAATTCTAACTTTACTTTGCTGACCTTCATTATGTTGCTACATGGAAACAACATAATGAGCATAAATTATTTTGTTTCCTTTAAAACCTTAATTCTAAAGAATTCTAGAGCATTATATGTGTATGTTATAAAAAGTAAACATATCCTATCACAGTATGAAAACAAAAACCAATAAATGCAAAGTATTAGAATTTTATCACGTAACGAAAAAAGTTTAACCCTGAAATTACGTGTGCCAATAAAATTTCAATCAAGAATTTTCAACCAACATAAACTCCTTAAGACAATTGGTTAAAAAATTCCATCATTTAAAGACATTTACAAAAGGATTGATTTAAATTTTGACAAAAGACCTTCAAAATTATATATTGTTGTATAAACAAGGACTGAATTTTCTGAAAAATCAAATTGTCTTCTTGTAGTTCAATAAATCAGTCCCAAAACCTGTACTGATACATGGGTTCTTATCGTTTCTTCATATACAATAAAAGGGACGACAATTTCCCATTTCTCCTGCGTTCTATTTAAGATCTGAAACCAATGCTTCAAGCTACATGTCACTGTGTAATAGTTTCACACCAAAGTTCAGCTCCAACCCCATTTTTCACATTTGGACATTTAAGATAGAGTGTGGGTTCAGAGCAATTACATATAAAAAATTTGGAATCTGCCGCCACCGTAAGATAGTTTACCAGCGGGCCTAGCAAATTTAAACTATGCTATATCGACTTATAGCTGCATGAAATCGAGAGGAAAATTATTTATTTTCTCAAAAATGGCAAGTATTATAATCATTATGTCTTTAATCCGCAGACAGGCTAGACGAAACTCGGCATAGATGAAACCTGACCTGGTACTCGCCATTTTCATTAATAGTTACATGACTTCACAACTCTCACACAACAACATCGGAAGTCCAATAGTCACATGATATCAACAACAAGCTCCTTAATGTTGTTGTACAAAATTTCAATTATATTAAATGAAAGTCTGATACCTTTTGTAAAAACCAGAAAGAACATATAATTCTCAACATATTTATTTCGAGAACAACTACGAGAAACTTGGCCAGTCTGATTCATCAAGCAGATTAGTATGGTTCCCTGCTTCATATGCTCCCTGCATGAGAGAGCACATGTCAACTTGGTAGTCATGTGATACAACAAAACTCTGGAAGTTGGTCTCAGAATAAATAGAGAATTTTGTGCTCTTTCATTTTTGTAGTTTTATTACAACCAGTAAACGACTTTCATTTAATTTTTTCTACAATATTTGAATATGATGATTGTGAGATTCTGTGTGCTCGTGCAATTAGCAATCAAAATTGCTAGTACCAGCTCAAATTTCATCAACGCATTAGTTTTATCGTCTTTCAGCAGATTAAAGGCATAACAATTTTAATGCTCGCAATTTCTGAAAAATAAATAATTTTCATATTGATTTCATACAGGTATAACTCGATTTAACAACGTTTACATTTGCTAGCCCATCTGCAAAGCAGTTATGCTTTAAGGCCATCATGTTGGCCTCTTGTGATTCTAGACTGGTTTTCATAACTTCCATGCAAAATGAGATATGAATATCAAACTGTCTGTGAAACAAAAAGTTTACCAGACGAATCTAATCCACTGAGCATTTGTATTGTCTCAACAAATATATTTATGGCAAGCACCCAAATGATGCATACTACAACCTCCTAATATTCTCGTTAGAAATCTATAAATTTAACTCATGATGAGTTCAGTTATGACTCAATTGCGTAATTGTTTCGGATGTCAAGTTGTGGGGTAAAAATCCCGGGTTTTTCCAGACTTTCGTCAGTATTTGCAAAATTCAATGACTTTTCACGGTCGGGGAATAAAAAATCATTTCTCCCGACTTTTTCCCGATAGCGTGGGAACCCTGTATATAAATGGAATGGTCAGATAAGTAAGTCCTATCAAAGTATCATAAATAGAATGGTCAAATCAATTAGTCATATCACTTTGTTATATAAATGAAATAGTCAGATAAATTTGTCCTATGATTGTTATATAAATGGAATAGTCAGATAAATTTGTCCTATCACTGTTTTATAAATGGAATAGTCAGATAAATTTGTCCTATCACTGGTATATAAATGGAATGGTCAAATCAATTAGTCCTATCACTGTTATATAAAATGAATAGTCAGATAAATTTGTCCTATCACTGTTATATAAATGGAGTAGTCAGACAAATTTGTCCTATCACTGTTATATAAATGGAATGGTCAAATCAATTAGTCCTATCACTCTGTTATATAAATGGAATAGTCCAAAAACATTGTCCTATCACTGTTATATAAATGGAATGGTCAAATCAATTAGTCCTATCACTTTGTTATATAAATGGAATAGTCCAAAAACACTGTCCTATCACTGTTATATAAATGGAATGGTCAAATCAATTAGTCCTATCACTTTGTTATATAAATGGAATAGTCCAAAAACATTGTCCTATCACTGTTATATAAATGGAATGGTCAAATCAATTAGTCCCATCACTTTGTTATATAAATGGAATAGTCAGATAAATTTGTCCTATCACTGTTATATAAATGGAATGGTCAAATCAATTAGTCCCATCACTTTGTTGAATCAATTAGTCCTATCACTTTGTTATATAAATGGAATAGTTAGACAAATTTGTCCTATCACTGTTATATAAATGGAATGGTCAAATCAATTAGTCCTATCACTGTTATATAAATAGAATGGTCAGATAAACCTCATTTAGAATAATCATACCAAACTATACCAAACAGGATATTCTTACCTCTCTGGCTGCTCAGCATAACTGATTTCCATTGTGTGAAGGTGAATGATGACACACTTTTATACGGATTAATGTAGTAACTCTCTGGGCAGGACGTGAAGACACCTCCAGCGAACTTGCAGATAGATAACACCACCACAACTCTGTCCTGTTTCTGAAAAAGCAGTAGTGATAAAATAGAATTCCTTCTTGTTTTGCAGTTTCTTTTTCCTGTCCAACCTGTACAAATACTTTTAAGATTCTTTGAGATCAAAATTGATTTCTGAATTTACAAATATTCTGCAAGTAAAGCATGCTTTAGTTTCACTGATTTTTCATACAAAAATGTCACACACTGTCCCTACACATTAAGAGTGAAATTCATTGCTGTGTGTAAAAAGGGCTATTAAACTAGAATTTCATTACATTTTGACATTTACCAATTAACTGTCTTCAGAGCCTGAAATAGTAATGCAATTTTTCTTTCACAAAATTTCAAGTAAGAAATTTTTTGGAAATAAACACCTTCTGTGTAGTTTGGGAGTGGGGGGATAATTTGATGGTTGGTTATAAAGACAAATGTCGCGTAAAATAATATCTCCACTTTACCCAAATAAGAATTAAAATATAAATTGATCCGAGGCCTAACGTGTAAAAAAACTGGTTTCACACTGATGTCTTACAATAAAACAAACCTTTTGTCAATTCACTCATCCTGCATAAATTCACGACAGGTGCTTGAAATCGCTCTATCCTTATTCTAATACAAAACTCTAATTTCAAATATTAAGTTTTTTTTCCACAAGATAAAAGTTCTAAGCTTAATTTAATCAAGCCAATCCAGCAGTGGAAAGATGGTCTGACCAAGAGCTTCAAGAGAGATAATCACCATCCTATTATGATCTTCAAGGACTGGAAAAAATCTGATGTCCCAATGTCTGCCTCTCTCGGCTACAAACTCCTCCTCACCCCAAATGACTGTCCTCATCTTATTCTCAGCCAACCGTTCTGAAATGATTGATAACTAACCACACTAAAAAAAAACGGGGATATTTTAAAAGCTTCATATGAATCTGAACTCCCAAAAGCAGTCTAAAGTCTTCAAAAATTAAATTCCAAACATACATGTGTGCATCTCAGTGCAAACAAGTGAGACCTACTGCCAGCCATACAGGTGCTTTTCATCAAAGAGACAGATATGTACATCAATTACTGGACATAACTTCAGTTGTAAAATAGTGGGAAAAATACAGATATATCATGACCATGACCTTTGTCTGACCTCAAAATCTATAAGACTCTTGATTAACCTAAGTGCAAATCACTTATAGAGTTTGGTAAAGAAATTTACTCTAGAACAAAAGTTATTAGCCTATTTTCCTATCATCACAATGACACTGACCTTTGACATTTTGATCTCAAAGTCAATATTACTGCATTCAAAATCATTAAGTACATAGCTCAGTTATTGTACTTTTAGCTGTTATAGTAAGTCATCAATCACAGTGAGGCTGTGTAACTTTATACTGCAGTCAGTGCTGACGTTAGTTCCAGGGATGATACTGGTTAACTCAGTGTAAAGGGCCAAAGGTTTTGAACCAATGTGTCTAGAGGATATGTAGGATCTTGAGGGATCTTTCGGCATGTTGGGAGGAGCACAAGGTCACTCCTTAAGCATTTGACTGGAACTTAGGATCAGAAATATAATAATCACATGGATGCCAAGAGACAAGCATTTTAAAATCTAAAATAGCAAGATATACTTGAGTTAAGTATATTTGCTAAATCCAAATCCAATCCCGTTTCATCCTGTCACACTGATCTCATTTATTTCAATGGTTACTATAATTAGTGCTTACTGAGAGATTGGGTTAAACCCGTATATGCTGGCTTTTACTGGTAAAATTTGTCTCTGTAATGGAAACAAAACGAAATGTCTGTCATCATGTACCAACAGACTGCAAAATGTGTTTCAAGTGATGAAAGTCTGTCAGAAGCTGATCTATTCTTTTCTTGCAAATGTGGTTTGATATCTCTGCTGACTTTGATCAGTGATTTACAACAACAACACAGCACCAGAAGAAGAGTCTGCTTATTTATTTGATGGATTAAGGTGGCGCAATCCATACAGAATAATTCTACCTGCACAGTCTGTTACAACAGACAACTTATAGTTGGGGCTGGAGTCCCAGAGTTATCAAATTAATTAAACATATTGGATTGCTG